>CM054138.1:30209902-30227285 GCA_028751875.1 Rapana venosa
ACCACACACACACACACACACACACACACACACACACACACACACACACACACACACACACCACACACACACACACACACACACACACACACACACACACACACCCTAACACACAAACACACACCCTAACACACACACACACACACACACACCCTAACAAACACACACAAACCACCCTCCCCTTACCACACACACACATGCACACTTTGCATCCCCATGCCTCTTTCTCTCAAAGACAGAATGATGGGGGGGTGTTTCTTTTCCTGATAATCAGAAACCTGCAGCTGGCGTCTGATTGCACATTCTCCTTGTGTCTGCTGCTGCTGCCGCTGCTGTGCTGGAATAAAGGAAGGATGGCAGAGTAACAACCTGCAAGTGGTCCCTTCCACGAGTTCTTCTTTCTGTCTGTCTTTCTTTTTTACTCTTTCAATTACGCTTTTTTCTGTCCTTTTCTTCTCTTTTCTTTCTTTGCTTCTGTGTGTCTTTGTGTCTTTTTTCTTTTGTGTTTTTGTGTGTGTATGTTTATCTGTCTGTTTGTCTGTCTGTCTGTCTGTCTTTCTTTCTTTCTTTCTTTTTGTCTGCGTGTCTGTCTGTCTTTCTTTCTTTCTTTTTGTCTGTCTGTCTGTCTGTCTGTCTTTCTTTCTTTCTTTTGTCTGTCTGTCTATCTGTCTTTCTTTCTTTCTTTCTTTCTTTCTTTCTTTCTTTCTTCTTCTTTCTTTCTTTCTTCTTTCTTTCTTTCTGTTTTCGTTTTCATTCATTCATTCACTCACTCACTCACTCTCACAAACACAAAAACAGACCCCCACACACCACACACACACACACACACACACACACACACACACACACACACACACACAACACACACACACACACACACACACACACACACACACACACACATACACACACACACACACCCTAACACACACACACACACACACACACACACACACACACACACACACACCACACACACACACACACACACACACACACACCCTAACACACACACACACACACACAAACCCTAAAAAACACACACAAACCACCCTCCCCTTACGACACACACACACACACATAAACACTTTGCATCTCCATGCCTCTTTCTCTCAAAGACAGAATGATGGGGGATGTTTCTTTTCCTGATAATCAGAAACCTGCAGCTGGCGTCTGATTGCACATTCTCCTTGTGTCTGCTTCTGCTGCCGCTGCTGTGCTGGAATAAAGGAAGGATGGCAGAGTAACAACCTGCAAGTGGTCCCTTCCACGAGATCTTCTTTCTGTCTGTCTTTCGTTTTTACTCTTTCAATTACGGTTTTCTGTCCTTTTTCCCCTCTCCCTTTCTTTGTTTCTGTGTGTGTGTGTTTCTTTGTGTCGTTGTGTCATTCATTCATTCATTCATTCATCATGCATTCATGCATTCATTCATTCATTCATTCGTTCATTCTTTCTTTCTTTCTTTCGTTCTTTCTTTATTTCTTTCTTCTGTTTGTTTGTTTGTTTGTTTCTCCCTGTCTGTCTTTCTTTCTTTCTATTTGTTTGTTTGTTTGTTTCTTTCTTTCTTTTATGTGTTTTTGTTGTTTGTTTCATTTCTACTTTCCATGATTGATTAATTTATTCATTCATTCTTCCATCCATCCATCCCTCCATTCATTCATGATTGATTAATTTATTCATTCATTTATTCCAATTTACTCTCTATTTTTCTTTCGTCATTAACTCATTCACTCACTCGCTCACTCGCTCACTCACCCACTCACTCACTCATGGGGGACGGGATAGCCTGGTGGTTAGACCGTTGGAGCGTTGCGCATTGCACTCGTGATCTGACGATCCGGGTTCGAATCCTGTTCAAGATTTTTCTCCTGGAGTTAACATCAGTGCCACCTCCACTCCCTCCAAAAGTCCTTCGGATGATACTATAAACCGAGGTCCCGTGTGTGAACGCATGCAGAACATCTTGCGCACACGTTAAAACCTGTTCCGCTTTTCGTAAGAGTAGGCCATTGTGTGCCGGTGGGAACGGATGACAAAATGTACAAAGCCGCATTCACTCGGGGACGGGTTATGTGAGTGCTTATCCCATTATTCCCGAAATGTAAAGAAGAAAATAAATAGGTAAAATAAAGAAATTCAGTTCTGGTCTTACCTGTCACTAAAACCTAAAAAAAAAAGCTGTTTCTGTTGTTGTTTTTTAAAGTCTTTTTTCTTCTCTTCTCTCATGCCCTTCCGTCCTTACTTCCTTCCTGCTGTGTTTTTCTTCTTTTCTATTTCCGTGTGTGATTACCTTTATGTTTCATCCATGTTATTTTGTTTCAGAAATAATTACTTTGTTTTGGAGGACAAAAACGTACACACACGCGCTTGCGGGCGCTTTCGCGTGCACGCACACATGTACACACACACACACACACACACAGACGTAGGCATAACACCCCCCCCCCCACACACACACACAGTGTTTCTGTTTCTTCCTATTTTGTGTGTGTGCTTATCTTTATGTTTAATTGTTGTTGTATTTTCTTCTAAATAATTGCTTTGTTTTGGAGGATGCACACACACACACACACACGCACACATACACACACACACTCTCTCTCTCTCTCTCTCACACACACACACACACAAACCACACACACAACCACACACACACTACCACAAACACACACACATACACTCGAACAGATTGCATACACACGGGGACTGGATAAAAAAAAGCACATGAGTGCTTATTTCATTATCCTCAAAATAAAAGAATAAATAAAAGAAAGAATAAACATCCACCCCCCACACACACGTACACACACGTACACACACGTACACACACACACACACACACAAACACACACACACACACACACACACGTACACACACACGTACACAGACACACACACACACACACACATCCACACACCAACCCACCCACCCACGCACACCCACGGCCACACACACAAACACACACACACACACATACACTCGAACAGATTGCATACACACGGGGACTGGATAAAAAAAAAAGCACATGAGTGCTTATTCCATTATCCTCAAAATAAAAGAATAAATAAAAGAAAGAATAAACATCCACCCCACCCCAACACACACACGTACACACACGTACACACACGTACACACACGTACACACACACGTACACAGACACACTCATGTACACACACACACACACACACACACACACACACACACACACACACACACACACACACACACACACACACACACACGTACACACACACACAGGAACACACACACCGTACCCACACCCACACCCACATCCACACCCCAACCCACCCACCCACCTACACACATACACACGTACACACACGTACACACACACACACACACACACACACACACGTACACACACACACACACATCCACACCCCAACCCACCCACCCACCCACACACACCCACACACGTACACACACACGTACACACACACACACACACACACACACACACACACACACACACACACACACACCACACACACACACACACACACACACACACACACACACACACGTACACACACACACAGTGTCGTTTCATTTACATTCACTGCCGCATGTGCATTATTCCTTTGCACACACTGGGGGGTCTGTCTGTGTGGTTGCTTGTTCTAAGGAGAAAAAAAAAATCTGGATGGACCTTATTCAGATCAGCTATGTTTTTCTTTCTGAAAATTACAATTTCTTTCTTTCTTTCTTTTTGTTGTTGGTCTTTCTTTTTGTGTGTGTTTGCTCTTGACATCGTTCTATTTCTTTCTTTTTTCTTTTGTCTTGTCTTCATGTTCTTATTTTGTTCTTGACATCGTTCCTTTCTTTTCATTGTTCTTGTCTTCATTTTCTCGGTTTTGGGTTTTTTTTCTTTCTTTCTTTCGTTCTGTCTTTCTTTCGTTCTGTCTTTCTTTCTTTCTGTCTGTCTTTCTTTCTTTCGCTACTTTCTTTCTTTCCTTTGTTCTTTCTTTCATTCATTCTTTCAACCATTCTTTCTTTCTTTCTTTATTTCTTTCTGTCTTTTTTCTTTCTTCTTTCCTTCCTTTCTTTCTTCCTTCCTTCCTTCCTTCCTTTCTTTATTTATTACTTTTTGCCACCTTCTTCTCTAGAATTATGATTTACTGAATTACTTTCTATTATTATTAATATTATTATCATTATTATATTATTATTATTATTATTATTATTGGGGCTTTCCCAGTTCTGGACCCATCCTTCTATCATCGTTATGATTGCTGGGTTAGTACCTGTCTATATCACAGTTCTTGATTAAACCTGGGGGCAACAGCAAAGTGAGAGGCTGTATGACCAGCGGCTTTTCCACTCATGGAATTCCACTTTACAGCTTAGTCTTTAGTGATCGACTATGACTCTCTGACTAGGAGGCTTGACTTGCACAGTCCTTATGTGCTGCAGCCCTGGGGGCTAGTTGGCCTTTGGAGAACATCTCCAACGCTGACTGTCCTTATGCCCACTTGGCCGAGAGAGTGGGGATGTACTGTGGGCAAGGCATCTCCACTATAATCAAATTTCTGCCCAGTTTCCGAAACAGCAGCTGCCTCCTCTGCTGTTTAGGAGGTCACCGTCGAAAACGACGGACTAACATACATGCTACCTGTCTATAGTATATGATAACTTCTCTTTCTGTTGTATGTTTACTCTGTTGGGTGCTTTTGCTTCTTCTTCTTTTCTCTCTCTCTCTCTCTCTCTCTCTCTCTCTCTCTCTCCTCTCTCTCTCTCTCTCTCTCTCTCTCTCTCTCCCTCCCTCCCCTATCCCTCTCTCCCTCCCTCCCTCTGTCTGTCTATCTGTCTGTATCTTCCTCTGTCTGTCAGTCTGTCTGTCTCTCTCTCTCTCACTGTATGAATTTCTGGCTGTGAGTCAGAACCAAAAAGAAAGTTTTATTAACAAGTCAATTCATAGTCCAGCCGTTAATGCAAGGATATTGGTCAACACCTGCAAATGAGGGTGACAGCAGCGTGCCTTTTGGCTTACACCTACTTTGGATCCTCCTCTACAATACTGGCATGGGAAACATTATATTGGCCTTCTGTTTCCCACTTAATTTGAAACTTAAAGATATATTACGGCCTACTTATCATAGACCATGACAAATGTAAACCTTTCCCTAAACTACCCCTGCCCTGCCCTGCCCTCCCTACTCTATCCCCTCCTCCTTCCGCCTAAACTACCCCAATACCTAACCTTCCTCCCTCTATCTTACCTCCCTCCACTAACGTATCCCCTCCTTCTCTCTAACCTACCCCGACGGGATAGCCTAGTGGTTAGAACTTTGCGCTCGTAATCTGACGACCCGGGTTCGATTCCCGTTCAAGGGGATATTTTCCCCTGGAGTTAACATCAGTGCATTCTCCACTCTCCCCAAAAGTCCTTCGGATGAAACTATAAACCGAGGTCCCGTGTGCGAACGCACGCAGAACATCTTGCGCATATGTTCAATCCTGTTCCGCTTTTCGTAAGTGTAGGCCATGTGTGCCGGTGAGAACAGATGAGGGAATTTACAAAAATGCATACACACGGGGACTGGATGTAAAAAACACATATGTGCTTATTCCATTATCGTCGATATAAAAGAATAAAATAAAAATAAAAATAAAAATAAACCCTTCCACTTCCCGAATCTTTTCACCTCCTCCCTCCCCAAAATTTACCCCTCCTCCGCCCTGACCTATCCCCTCCCTCCCCTGACCTAATGGTTAGAACATTGCGCTCACAATTTGACGACCCGGGTTCGAATCCTGTTTAAAGGGATTTTCCCCCGGAGTTAACATCAGTGCAGACTCCACTCTCCCTAAAAGTCCTTCATTGCTAGGAACTAGTGGCTGCTGCTCCTTCCTCACCCCCCCCCATCCCCCACAAATATATCCTTCCACCTACCCACGCCCTTCCCTATTCTTACCCACCCCAGTTACCCCTCCACCCATCCCCTCTCCCAGCTACCCCCTTTCTATTCCCCTCCCCCAGTTACCCATTCCCCCTCTATACCCCACCCCAGCTACCCCTCTCCCTCTATACCCACCCCCAGCTACCCCTTTCCCTCTGTATCCCACCCACCCCTCTCCCTCTATACCCCCACCTATCCCCCTTTATACCCTCACCCATCTACCCCACCTATCTATCTATCTATCTATCTATCTATCTATCTATCTATCTATCTATCTATCTATCTATCTATCTATCTATCTATCTATCTATCTATCTATCTTTCTCCAAGTTTGTTTATGCCAACACCCCCCATCACCCAGTCTGTCTCACACACCAACACCCCAGCCTCTCCAAACCACATGCCTTCGCAATCGGTGCTTCCCACACATGATTATCGCCGTGTGTCAGGTGCTGTCACAGTGTTGGAAGCTGACACAGTCGCTGAACAACAAGGTGGAATTGACCTGGTTGAGGTGCCTGTACCTGACATTACGATGGAGGGGGAGGACTGTGACGAATATCTAGATCAGATTCGGGATGCAGGCTACAGTGGAGATACTATAAAGAACTATGTGGGTGGGCTGAGAAACAGATCCCTGCAGAGAAATCTCAGGGACGTTTCTAGAAACAAGGACTTTCTTAATGTGTATACCTCTGATGAAGTACCTGATACTATCATTTGTGAAAGTGAAGATATGATTTTTCAGTTTATCTGGACAGATGACACTCACAACCCTGCTTATTACTTTTGGTTTGCAAAAAAGAACACCAGGCAACTGACTCAGGAGGAAAAAGACATTTATTCCAAGCTGCAGGCGTGGACACCTGCCGATCGTGACAGAATCAAAGACAGAATTAGTGCTGGACTGGATGTTTTACATGTTATGATGGATGCTATCAGATTTTTTCTGGGTTAGAAGTGACTGTGGTTGCCTGTATATGTGCGTGTGTGATGTGTGTGTGTGTGTGTGTGTGTGTGTGTGTGTGTGCATGCGCACCCTCTTGTGCGTGCGTGCGCGCGTGTGTGTATGTGTGTGTTGTGTATGTTCGTGCATGTGTGTGTGCGTGCGTGTGTTTGTGCGTGCGTGTGTGCGTGTTCGTGCGTGTGTGTGTTCGTGCGTGTGTGTGTGCGTGTGTGCATGCGTATGTGTGTGCATATGTGTGTGTGTGTGTGTGTGAGAGAGAGAGAGAGAGAGAGAGAGAGAGAGAGAGAGAGAGAGGAGAGAGAGAGAGAGAGAGAGAGAGAGAGAGAGAGAGAGAGAGAGAGAGAAGAGAGAGAGAGAGAGCAAAACAGGAGGTTAGGCATATTGTGAGTTAGGTTTTTCACGTGTTGGAAAGAGCATGAGTTACCGGATCAGACGGAATGTAGGGACAGGAAGCCTGTCACAGACTCGGTGTTTAAATGATGTTTGTGGTTGTTGTTACCCCCTCCCCTCCTTTCCCCATTAGCAATGGGCGAAAGTGTTAGGCACCAATTCATCTGAATCGTAATGTAAAACACTTCACCATGTCGTGGAATCCATGCCATGTCGACCATTTGGGCTGTAGAAATGATACATCTGTATTTCTGAAAATACGTGTTTTGTGCCCAGTCCCCTTCCCACTGTCCCCTTGTAAATGGGCTTTAACAGCTTATTACAATAAAATATTGTCATATATATTGTCATTATCTCTCTATTTCTCTATCTCTCTATCTGGGTATGGGTTGAATCCCATAGGCGTCAAAGGTTTTTTTTGTGTCTCTCGCTGGCTTCTACCAAGCATGAGTTTGCTATGGGCTCACACAGAAGACTGGAACCACACAGTGATGTTTCACCAAACTTGTAGATACAATTTTGAGAGTGTTACTCAAATTTCCTGACCAACGCTGCAGGTGTTCGTCTCTCGGGCCCCGTTGATGCCAGGGTATATGATACCGAGACTACAGAGCCCCGTCACGTAGTCTCAAAGCACATGCACATCCATAGAAGTGTCCTTACATCATCCTCATTGTCAATCAGGAACCTAGTAGGTGGTGTCCTGCGTATGTTAGCTCATAACAGGCACCGCTGAACATCACCAAAGTGACCCAGTAGCAGCGCAGTCCCCCTCTGGCTGATGGCCACATGGCAGCCTGATTTTGATAGGCTCCGTGTCGACTTTTGACTCTGAGGATGCGACATAACGAATCCGGGTATGGCAGGGGCAGACAAGTTGAAATGAGTGTTGTGAGAATAGCAGGCATCCCCCCAAAAAACACCCAAAACAAACCCACGAAAAACATTAGGATGAATATTCAATAAATGTGGAAGTTAAGAAGAGAGAGAGCGAGAGAGATGAGAAGAGAGAGAGAGAGAGAGAGATGAGAGAGAGAGAGAGAGAGAGAGAGACTGAAAGACAGACATACAGAGGGAGACACAGAGCGAGAGAGAGAGAGAGAGGAGAGAGAGAGAGAGAGAGAGAGGAGAGAGAGAGAGAGAGAGAAAGAGAGAGAGAGATAGAGAGTAGAGAGAGAGTGAGAGACAGACAGACAGAGGGAGACAGAGAGAGAAAGATTTATTTGTTTTTATTCTTTTATTTCGAGGATAATGGAATAAGCACTCATGTGCTTTCTTTTACATCCAGTCCCCGTGTGTATGGGGTTTTGTAAATTCTTTCATCTTTTCCCACCGGCACACAATGGCCTACTCTTCCGAAAAGCGGAACGAGTTTTAACGTGTGCGCAAGATGTTTTGCATGCGTTCGTACACGGGGCCTCGGTTTATAGTCTCATCCGAAGGACTTTTGGGGAGAGTGGAGTCTGCACTGATGTTAACTCCAGGGTGAAAGATCCCCCTTGAACGGGAATCAAACCCGGGTGGTCAGATTACGAGCGCAATGTTCTGACCACTAGGCTATCCCGTCGCCCCATGAGAGAAACAGGGAGAGAGAGAGACAGAGAGACAGAGAAAGACAGACAGAGGCAGACAGAGAAAGAGAGATATAGAAAGACAGACAGACAGACATATAAACAGACAGACAGACCGACATACATACATACAAACAGACAAGAGACAGACAGACAAACAGACCCAGAGACAGGAGTAAAAGCTGACCCAAGTAAAGAAGACGAGATCCATCGATCCCTGCAAAGTCCAGTTCCCTGACCAACATTACTGTCCCCACAAGTCCCCATTCCTGGCCAGCCCATCTGACTCAGCCCCAGTTCTGGGAATAGGCTAGAGGGAAGAAGAAAATGACCCAAGCCAGCCACAATCACTGAATGGAAAGATGGAGGAAGAGGGAGGGGGAGGGGAGGGGAGGGGAGTGGAGGTGGGATGGGAATGGGATGGAGTAGGTGGGGGTGGGATTAATGGGGGGTGGAGGTGGGGGTGGGGGTGGGGGTGAGGTGGGGGTAGGGGGCGTTGATGTTGCGCAATAGCCAGGATGGTTATTGGATGGACTAGGTGATGCTCTTCTGTCTCTCTCTCTCTGTGTCTCTGTCTCTCTGTGTCTGTGTGTGTGTGTCTCTCTCTCTGTCTCTCTCTATCTCTGTCTCTCTGTCTGTCTGTCTGTCTCTTCCTAATTCTGCCTGTTTTTCTCGTCTGTCTGCCAGTGTCTGCCTGTTTGTCTGTTTTGTTTTCTTTCTCTTTCCTTCTTTACTCTATCTTTCATTCTCTACGTCTCTCTCTCTATCTTTCTTTCTATCTTTGTCTGTCTGTCTGTCATTCTGTCTGTCTGTCTGTCTGTCTGTCTGTCTCTCTCTCTCGCCCCCTCTCCTTCTCTCTTTGCATTTTTCTATCTACCTGTCATTTCATCTGTCACTTGTCTGTCTGTCTGTCTGTGTCTCTCTTGCCCCACCCCCACCCTCTCTCTCTTTCTGTCTCTCTCTCTCTCTCTCTCTCTCTCCCTCTCTCTCTCTCTCTCTCTCTCTCTCTCTCTCTCTCTTTCTCTCCCTCTGTTTTTCTAGTTCTGTTTCTCTATATCTTTATTGTCTGTTTTTTTCTTTCTCTCTTTTTCTATGGATCTTTCTTGCTGTCCTTCTCTGTCGTTTTCTATCTTTGTCTGTCCATCCCTCACCCTTTTCCTCTGCCCTTTTCAGCTGTCTTTGTTAGTCTGTCTACGTCTGTTTGTCTGTTTCTCTTGCTGACTCTTGCGAACAGGGAATAGGATAGTGGAGTACGAGTGAGTTAGAGCGTTGACCTCATAATCTAATGGCCTAGGTTCAAGCTACCCCCCAAAGCTCCCGTTCCAGGGGATTACCCCCACCCCTCCCCTGGAATTAACATTAGTACCGACTCAATGGGAACGGGATAGCTCAGTGGTCAGAGCACTCGCTTTCCCCCAGCCAATGTTAAGCAGCGTCGAGCGTGGTTACCACTTGGATGAGTGACCGTTTGCGCGCCTTGGCTTCAGTACAGTTCCCCCATGTCACCCAGCTGTAAATGGGTACCTGCCCTCTTAAGAGTCAGGGAAGCTAAAGCAGCGAGGGAGAGGAGATGGGCGCCGCCCTCAATATGCTGGTTCCTTGGAGAAGTTGAGGTCTCTGACGCCTCACTCTCCTATTACCACGTAGGTTATGGGACACCTTTACCGTTACCTTTCACCGACTCCACTCTCCCCGAAAGTCCTTCGGATGAGACCATAAACCGAAGTCTCATGTAAAACCGCACGCATAACTGTCTGGACCAAGAGTAGGCCATTGTGTGCCAGTAGGAACAGATGACAAAATCTATTAAAAAAAAAACCCCAACTAACCAAACAAAACCCAGTATGCACACAGGTGTCATGTTTAGACATTATTCGGCCTGATGTCGCAATGCAGCTATCTTATAGAGTTCATTACTTAAGTCGTAATGCAGCTATCTTGATGGTGGGGGTAAATTCCTGAAGTCGCAAAACATCTATCTTATAATTATTTCATCATTCCTGAAGTCGGAATGCGGCTATCGAGCGCTTTGATTTGTTGCTTTACAAGATTCAGCGCTATATAAATTCCATACATTATTATTATTATTATTATTATTATTATTATTATTATCTTAATGGAGGAATAAATGGTTGCATACGCAAAATTTCATCGTTCGTAAACTTCAAAGCTCTAGCCTATGAAGAACAACAAAACAACCAGAGACACACAGACACACACACACACACAAACACAGACACAGACAGACACACAGAGACACAGACACACACACAGACACACAGACAAAGACACACACACAGACAGACACACACAGACACACACACAGACACACACAGACACACACAGACAGACACAGACACACACACAGACACAGACACACACAGACACACACACAGACAGACACACACACACAGACACACACACACACAGACACACACAGACACACACACAGACACAGACACAGACACAAACACACACACATACACACAGACACACACACACACACACACACACACACACACACACACACACACACACACACACACACACACACACACACGCACACACACAAATACCAATCTTAAAACCTGTGAGCTCTTCCTTCTTTCTCTCAAAGACAGATGGGGGGGGGGGGGGGGGGGGTGGGACGTTTCTTTTCCTGATAATCAGAACCCTGCAGCTGTCGTCTGATTGCACATTCTCCTTGTGTCTGCTTCTGCTGTTGCTGCTGTGCTGGAATAAAGGATGGATGGCAGAGTAACAACCTGCAAGTGACAGGCCCTACAAACTCCTTTTCTATCTGGTTTTTTCTCTTCTGTTTTTCCTTCATTATTTAATGCATTCGTTATTTTTGTTTTTATCTTATTTACTGCCTTTTTCTACTTTTTTCTGTTCTTTCTTTTTGTCTTTCTTTCTATCTTTTCTCTATGCCTAGCATTGATGTTGTATTTTCTCAGTCTTCCTTTAGTTCTTTCTCTCTTATTTCCTTTCTTCCTTCCCTCCTTCTTTCCTCCTTTCCTTCCTTCCTTCCTTCCTTCTTTCCTTTCTTCCTGTCTTCTTTCCTTTCTTCCTTCCTTTCTTTCTGTCTGTCTCTCTGTCCGTCTGTCTGTCTGTAGTTCTTTTCTTTTTTCTTTGGTGTGACACAGACACACAGACAGGACACACACACACACACACCACTCATTCTCTCTCCTTCCCCTGTCCTCCCTTCCTCTCTCCCCCTCCCCCCCTCTCCATCTCTCTCTCTCTCTCTCTCTCTCTCTCTTCTCCTCTCCTCTCCTCTCTCTCTCTCTCTCTCTCTCTCTCCCTCTCCCTCTCTCTCTCTGCTGTTGCTTTCTCTTTCTGTCGTGTGTGCCTTACACACATACTCGCATGCTTGCTTGCACTCTCATCTCAAAGGGTGTTGCTAGTAACTACAGTTATTATCTTTACACACCAAAAGCTGCCTTCCTTCTTTCATTAGTTTTCCCAGAGTTAGTATATTTAATGTACCAGCCTGGGCAGGTGAGTGACGTGACCTTATCACAGGCTTGTTTTTTTTTTTTCTTTCTTTCTTTCTTCAGCTTCGTGCAAAGGCTGTATTGCGTAATAAGATGGCAATGTTTTGTGCTGATAGATGGATATGTCAATGTACTGCCCACCTCTTAACTGTTTGTGTGGCCCACAGAAGAATAGGAGGGGTGGCGAAACTGTCTACTACTGTTGTTGGCTTCTAAAAGCTTGGTTGCTAGCAGCCTACGAACATTGTCCATAGGCAGGATTTTACGGTGCTGAGACAGTGAGGGTAGGGGAGGGAGGGAACGTTACTCGAACTGGTTTCAGAACTGTTAGGGAAGAGGGGAAGGGGAATATAAGATTGAATATTTCCATATGTCAATATTTTAATATTCAATATTTTCAACATTTTGATAGAATAGAGTATGGATTTCATTGATATTTTGTCTTATTATACATGTTGTACTAATTTGATTTATGTCATAAAAATGCGTGCGCGCGTTATCATTTTAGATTGTGCTCAATGTCTTAATGTGGGTTCGATTCCCAGCCTCGCCCTTTCTTCCCAGTTTGACAAAAAAATTGAACTGAATGTCAAAGTCCTTCGGGTGAGACTATAAACCGAGGCCCCCGTGTTCGAACGCATGCAGAACATCTTGCGCACACGTTAAATCCGATTCCGCTTTTCGGACATTTGTGTGCCGGTGGAAACAGATGACAAAATTTACAAAACCGCATACACACGGGGACTGGATGTACTAAAGCACAAGAGTGCTTATTTCATTATCCTCGATATAAAAGAATAAATAAGTAAATAATGAAATAAATAAATAAATATTCAATATTTTCAATATTTTGATAGAATAGGGTATGGATTCCATTGATATTTGTCTTATTATACATGTTATACTATTTTGATTTATGTCATAAAAATGCGTGCGCGCGTTATCATTTTAGATTGTGTGCTCAATGTCTTAATGGAACGGAGTATTCATTTAATTGATATTTGTCTCATACAAAAGGTTAAAACAATTTTTGGCCTATGTAATAAAAATGCGTGCTCATGTATGCGAATGTTTTCAATATGTGAGTGTGTGTGTGTGTGTGTGTGTGTGTGTGTGTGTGTGCGCGCGTGCGCGGCTGTGTGTAAGTATGCGGATGCATGGGTTTACTGATGCGCACATGAGTATTAGTGATTTTACTTGGGTGAGTTTATGATTGGCTGAGGTAATTGCTGATTTGTGGGTGCTTTTGTTATCTTATCATGGGTGCGTGCTACTGTTCGGATAGTGTGTGGTGGGTTTCTGAATTTGTGATATTATGTTTACATGTTTATTGTTTTTATGTATGGCTCGTAACCCACCGGAGTTTCTCTGTCCCTGAGATAATAAATTTTTTGAATTTGAATTTGAATTTGAAACCTCGAGTGTATTTTTGGAAGTAGGGTCTTGTGTATTTGACTGATTTGAATGTTTGGGAATATGAAACAGTAAAGTCGCAAACGCCGACAACTAGAACGGCAATGGCGAAAAACTAAAACTGAAATAAACAAACAGCTTTTTCGAAAACAAACCAACAAAGTCAAAACCTTAATCCACTCAGCAAAGACAAACTACTACTCTGCTCAAGTTCTTGATGCCACGTCCATGAAATCTCTTTTTTCCATCACCTCAACTCTTCTTGGATCTGCAAAGACAAGTCCTCTGCTACTATCCACAGTCACTCTGAACTTCCTGATATATTTTCCTCGTTCTTCTCTGACAAAGTCCGTAACATTCGCTCCAGACTGGATCAGGCTCCTTTCCAACCTGTACCTCCTGATCCCCAATTCACTGGCACTCCTCTCCTTTCTTTCAGCCAACAGCGACGAAGAAACCCGGGAAACATTTTAAATGAAATGACCATAAAATCATGCGATCTCGATCCTGTACCTGCTTCTCTTTTCAAACAGTGCCTTCCGCAGCTGATACCAACTATCACAAAAATAGTAAACTCATCTCTTCTTTCAGGAACGTTTCCATCAGCTCTTAAAACTGCAATTATTACACCTCTACTCAAAAAGCACGACCTCGACCCAACATTTGAAGAATTACAGGCCTGTTTCTAACCTACCTTTCATCTCCAAGGTCCTTGAAAAAGTCGTTCTGAAACAACTCAATAGCCATCTTCATTCAAATAGTCTCCTTCCCGCATTTCAGTCTGCCTATCGCGTCAACCACAGCACTGAAACCACCCTAGTCCACACGTTAAACATGCTTCTACACGCTTCTGACTCAGGGAAAATCTCTCTTCTCACTCTTCTCGACCTATCTGCAGCCTTCGACACTATAGATCACTCTATTCTTCTCGCCCGTCTCCAAAAAACGTTCGGTATTGAAGGGGCAGCCATCACCTGGTTTCGCTCATACCTCACAAACCGATTCCAGACAGTTGCAATAAACAAGATTCAATCAATACCTGCCAAACTGGAATGCGGAGTCCCGCAGGGATCCGTTCTGGGCCCTGTTCTTTTCACTCTCTACACTGCTCCACTGTCACATATAATAAACCGTCACCAGATCAACCATCATTTCTACGCTGATGACTCTCAGATTCAAAGCAGTGATACTCCGGAAAATCTGCCTTCTCTCTTGACAAATATGTCACACTGCCTCCAAGATATTCAGAACTGGATGATACAAAAAAAAATTACAGCTTAACGCAGATAAAACGGAAGCCATGATTGTAGGAACCAAACACAAACTCTCGTCCATGACAACAGCTTCAATAGAGTTTGGCAATATAACAGTTCCTCTATCCACCACAGTCAAGTATCTTGGCGTTGTTATCGACAACACGCTTTCTATGCAAAAATTCATCACCCAGACCTGTCAGTCATGCTACTATCAATTACGGCGTATTAGTGCAATTCGAAAGTACCTGTCCACTGATGCAACATCCAAACTTGTCACATCTCTCATTCTTTCACGTCTGGACTATTGCAATTCTCTTTTGGCTGGTCTGCCAGCGTCATCTATCTACTCCTTCAACGAATCAAAACTCTGCTGCTCGACTTGTTCTCAAAAGAAAAAATCTGAGCATACTACTCCTCTCTTGCGATCTCTCCACTGGTTGCCTGTGCCACAGAGAGTCAAGTACAAGATCTGTACCCTCTGTTACAAATGTCTCCATAAAACAGCACCTTCCTACCTCTGTGAATGTTTCACCTGTACACTCCTTCTCGTTCCCTCCGCTCTGCTGCAGATACCCTGTGCTTACAAATAACCTAGATTCAACAGTCCACCGTTGGCCGTCGCTCTTTCTCTGTTTCTGGTCCAGCGATCTGGAATGACCTCCCTCTCTCCCTTCGCGAAAAGCCTACTTACAACACTTTTAAATCCAGCCTCAAGACATACTATTTCAAACCTAAGACCTCCCCCTACAGTTTCATCTCATAATTATCTGTCCTTGCCTTCATGGCCTAAATTCTCATCACCCTGCTGAAGCATATAACCTGTGTGTGTGTTTGTGTGTGTGTGTGTGTGTGGTGTGTGTGTGTGTGTGTGTGTGTGTGTGTGTGTGTGTTGTGTGCGTGCGTGCGCGCGTGTGTTTGTGTGTATTTGAACTTTTTAAACTATTAATCATTGTTGGTTGCATGTGTAGGAGTGGAATGGATGCAAGCGCTTTGGTTTGTTGTTTTTTACAAGATATAGCGCTATATAAATTCCATTTATTATTATTATTATTATTATTATTAAAGTATGAAACTTTTCATAAAGTAAAAAAAAAACAGAATTTTTTTTGGGGTATATCGTTTCTCGGCTAGAGCTCTTAGATTCAACAATAATGAAATTCTGCGTAGACGACCGTTTGTTTGCCCACAGTGAAGGTAGCCACATTTCGACTTGAGGAATGGTGTCTGAACACGACACCCGTGTGTATGCATTTTTGAAAATTAAATTAAAAAAATTGCCCTCCAGTTCTTGCTGGCAAGAAGTAGCCTACTCTTCCAAAAGGCGGAACGAGTTTTTTTCACGTGTGCACAATATGTTCTGCGTGTGTTATTCAAACTGGAGCTTGATTTATAGTGTCATCCGAAGGACTTTCGGGGGAGTAGAAGTGGGTATTGGCGCTTTTTGGCACTGATGCAATTACAACAACTGATGAAGTGTTCGACTTAATAATAATAATAATAATAATAGTAATAATAATAGTAATGTATGGAACTTATATAGCGCTGAATCTTGTAAAGCAAACAAATCAAAGCGCCCAGATGCCCTTTTTTATATCGAGGATAATGGAATGAGCACTCATGTGCTTTTTTTACAGCCAGTCCCCGTGTGCATGCGGTTTTGTAAATTTTGTCATCTGTTCCCACCGGCACACAATGGCCTACTCTTTTGAAAAGCGGAACAGGATTTAACGTGTGCGCAAGATGTTCTGCATGCGTTGCACACGGGGCCTCGGTTTATAGTCTCATCCGAAGGACTTAATAATACTGTTAGCAAAGTTCTATGTTTATAAATGTCGGATTCGTAAAACAAAACCTAATGTTGGTAGTTTTCTGAACGAACTAAAATATAAATATGAAATGGAAAAGCTGGAGCATAGCAAACAAATGCAGTTGACTAATTTTCAGAAAAAAATGGTTCCAGTACATAAACTTAGTAGAAAGTTGAGTACCATTTCAAAATATTAGTTAAGTTATGTATGTAATTTATAAATCTTGTCTTGACAACGAAATGATAATTGATTCTTTTTGTAATTTGTGTAGCTAGTAGTCTTGTACACCTGTAAAATGAAAATGATGCAATGTTGTCTGGATGAAAAGTTAATTTGTTTGTTTTGAACTGCATATGTGTGCCAATCAAAAAGATTAAATTTTTTCTTCTTCATTTGTCTGTATGACTTGAGCTTATGTTATACTGACTTGATTTGCTTTATCATGTTTTGTTAGTCTGGATTTATATTTTTAAAAAAACATCTCCATAGATCTTTGTCTCCAACATTTGTGAACATTGTATTTTGATTCTTTTATTTGTCAATTTTTTTTGATTT
>CM054138.1:30230285-30237785 GCA_028751875.1 Rapana venosa
TGTTTCTTTGTTTCTTTCTTTCTTTCTTTCCTCCATTATTTCTCCCTGTCTGTCTGTTTGTCTGTCTTTTTTTCTTTCTTTCTTTCTTTTGTCTTTCTTTCTTTCTTTCTTTCTTCCTTTCTTTCTTTCTTTCTGTCTTCCTTTCTTTCTTTCTTTCCTCCATTATTTCTCCCTGTCTATGTCATTTTTTCTGTCTTTCTGTCTTTCTTTCTTTCTTTCTTTCTTCTTTCTTTCTTTTTATTTGTTTCTTTCTTTTATTTTGTTTGTTTCTTTCGTTTTGTCGTTCTTTCTTTCTTTCTTTCTTTCTTTCTTTTTGTCTTTCTTTCTTTCTTTTCTTTCTTTCTGTTTTCATTTTCATTCATTCATTTATTCACCCACTCACTCTCACAAACACACCCACCCCCTACCACACATACACACTTGCATGCTCATGCCTCTTTCTCTCAAAGCCAGAATGGTGGGGGATATTTCTTTTCCTGATAATCAGAACCCTGCAGCTGTCGTCTGATTGCACATTCTCCTTGTGTCTGCTGCTGCTTCTGCTGTGCTGGAATAAAGGAAGGATGGCAGAGTAACAACCTGCAAGTGGTCCCTTCCACGAGATTTTCTTTCTGTCTTTCTTTCTTTTTTACTCTTTCAATTACGGTTTTTTCTGTCCTTTTCTTCTCTTTTCTTTCTTTGTGTCTGTGTGTCTGTCTCTGTGTCTTTCTTTGTGTCGTTGTGTCGTTCTTTCTTTCTTTCTTTCTTTCTTTCTTTCTTTCTTTCTTTCTTTCTTTCTTGTGTTCTTGTGTTTGTTTCATTTCTACTTTCCATGATTGATTAATTTATTCATTTATTCATTCTTCCATCCATCCCTCCATTCATTCAGGGTTAATTAATTAATTCATTCATTCATTCCAATTTACTCTATGTTTTGCTTTCGTCATTAACTCACTCACTCACTCACTCACTCACTCATGGGGGACGGGATAGCCTGGTGGTTAGACCGTTGGAGCGTTGCGCATTGCACTCGTGATCTGACGATCCGGGTTCGAATCCCATTCAAGATTTTTCCCCTGGAGTTAACATCAGTGCCACCTCTCCCCAAAAGTCCTTCGGATGAGACTATAAACCGAGGTCCCGTGTGCGAACGCATGCAGAACATCTTGCGCACACGTTAAAACCTGTTCCGCTTTTCGTAAGAGTAGGCCATTGTGTGCCGGTGGGAACGGATGACAAAATGTACAAAGCCGCATTCACTCGGGGACGGGTTATGCGAGTGCTTATCCCATTATTCCCAAAATATAAAGAAGAAAATAAATAGGTAAAATAAAGAAATTCAGTTCTGGTCTTACCTGTCACTAAAACCAAAAAAAAAATGCTGTTTCTGGTTGTTGTTTCTTTTTAAAGTCTTTTTTCTTCTCTTCTCTCATGTCCTTCCGTCCTTCCTTCCTTCCTGCTGTGTTTTTCTTCCTTTCTATTTCCGTGTGTGATTACCTTTATGTTTCATCAATGTTATTTTGTTTAAAAAATAATTACTTTGTTTTGGAGGACAAAAACGTACACACACACGCGCTTGCGGGCGCTTTCGCGTGCACGCACACATGTACACACACACACACACACAGACGTAGGCATAACCCCACCCCCACACACACACACACACACACACACAGTGTTTCTGTTTCTTCCTATTTTGTGTGTGTGCTTATCTTTATGTTTAATTGTTGTTGTATTTTCTTCTAAATAATTGCTTTGTTTTGGAGGATACACACACACACACACACGCACCACACACACACACACACACACACACACTTCTCTCTCTCTCTCTCACACACACACACACACAAACCACACACACAACCACACACACACTACCACAAACACACACACATACACTCGAACAGATTGCATACACACGGGGACTGGATAAAAAAAAGCACATGAGTGCTTATTTCATTATCCTCAAAATAAAAGAATAAATAAAAGAAAGAATAAACATCCACCCCACCCCAACACACACACGTACACACACGTACACACACACACACACACACACACAAACACACACAGACACACACACACACACACACGTACACACACACGTACACAGACACACACACACACACACATCCACACACCAACCCACCCACCCACGCACACCCACACACACAAACACACACACACACAAAAACACACACACACACAAAAACCCCAAAGTTTGCTACCAGGGGCATAAAAAAAGCCTATTTTTTTCCAATCCTCAAAAATAAAAGTAAAAAAAGAAAGGGTTTTTAACATCCCCCCCAAAAAAGCAACGACCACAAAAAATCATGAAAAAAACCCCCCAAAAAAACCCACAAACAACAACACGACCCACAAACACCCAATACAACCCCCCCCCCACCCCCTCACAAACACTCCCCCCACACCCACCCACAAAAAATTCCAAAATGGGGAAAATGGTCCCAAAACTGGCGTAAATTTTGCAATTGGAAAAACCCGTAAGATAAAAGGGAACGATTGTTTTTCAAATAGCCCAAAAAAGCCATGGTAGAAAAAACAAGACCCGAATTTTGAAACAACCCAAAAGGGTCCCCGGGGCAAGAACCCCCAGAAACCACCCACAACCCGGCCCCTGTATCCCTATTCACACCCCTGAATTTTTAGGATCAAAACCCTGTTTTGAAATATTTTGAAAAAGAAAAAAGGCAAAAAAAAGCAAAGGATTGCTGATTCCAAGTAACAAACAACCCAGAGGAAGTGAGACAACGACAAATTGACTACCCAAAGCTTCTTTGCAAAAAACCCCAAAACCCATGAAAATTTTTATTAACAAAAGATTAAATCAAGGGAGGGGGATTAACTCAAAAAACCAAAAAAAAAAAAATTGCCGCTTAAAAAAACCCTTTTCCAAAACAAAAGCCCCCAGGCCATACTGGGTCAACTGCAAACCTTAAGATTTAGAGCACGCAGATCACCAAACGGTTTAAAAAAGCAAAAACTTTGCACAACTCACAAAATCTTAAAAAAAAAAGTGGCCCTTAAAAAAACACTTTAAACTCAAAGCCTTGGCCCGGGGGGCACTGCATAAATGATTTAAAAGAAAAAAAAAAATTTTTAAAAAAAAAAGAATTTTTGCCAAAAAACCCCCCAAATTGGACTGTAAAAAGGGACCCTTGAAAGACCCTGCATTAAAACACAAAAAAACCTTTTCATTGCAAAACCTTTGAAAAACCCAATTTATTTTTTCGGAAATTTAAAGAAGACCGAAGTCCATCCTACCAAAAGGGCCCTTTTTGAAAACCCTTACAATTTTTTTCTAAAAACCCAAAAAGAAAAAATAAATAATTTCCTTGAATTGGCTTGGCGGGTGCCCAAATGAGATCCTGCGAACAATACAGTGTCTTGGGTGACTGTTTTAAACGAAACCAAAGAATATTATTTGCAATAACTACATTTGGCAATGATTTTTAGCCCGTTATTTTAATCTTATTACCGGGTTTTGTCAATCTAACAGGTATAATCATTAAAATTTTTGGTATCACACTGATATCATTAAGTTTTTTTTATCCTTTAAAATAGTTCCCTAATTTTTATTTATTTTTTTTAAATATTACGGGATTTTTTTTTTGTTGTTTAGGGGGTTTTTTTAGTATTTGTTTTTTCTTTTTTCTAAATACATTGTACTTACTGCTGTGGAACATACTTTCATTGTTAGTTATTGCAGGACACATCTGAAAACTCATGCAAGGGAAACTGTAACTATCAAACAAATCTTTCAACTCCTTCAAATTTGCATCAGAAGGTATAAAATATTATTTTCAGTCCCCAATTAAATTCACCAACTTACCAAAGCCCCATTTTTGAAAAGCGGGCATTGATGGAAAATAAAAACAGCCATTTATGTGCATGAAACGTAGAGTATAGTGTATGCCTTCCCTGTTCCAGACAATACCCCAAACATTCCTCATGTCACCCGTGTAAAATAAGTAATGATCAATCGTTAATTTTGTTTCGTCTACCTGCCAAAAGCCCATAAGATAATACAGACTGGGTGAATCTATAAAAATATCAAAAAAAAAAGGGAAAATACGGGATTTAACTCTTCTCTTTCTGGAAAAAGATAAGTCTCAATTATTACGAGAAGGGAAATTTTTAGAAAACTTGTTGATTCTTCTTTATACCTCCTTAGACGGAAGCGTTACTAGGATTCCAGTTTTTTCAACTCAAGAGCTACTCCAAATCTATCCCTTATTTTCCTATTCTACCCGCATGGCAGGGGAAACTTACAGTGACCGCTGGGAAGTGCCATTTCCCAAATTATCATAACACTGTAGGAAGGTCGCCCAAAATGAAAAGTAAGATAAATTCCCAAAAATAATTACAATAAAGCAAAGGGGACCTTTCAATCTTTTCAAAAATGTTATGACACAAGCGTTAGAATGTGAGACATAACTTTTTTATGAAATTTACAAAACATTTTTACAAGCTGCAATTTTTCCATCCCAGATGTTCATCTAAAAACTGATAAACAGCAGGAACCTATGGGGGAAATTAAACATGAAAACGTTAATAAAAAAAAATAGCATTAAAAACTTATATACGAAATAAATCAGGGCAAAAACACATTTTTCTAAAATTAGCAAATAAAACGTGGACAAAATTATGACAATGAAACGGATTCGGCTAATTTTTGTAAAAGGAAATTTGTACCACAAGGAATGCAAAAAGTAGGGAAAAATTTAATGAAATAAACACGGTAAAATCACCCCTTTTTGGGCCAATTGCAATTTAAAAAAAGGAGTTCCCCCTGATTTGACAAGGGAAACTTTTATTGATATTTTGCTAAAACAAAGTGAACATGTTTTCACAGCAAATTTCCTCGAAAGAAAAACAAAAAAGATTTATAAAATCCATTACCAATAATACATTTTCATAAAACACCAATAACTTTACGAGAAAATTTGGAGTTTTTCAATCCTTAAAACGGAAAAAATCAGTAAAAGATCATTTCAAATCAAATCTGAAAAATTTTCCAGAAAACTGGGTTCTTTTATACACCAATTTTTCAGCATGCTTGATAAATTAAAAACCTTTGATTGGAAACATCTATATTATTCCCCCCAAAACAAGGGAAAAATTTAAAAATGAGCAAAAACTTGCCTTTGCACTTTCATCACACCGGGAAAACTTAGGAAAAAATTATTTAAATAACTAGTGTACTATTTTGGGGAAAAAAAAATTGTCCCAGTTAAACAAGCAGGATTTCGAAAAGGAAGATCAACCATGGCCCTTTTGTTTAAGCTATACCCAAAAAAACATCAGTTTCACAAACAAAAAATTCTTGCCACGTTTTTTGACAAAACAAAGCTTTACCATTTTTGGGATGCTGATTTTTTATAAATTAAAATGAAAGGGCTGTCGGTTTCATCTATTTTTAAATTTTAGAAATTTTCTCACGGAAGAGGCATTCAGGGAAAGGTTGGAAATACAACCCCAAATTAGATTTCCCCAAATGGGCATACCCCAGGCTCGTGATTGCCCTATTATTTAATATTTTACTTCAGATACCCTAATGTTCCCCAAAAGTTTTTCTTGTCCAATAGCTAGACCTTTGTATGTGGAAAAGGGGAACAATGAAAAAGGGAACACCTAAAAGACATTTTAAAATTTTGTTTAAAAATTTTAAAAGCTTGAGTTGGGGTAAAATTTTTAATATATGGTGGGAAAAAGGTTAGGTCTTTCACAGAAAAACACAGGTTTTTGGGTTTTTTAAAATGGGCTGATCCTCCTAAACTTCCCGTTTTTTTAAAATTTGGTGAAAAATTCTGGATTATAAGCCTATGGTAAAATTTCTTGGATCAAACTTATTCAAAATTAACATGGGATTTCACATCGAATTTGCTTTGAAAAAGGCAAAAGAAGTCTAAAGTATAAAGGGAATTAGAAGGGCAAATAGGCACAAGATTCATTAGACTAAAGCATTTATCAATATTGCTGGGCCCTCAAAATAACAATGGTCAAAATTATTTTTTGTGCCCCCCCAAAAATCTTTGAACAAAAATTTAAACTTTTGATTGTAAAAATTTCCCGGGTTTCTTTGGGGGTTCCTTTTTTGCATCTTCTTTAGGGAAAGTATAGAGAAAAGAGTACTACCCTAAGGTTATCGAACTAGCCCTTTTTAAATATATCTTAAGAAATTCAACAGTTTTAAAACAATATCAACGGGAAAATTTCAATTAGATCGGACTTAGATTTTTCCCAAAAAGCTAAAAATATTTTTTCTCTTTCCCCTATTTTGTACTTTCACTTCCCAAAATCTTCAAAAAGTCAAATCAATCCCTAAAAACGGCAAAACCACACCTATTTTAAAAACCCTGTCCAACAGGGGAAATTCAGAAAGCAATTTTGATATCAACCACTTCTTTAAAAAAAAGAAAAAAATGACTTTTTCTAGGGCCCTTTTATAAAATGCACCTAAGTACATATCCTTTTCTCTTTAAATAACACTGACGGATCCCTTCTTAAAAAAAAAGGAACAGGGGGACACACATTCCAGCTTTTAAAGGTTTAAAATCCTATCACATCGGGAAAAAACATTCCCCTCTTTACTGCAACTTACGCTATTTTTATGGTTTGTACTTTCCCGCTTTATTTCCCAAATACGTTTTTCAGGTTTTTTTTCTGTGTTGATTCAAATCCATTACATCTCAAGTAAACTCGTCATCGACCGTTAGGGGAATCTTATTACTAAATTAATTGTTGGGACTTTTCAATTCTGAGGGGGTTTGAATGTTACTTTCTCGGGTTCCATCTATTGTGGTATTTTTTTAATAAAAAATCGACAAAGCTGCCCAAAAAAGGGAGCAAAACAAGATACATTCAAATGTTTTAGAATTTCCCCTTCTCTTTTTTAAGGGTTTTGCTTTTTCTTTTTAAAATGTTTGCTGAAACATTGAAAAAGAAACAGGGAAAAGGCTGGTTTCCCCACATACTTTTCATTCTGGGGTCTTAGAACATTCTTTGTACCAGTAGTTTTTAAAATCCTTACTAGAAAAAAAGTTCTCTAATCTACAATTTAAATTAAACCTTTCAGCAAAATTTTTCCAAAAATATCAATGTATAGCGTGAAAAATTTTTCCCAAATTTTATGTTCGTATCAATGTCTAGGTTTTAAAAACGTTTTTACCATCATTTCAAGATAATCTCTGCAGAATTTAACCCAAACCAAGTTATTAGTGAATAGCCATGTCTCTGTTCAATCCCCCCTATTCTCTTTTTGTAAAGATGACGTCGGAATCTACATTTTGCTTGTTTTTACGCTGCCGTTACAATAGTTTACAATTGTTTTGTTTTCCAACTTTAGAGTTTTTCAAAGTTTGGGGGTTTTGTTAATTTTTTTTATTTTTTTGCCCGTTTTTGCATACTGTTTATTAGTTTGGGAAAATCCCCTTTTAATGTGCAATTATACCAAAACATCATTTTACTTAAAACCCCTTATCCCATTATGCTGCC
>CM054138.1:30242785-30247785 GCA_028751875.1 Rapana venosa
GACAGACAGACAGACATATAAACAGACAAACGACAGACCAAACATACCTACATACAAACAGACAAGAGACAGACAGACAAACAGACCCAGAGACAGGAGTGAAAGCTGACCCAAGTAAAGAAGACGAGATCCACGATCCCTGCAAAGTCCAGTTCCCTGACCCAACATTACTGTCCCCACAAGTCCCCATTCCTGGGCCCGCCCATCTGCTCAACCCAGTTCTGGGAATAGGCTAGAGGGAAGAAGAAAATGACCCAAGCCAGCCACAAACACTGAAGGAAAGATGGAGGAAGAGGGAGGGGGGGGAGGGGGGGGTGGGAGGTGGGGAGGATGGGAATGGATGGAGTAGGGTGGGGGTGGGATTAATGGGGGGTGGAGGTGGGGGGTGGGGGTGGGGTGAGGTGGGGGTAGGGGGCGTTGATGTTGCGCAATAGCCAGTGATGAGTTATTGGATGGACTAGGTGATGCTCTTCTGTCTCTCTCTCTCTCTGTGTCTCTGTCTCTCGTGTCTGTGTGTGTGTGTCTCTCTCTCTGTCTCTCTATACTCTGTCTCTCTGTCTGTCTGTCTCTTCCTAATTCTGCCTGTTTTTTTCCCCGTCTGTCTGCCCCGTGTCTGCCTTTTGTCTGTTTTTTTTTCTTTCTCTTTCCTTTTTTACTCTATTTTTTCATTCCTACGTCCTCTCTCTCTATTTTTCTTCTACTTTTCTGTCTGTCTGTCATTCGTCTGTTTCTGTCTGTCTGCTGTCTTCTCTCTCTTCTCTCTCCTCCCCCGCCCCCTCTCCTTCCCCTCTTCTTTTTTTCTATCACCTGTCTTTTCATCTTCAACTTGCGTCTTCGTCTGTGCTCCTTGCCCCCCCCCCACCCCTCTCCCCTCTTTCCCCTCTCTCTCTCCCCCTCTCTCCCCTTTTCCTCTCCTCCCCCCCCTTCTCCCCTTTCTCTCCCCTCCCCTCTCTCTCTCTCTTTCCTCCCCGTTTTTTCTAGTCTTTTTTCTCTATATCTTTTTGCTTTTTTCTTTCTTCTTTTTCTATGGACTTTCTTCTGTTTTTTCTCTGTCGTTTTCAAATCTTTGCTGTCCATCCCTCACCCTTTTTCCTCTCCCTTTTCAGTTTTCTTTGTTAGTCTGTCTACGTCTGTTTGTCTGTTTCTCTTGCTACTCTTGCGAACAGGGAATGGAAGTGGAGTACTATGATTAGAGCGTTTGACCTCAAATCTAGGCCAGTTCAAGCCCCCCCCAAAAAGCTCCCGTTCCAGGGTTTAAAACCCCCACCCCCCCCGGGAATTAACATTAGTACCGCTCAGGGGAACGGGATAGCTCATGGTCAAGCACTCGCTTTCCCCCCAGCCAATGTTAACACGCGAGCGGGGTTACCACTTGGATGATGACCTTTGCGCGCCTTGGCTTCAGTACAGTTCCCCCATGTCCCCAGCTTAAAAATAAAATAATGTAGGGAATTTATATAGCCTGAATCTGTAAAGAAAACAAATCAAAGCGCTCAATTTTATTTCATACCATTTTAATCAGGGCAGATTTCTCTTTTTGTAAATTCGGGCTGCCTCCCCGGGGAGCGGGGGAAAACCCGCCACTTAGCGCGCCCACCCTTTCACCCTTTTTTTTTTTTTTTTTTTTTTTTCTGCAGCTGTATTTTTTTCCCCACAGAGTGGCTTTTTTTTAAGAATTTTTTCCAGGGGGA
Source organism: Rapana venosa (assembly GCA_028751875.1). Classification (NCBI taxonomy): domain Eukaryota; kingdom Metazoa; phylum Mollusca; class Gastropoda; order Neogastropoda; family Muricidae; genus Rapana; species Rapana venosa. Next base: position 30,244,477 of record CM054138.1, read on the forward strand.
ACTCTCTAAATGGGTACCTCCCCCCTCTTTAAAAGTCGGGAAGCTAAAGCAGCGGGGAGAGGGAAAGGGGGCCGCCCCAATTGCGGTTCCTTGGGGAAGTTGAGGTCTCCCGACCCTCACTCTCCTATTACCCGAAGGTTTTGGGGCACCTTTACCGTTACCTTTCCCGACTCCACTCTCCCCAAAAGCCTCGGGTGAACCATAAACCAAGTCCCCCTGTAAAACCGCACGCATAACGCTGGGCCAAGATAGGCCCCCTTTTGTCCGTAGGGAACAGATGAAAAATCATTAAAAAAACCCCCAAATAACCAAACAAAACCCCGTACACACAGGGTCAATTTAGACATTATTTTGGCCGAGTCGCAAGCAGCTATTTTATAGATTCATTACTTTTAAATCGTAATGCGCTATCTTGATGGTGGGGGTAAATTCCTAATCGCAAAATCTATCTTTTAATTATTTCACTTCCGAAGTCGGAATGCGGCTATCGAGCGCTTTGATTTGTTGCTTTACAAGATTCAGCGCTATATAAATTCTATACATTATTATTATTATTATTATTATTATTATTATTATTATTATTATTATTATTATTATTATTATTATTATTATCTTAATGGAGGAATAAATGGTTGCATACGCAAAATTTCATCGTTCGTAAACTTCAAAGCTCTAGCCTATGAAGAACAACAAAACAACCAGAGACACACAGACACACACACACACACACAAACACAGACACAGACAGACACACAGAGACACAGACACACACACAGACACACAGACAAAGACACACACACAGGCACAGACACACACACAGACACACACAGACACACACAGACACACACAGACACACACACACACACAGACACACACAGACACACACACACAGACAGACACACACACAGACATACACACAGACACAGACACACAGACACAGACACACACACAGACACACACACACAGACACACACACAACACACACACACACACACACACACACACACACACACGCACACACACAAATACCAATCTTAAAACCTGTGAGCTCTTCCTTCTTTCTCTCAAAGACAGATGGGGGAATGTTTCTTTTCCTGATAATCAGAAACCTGCAGCTGTCGTCTGATTGCACATTCTCCTTGTGTCTGCTTCTGCTGCTGCTGCTGCTGTGCTGGAATAAAGGATGGATGGCAGAGTAACAACCTGCAAGTGACAGGCCCTACAAACTCCTTTTCCTATCTGGTTTTTCTTCTTCTGTTTTTCCTTCATTATTTAATGCATTCGTTATTTCGTTTTTATCTTATTTACTGCCTTTTTCTACTTTTTTCTGTTCTTTCTTTTTGTCTTTCTTTCTATCTTTTCTCTATGCCTAGCATTGATGTTGTATTTTCTCAGTCTTCCTTTAGTTCTTTCTCTCTTATTTCCTTCCTTCCTTCCTTCCTTTCTTCCTTTCTTTTTTCCCTTTCTTCCTTCTCCTTTCTTTCTGTCTGTCTCTCTGTCCGTCTGTCTGTCTGTAGTTCTTTTTTTTTTTATTTGGTGTGACACAGACACACAGACAGACACACACACACACACACCACTCATTCTCTCTCCTTCCCTGTCCTCCCTCCCTCTCTCCCCCTCCCTCCCCTCTCCATCTCTCTTTTCTCTCTCTCTCTCTACTCTCTCTCTCTCTCTCTCCCCTCTCTCTCTCTCCCCTTCTCTCTCTCTCTCTCTCTCTCTCCCTCTCTGCTGTTGCTTTCTCTTTCTGTCGTGTGTGTGTAACACACATACTCGCATGCTTGCTTGCACTCTCATCTCAAAGGGTGTTGCTAGTAACTACAGAACACGGTTATTATCTTTACACACCAAAAGCTGTCTTCCTTCTTTCATTAGTTTTCCCAAAGTTAGTATATTCAGTGTACCAGCCTGGGCAGGTGAGTGACGTGACCTTATCACAGGCTTGTTTTTGGTTTTTTTCTTTCTTTCTTTCTTCAGCTTCTTGCAAAGGCTGTATTGCGTAATAAGATGGCAATGTTTTGTGCTGATAGATGGATATGTCAATGTACTGCCCACCTCTTAACTGTTTGTGTGGCCCACAGAAGAATAGGAGGGGTGGCGAAACTGTCTACTACTGTTGTTGGCTTCTAAAAGCTTGGTTGCTAGCAGCCTACGAACATTGTCCATAGGCAGGATTTTACGGTGCTGAGACAGTGAGGGTAGGGGAGGGAGGGAACGTTACTCGAACTGGTTTCATAACTGTTATTGAAGAGGGGAAGGGGAATATAAGATTAAATATTTCAATATATCAATATGTCAATATTTTAATAATAATAATAATAATAATAATGATGATGATGATGATGATAATAATAATAATAATAATGAAACCCATACGTGTTATCATTTTAGATTGTGCTCAATGTCTTAATGGAACAGAGTTTTAATGTAATTGATATTTGTCTTATACAAATTAATTTGATCATATGTTAAGTCCTTCGGATGAGACTATAAACCGAGGCCCCCGTGTTCGAACGCATGCAGAACATCTTGCGCACACGTTCAATCCTGTTCCGCTTTTCCGAAGAGTAGGCCATCGTGTGCCGGTGGAAACAGATGACTAAATTTACAAAACCGCATACACACGGGGACTGGATGTAAAAATACACATGAGTGCTTATTCCATTATCCTCGATATAAAAGAATAAATAAGTAAATAATCAAATAAATAAATAAATATTCAATATTTTCAATATTTTGATAGAATAGGGTATGGATTCCATTGATATTTGTCTTATTATACATGTTATACTATTTTGATTTATGTCATAAAAATGCGTGCGCGCGTTATCATTTTAGATTGTGTGCTCAATGTCTTAATGGAACGGAGTATTCATTTAATTGATATTTGTCTCATACAAAAGGTTACAACAATTTTTGGCCTATGTAATAAAAATGCGTGCTCATGTGTGCGAATGTTTTCAATATGTGAGTGTGTGTGTGTGTGAGTGTGTGTGTGTGTGTGTGTGTGTGTGTGCGCGCGCGTGCGTGGCTGTGTGTAAGTATGCGGATGCATGGGTTTACTTATGCGCACATGAGTATTAGTGATTTTAATTGGGTGAGTTTATGGCTGAGGTAATTGCTGATTTGTGGGTGCTTTTGTTATCTTATCATGGGTGCGTGCTACTGTTCGGATAGTGTGTGGTGGGTTTCTTTTGTGATATTATGTTTATACATGTTTATTGTTTTTATGTATGGCTCGTGACCCACCGGAGTTTCTCTGTCCCTGAGATAATAAATTTTTTGAATTTGAATTTGAAACCTCGAGTG
>CM054138.1:30250285-30260285 GCA_028751875.1 Rapana venosa
TGTCATTCTCTCTGTGCCTTTGTCTTGTCTGTCTCTGTCTCTGTTTGTCTTACTGACTCTCGTCTCTTTATCTCTGTCTGTATCTGTCTGTCTCTGTATGTCTCTGTTTCTGTCTGTCTATAAGTCCATATTTCTCTCTCTTCTCTTACCCTCCCTCCCTCTCTCTCTCCCCTCTCTGTTCCCCCCCCCCCTCTCTCTCTCTCCCACCCTTCCCTCCCTCCCTCCGTCCCTCCCCTTCTCTCTCTTTCTCTCTGTCACTTCCTAGTTTTCTTTTTTTTTTTATATCAAAGGACCCATATTAAGCGTGTGTGATAGTTGGGCTGCACAGAATTTAAAAAAAATTACTATGGTTTCCAGGTCACGCCAATGTCACAGCATACCACATAGCACTAGACACTGATCATCGTCCCCTTGCAGCCTGTAGTGAGCTGTGATAGCTTGGAGGCACTGAACCTCCTTTATTCTATGTTGAATCGTTTCTTTGTTTGTATGTTTGTTCGTCTTTTCCAATATCGCTACTCTTTTCTAAAACAATGATGTATTGAAAAAAAGAATATATTGCCAGGACCTTTCTATCTGAATGTTTAATTACGTCTCTTGACTTTGTCCTTTAATTAATTATTTTTTTTGCCCCAAAGAGCAAACTTCTTAACCTTTGTATTTATTCATCTTTCTATCCTTCTGGTTTTTTTCCCTGGTCTCTGTCGCTGTCTATCTGTCTCTATTCTATGTCTCTCCCTCTCTCCCTCTGTCTCTCTCTGTGTCTCTCTCTGTGTCTCCCTCTCTTTCTGTCTTTCTCTGTTTGTCTCTCTGTCTCTGTCTCTGTCTGTCTTTCTCTCTGTTTTTCTCTTTGTCTCTGTCTGTCTGTTTCTCTCTGTGTCTTTCTCTTTCTCTCTGTTTCTGTCTGTCTATCTGTCACTCTTTCTCCCTTTCTCTCTGTCTCTGTCTGTATCTCTCTGTCTCTTTCTCTGTCTGTCTGTCTCTCTTTCTCTCTGTCTCTTTCTTTGTCTCTCTGTCTCTGTCTATCAGTCCATCTTTTTGTCTCTGTCTGTCTGTCTGTCTGTTCTCTCTCCCCCCTCTCTGTCCCCCTTCTCTCTCTCTCTCCCTCTCTTTCTCTCTCTGTACCTCCTCTTTTTCTTTTCTCCATTATCAAAGGATCGAAATTAAGCATTAAAAAATGGCCGTGGTTTCCAGGTCACGCTAATGTCACTGCATAGCACTAAAAGCACATAGCAGCGTGTAGTGAGCTGTGATAGCTTCAAGGCACTAAACCTCGTTTATTATATATTAAATTGTTTGTTTGTTTGTTTGTTCGTTTGTTTGTGTGTTTGTCTTTTCCAATATCGCTGCTCTTTTCTACAACAAAGCTGTATTGAAAAAAGGAATATATTGCCAGGACCTTTATATCTAAATGTTTAATTATGTCTCTTGACTTTGTCCTTTTACATAGGTTTTTTTTGTCCCAGAAGAGCAAACTTCTTAAGGTATGTAAATATTCATCTTTTTGTTTCTTTATGTTTCTTCTGTGTTTTTTCTGTTTGCTGGTCTATGCATCTGTTTTGTGTTTCTGTCTGCCTCTTTTTCTCTCTCTGTCTCTGTCTGTCTCTCTGTCTCTGTCTCTATCTCTCTCTCTCTCTTCTTCCCCCTCTATCTCTTTCTCCCTCCCTCACTCCCCTTCCTATCTCTCTCTCTCTCTCTCTCTCTCTCTCTCTCTCTCTCTCTCTCTCTTTGTCAAGCTCTGTATTTATTCATCTCCCTGTGTCTTTCTGTTTTTCTGTTGTTTTTTCTGTTGCTCTCTCCTCTCTCTCTCTTTCTCTCTCTCTCTCTCTCTTCTCTCTTTCTTCCTCTCTTCTCTCTCTCTCTCTCTCTCTTCTCTCTCTCTCTCTCTCTTTTCTCTCTCTCTCTCTCTCTCTCTCTCTCTCCTCTCTCTCTCTTGCTCTGACTGTCTGTCTCTCTGTCTCTGTCTGTCTGTCTGTCTGTCTCTGTTCTCTGTCTCAGTCTCTATCTCTATCTGTCTCTCTTCTCTGTCTCTGTCGACCTGTCTGTCTGCCTGCGCCTCTTCTTTGTTTTATTGTCTGAAGATCTAAATTAAGCGTTAAAAAATGACCGTGGTTTCCAGGTCACGCCAATGTCACAGCGTAGCGCTAAGAGCACATAGCAGCGTGTAGTGAGCTGTGATAGCTTCAAGGCACTAAACCTCGTTTATTATATGTTGAATTGTTTCTTTGTTTGTTTGTTTGTGCGTTTGTTTGTGTGTTTGTCTTTTCCAATATCGCTGCTCATTTTTTTTTACAACAAAGCTGTATTGAAAAAATATGTATTGCCTGGACTTTTCTTTCTAAATGTTTAATTATGTCTCTTGACTTTGTCCTTTTACATAGGTTTTTTTGTCCCAGAAGAGCAAACTTCTTAAGGTATGTAATTATTCATCTTTTTGTTTCTGTATGTTTCTTCTGTGTTTTTTCTGTTTGCTGGTCTATGTATCTATTTCTGTTTCTGTCTGTCTCTTTTTCTCTCTCTTTCTCTGTCTGTCTCTCTGTCTCTGTCTCTATCTCTCTCTTCCCCCTCTATCTCTTTCTCCCTCCCTCACTCCACTTCCTATCTCTCTCTCTCTCTCCTCTCTCTCTCTCTCTCTCTCTCTCTCTCTTTGTCAAGCTCTGTATTTATTCATCTCCCTGTGTCTTTCTGTTTCTCTGTTGTTTTTCTGTTTGCTCTCTCTCTCTGTCTGTCTCTCTGTCTGTCTCTCTGTCTCTGTCTGTCTCTCTGTCTCTGTCTCTCTATCTCAGTCTCTCTCTACCTGTCTGTCTCTCTTCTCTCTATCTGTCTTTGTCGATCTGTGTGTCTGTCTGTGCCTCTTTCTCTGTCTGCCTGTTTGTCTATATGTCTGTCTGCCTATCTGCCTGTCTGTCTGTCTGTCTGTCTGTCTGTCTGTCTGTCTGTCTCTCTCTCTCTCTCTCTCTCTCCCTCCCTCTCCCTCTCTCTCCCTCTGTACCTCCTGTTTTTCTTCTTTTTTTAAATTGTCAACAGATCTAAATTAAGCGTTAAAAAATGACCGTGGTTTCCAGGTCACGCCAATGTCACAGCATAGCACATAGCACTAGACACTGATCATCGTCCCCTTGCAGCCTGTAGTGAGCTGTGATAGCTTGGAGGCACTAAACCTCCTTTATTCTATGTTGAATCGTTTCTTTGTTTGTATGTTTGTTCGTCTTTTCCAATATTGCTACTCTTTTCTAAAACAATGATGTATTGAAAAAAAGAATATATTGCCAGGACTTTTCTTTCTGACTGTTTAATTATGTCACTTGACTTTGTCCTTTTATTTTTTTTTTGGTTAGCCCAAAGAGGAAACTTCTCCACTCTGTATTTATTTATCTTTCTGTTTCTTTAATGCTCCTTCTGGTTATTTTCTGTTTGCTGCTGTCTCTGTCTGCCTGTCTTTGTCTGTCTCTGTTTGTCTGTCTCTGTCTGTCTGTCTGTCTGTGTCTGTATCTGTCTGTCTCTCTCTCTCTGTCTGTCTCTGTCTGTCTCTGTCTTTGTCTCTCTGTCTATGTTTTTCTGTTTCTGTCTCTGTCTGTATATTTGTCTGTCTGTGCTCTTTTCTCTTCTCTCTCTTCTTCTTCTCGCTCTTCTCTCTCTCTCTCTCTCTTTTCTTTCTCTCTCTCCCTTCCTGTATCTCTTTCTCTCTCTCTTCCCCCCCCTCTCTCTTTCTCTATCTGTACCTCCTGTTTTTCGTCTTTATTCATATCAAGGAATCAAATTAAGCGTTAAAAATTGGTCGTGGTTTCCAGGTCACACCAATGTCACGGCATAGCACATAGCACTAGACACTGATCATGGTAACCTTGCAGCCTGTAGTTAGCAGTGATAGCTTAAAGGCAGTAAACCTCGTTTATGTGTCGTTGTTTGTTTTGTTTGGTTGTTTGTTCGTCTTTTCCAATATCGCTGTTCTTTTCTAAAACAACGCTGTATTGAAAAAAGAATATGTCGCCAGGACCTTCCTTTCTGAATGTTTAATTACGTCTCTTAATTTTGTCCTTTATTAATTTAATTTTATTTTTTGGCCCAAAGAGCAAACTTCTCAAGTTTTGTATTTAGTTATCTCCCTGTTTCTTTAATGTTTCTTCTTTTTGGTTTCTTTTTCTGTTTGTTACTGTCTCTGTCTGTCTGTCTGTCTGTCTTCTGTCTGTCTGTCTGTCTGTCTGTCTCTCTCTCTCTCTCTCTCTCTCTCTCTCTCTCTCTCTCTCTCTCTGGCTCCCTCTCTCTCTATTTCTTTCCCTCCCTCCTCCCCTCTCTCCTTCTATTCTCAAGCCCTGTGTTTATTCATCTCCCTGTTTCTTTATGTTTTTCTGTTTTTTCTCTCTCTCTCTCATAATTCAATATTTGCCCTTTTGTCTGTCTATCTCTGTCTTTCTGTCTGTCTGCTTTATTATTTTTTAAAAAATTTCTGTTGAATTTACTGATTTCTATATAGAAATGCTTTTGTATAGATAGTACTGCGTGTCTGATTTTTAAAAAAATCTTTATTTATTTGATTTTTCTTAGTATAAATTTTCTTTCATTAAGGGCTGGATGTAAAAAAAAAATTAACATGCGTTGTTATTCTTTTTTCTTCAATAAAACAAGTTTCATTCATTCATTCATTCATTCATTCATTCATTCATTCATTCATTTATTCATTTTCATTCATCCAGTCAGTCAGTCAGTCAGTCAGTCAGTCATTCTCTCTGTCTGTCTGTCTTTGTCTCTGTCTCTCTGTCTCTCTGTGTCTGTGTCTATCTCTCTGTCCGCCTGTCTGTCTGTCTGTCTGTCTGTCTCTGTCTTTCTCTCTCTTGTAAACAATTTTAAACGCGCTATTACTCAATTTTGTTTTTGCAATATGCGGCCTAACACGTACCTTCGCCCCTAAGCTGTCCACTGTGGGATGGCAGCAAGGAGAGAAAAAGAATATTAGAGGAAGAAACACAATAGAGTTGACACAAGTGAAGGTTAAGAGAGAGAGGAAGGGAGGGAGGGAGGGAGAGAGAGAGGGGGGGGAGGGGGGGGAGAGCGAGAGAGGGAGAGAGAGAGAGAGCGGGAGAGGGAGAGAGATATATATAGGGAACTCTGAACTCTGAACTCTGAACAGTTTTAATATGTACATTGGCCTTAGGCCACAATACACGGAGTTTGGGGGAAAGAGGAAAACCAATATATTGGTATGCAAATTTTGATCACACATGAAAAACATCAACCGATCCTTCGTGAGAGAGAGCGAGAGAGGGAGAGAGAGAGAGAGAGGGAGGGAGAGAGAGAGGGAGGGAGAGAGCGAGGAGAGAGAGGATGGAGAGAGAGAGAGCAAGATAGAGAGAGGGAGAGAGAGAGAGAGAAGAGAAGAGAGAGACTTGAAACCTGAAACTTGAAACTTTTTGAAACTCGAAACTTTTTATTGAGGGGAAAGAATAAGCACACATAATGGCTTTTTTTGTACATTCAGCACTCAGTAAAAAAAAATCACATCAATGAAAACAAATGAACAAAGACAAACTAAAATAAACTTAAATCTCATTGTAACATCAATAGCAATTCATGTCAAGATACACTTCTGGAGAGAGATAGATAGAGATAGATAGATAGAGAGAGAGAGAGAGGGGGGGGGGGGGTCTGTACACCAACAGTAATAAATCACTGGCTTTTGCTAAATTTCTTGTCTAAAGTAAAAACGAAAGTTTGTGAAAAAGCTGCACACACACACCACACACACACACACACACACACACACACACACACACAACACACACACACACACACACACACACACACACACACACACACCACACACACACAATTTACAAAACCGCATACACACAAGGACTGGATGTAAACAAAAAAAAGCACGTAAGTACTGATTCCATTATTCTCAAAATAAAACAAAATAAACACAAAAATAAAGAAAGAAAAGATACCACTTCTGACCAGCCGCCCTGGCGCAGTGGTTAACGCCTTGGGTTACGGACTGGAAGGTCGCGGGTTCGAATCCCATAAGAGTCATGGGGATTTTTCGGACTCCGGCCGGCTCCTACCCAGAGTGAGTGTGCTGTGGGCTCAGTGGGAAGACTGGGACCACACAGTCGAGCTTCATCCACTTAACGGATGCGAGTTTGAGAGTGTTGCTCAAATTACCTGACCAACACTGCAGGTGTCTGTATCTCTCGGCCCGGTTGACGCCGGGATATATTATGATAGTAAGCGTAGAGTACAACCCTGTCAAGTAGTCTCAAAGCATATGCACTTCCACAGCAGCATCATTACGTCATCCTCATTGTCATTGATCATCATGCATTAAAAAAAAAAATTGCCTCTGATTCGGTGGTCCCGAATTCTCTGGTCTCATGGTGGCCTCAGATTCGGTTTGCCCATACACTTCTGTGCCTGTGGTGAGTTTGTGTCAAAGCCTTTGGGGTTGGAGGTTCGCGGGGGGGCGGTCGTTGGAGGGACGTTGTTGTGGTTGCCACCGGGGGTGGCAACTCACTCAGTCTGGCTCCGCGACTGAGCTAATACTGTCGTTAGTAGGGGGCTTAGTAGGTGGTGTCCTGCGTATGTTAACTCAGAACAGGCACCACTGAACACCACCAAAGTGACCCAGCAGCAGTGCAGGGCCCCTCTGGCTGGTGGCCCCACGGCGGCCTGATAGTGATGGGCTCCCTGTGGACTTCCGACCCTGAGGATGAGACATAACAAATCTGGGTGTGGTTGTGGCGGGGAGATTGGAATGAGCGGCGTGGGAACAGTAGGACGGGGGTCGTTAGAAGATGAGGCAGCAAAAACAAAACCAAAAAACAAAAAAAAAAAACCACTTCTGAAAAAAGCAGTGTCAAAATTATTGTCTGTAATAATATCTTCTTTGAACTGTTTCAACAGTAACATTTTTACACGCGTGTTGATACCTAGATTAATTAATCAACGTGTTGTGTAACATTTCCATCACAACACTGCCAAGATAATAATATAACGTAATCAACGTTTGTATGTAACATTTTCATCACAACACTGCCAAGATAATAATATAACGTAATCAACGTTTGTATGTGACATTTCCATCACAACACTGCCAAGATAATAATATAATGTAATCAACGTTTGTATGTAGCATTTCCATCACAACACTGCCAAGATAATAGTATAAGATAAACGTATCACAACACTTAATCACACAGGCAACAAAGTTTCCACACATTAGCCGAGTTCTCTGAACATTTCGCGTGCCCCGCTGTCGCTTGGTAGATTAAGAGTGGGGAAAGTTTACGATCTCCTAGTTCATCTCATGTGCAGACCTGACCGTGCCTTCACCCCATTCATGTGTCTGTGCATGCAGACGAGCGAATAGGAGCATGATAAAGATCACTTAATTTACGTCAGCGGTCAAGTAGACTGCAAAAAATAACAACCACGAACGTTTCCAATGCACGGTGGATCTGGATCGGTGGTCTAGAGGTAACGCATCTGCCTAGAAAGCAAAAAGTCCGGGTTCAAAGCATGTAGTGGCTCCTCCTGACCTTTCCCCCCCCCCCCCCCCCCCCCCCTCCACGTTAGACTATCAGTGGTGGTCTGAATGTGGTGGTCTTTTGGATGAGACAAGAAAGGAGTTCCTTTTGTTACATACAAACACACAATCCCATTCACAATGCACACATACACACACACTCACACACACATGCCACACCACAACACACACACCACACACACGCATCTGGAATAAATTTTGCTTGCTTTGACACAACACACACTGCACACACATGCCACACCACACCACACCACACCAAATCACACACGACCTCCCCTCCACACACACACATACAGCCTGCACACAAACACCCCCATCCCTCACACACACAGACACACAGACACACAGACACACACACACACACATGCACCCCCCTTCCCCAACACACATAATCCCCCCCCCCCCACAACACACAACACACACGCACCCCAACCCCCTTCCCTCCCCAACACAACACACACACAACACACCGCACCCCACACAACACACACCGCTCCTACCCCCACACACACACATAACACACACCACACACACACACACACACGCACGCACCCACGCACCCATGCACCCACGCACTTAAGTACATGACTGTGTGGGAACCTATCCTAAGCCTGTCAATAGGACAAGACAATAATTATGACCACCGACTTTACAATCCTTCCAATTTCCCAACCAACCTGACTTTCCCAGCAACAGACGACTCATTTCTTGCCAGCACATCTATCTGGCTCAGACCCAGTTCTGGGAAAAGAAGGGAGGAAGGAAGGCTGCACATCGTTATTAACTTGAGGGTCATGTAGTATGTTCTATAGAGTGCGAGTCGGAAAAACAAAATGTTGGTGGTTTTCACAGATTTTTTTAAGTATGCAGAAAATGCACTGTGCACTTGTTTTTAGGATTGAGGACATAGAACAATACCAGGTAGTCACGAGAAAGTTGGAAATAATCATCAAATGAGGATTGTCTGTATTCCTACAGCGTTGACCCCGCGCATGTATATTGCAGTAAGGAAGCTAGCAGATGACAAAGGACTGAGGGGGTACAGTGTTTGCTGAAAAATTAAAAAAAATTCAAATCTACCAAATATGTTCAACCCCCCCCCCATCCCTCACACACACACACACACACACACACACACACACACACACACACACACACACACACACACACACACACACACACACACACACACACACCACAAACACACGCACCCTCCCCACTCCACCATCCCAACACACACATACACACACACCACATCACACAGGATCCCCTATTCCACACATATCTCCCCCCCCATCCCCAACACACACACACACACACAACACACACACACACACACACACACACACACACACACACACACACACACACACACACACACACACACGCCCTCCCCCTCTCCCAACTCTCACACACACACATTCACGAGAGTACAGTTGATGAGTGGGAACCCACCCACAGCCTGTCAATAGAACAAGACATAATAATTATTACCACCCACTTTACAATCCTTCCAATTTCCCAACCAACCTGACTTTCCCAGCAACAGACTCATCACTCCTTGCCAGCACATCTATCTGGCTCATTCAGACCCATTTCTGGGAAAACAAGGTAGGAAGGAAATGACCCAAGCCACAATCATTGAGGCTGCACACCTGTATTAAAATATAACTCTTTTCCTTCTGTTTCTTCTATGTGACTCTTATATTTATACCGCACGTACTAAGGCATCCACAGAAATAAAAACCACTTTTTGTGAAAGACTAGCCTCTGACTCAAAACTCATGTGATTTTGATTAAATTTGGTAGGTTTGAATTTAAAAAAATTTTCAGCAAACACTGTACCCCCTCAGTCCTTTGTCATCTGATAGCTTCCTCACCGCAATATGCATGCGCGGGGTCAACGCTGTAGGAATACAGGCAAACCTCATTTGATGGTTATTTCCAACTTTCTCGTGACTACCTGGTATTGCTCTATGTCCTCAATCCCCAAAACAAGTGCACAGTTCATTTTTTCATGCTTTAAAAAATATGTGAAAATCACCAACATTTTTTTCCACTCGTACTCTATACAAGATACTATCTGACCCCCAAATTAATACTGGTGTTCGGCCTGAATGGAGAAGGTTTGGGGGTAAGTGGGGGTGGGGGCGTGGGGGTGGGGGGGGGGATGGGGGGCGGGGGGGGGTTGGGTGAAGGGTTGGCGAGGGAGAGAGAGACTTCTTGTGCAATTCTTGTGGGTCTTTTTTAACCCCAAAGAGTGAGTTAGGTATGTGCCTTGTCTGATTTTTCTTTTTTGGGGATTTTGCTTGTTTTTGTGTACTGTTTTGACCATCTGTTCCTTCCTGTGTCTTTCTCTCTTTCTCTCTCTCTCTGTCTTTCGTCTCTGTCTTTACCCCTCCACACATACGCGCTACACATACACACACACACACATAACACGTACGCGCGCACACA
>CM054138.1:30262785-30272785 GCA_028751875.1 Rapana venosa
GTGGGGATTATTTGGTTGTCATCACCCCGCCCCCCTGTTCTTGTTTTTATTCTGCTTTTGGTTTCTTTGCTCTTTGGTTGTCTGTGTGTTTTGTTTTGTCTGTTCTGGTTTGTTGTTGTTGTTGTTTTTCTTTCGTTTGATTTTTTGTGTTTTTTTGTAGGAGTGTTGTTGTTTTTTTAAAACTTTTACTGTGTGAGTGGATGGGTATTGGGTTTACTTTATTATCATATGATTTATCCCTAAGGGCAGGGACTGAATGCAAAAAATAGCATATGGATGCTTATTCATTATCCACGAAATAACAGAATTTGTCATGGTCTCTATCTGTCTGTCTGTCTGTCTCTCTCTGTCTCTGTCTGTCTGTCTGTTTGTGCGTGTGTCTGTGTGTCACGCTGTTTTGCAATCTACCTATGTCTCTCTGTATCTCTGCGTGTCTATGTCACACAATCATACCGTGTGTGTCTGTCTTCTTCAACAAGCCGATAATTAATTATCTGGAGACTGATTCTGTACGCAATAATTGATTATCTGTAAACTAATTCTGTACGAGATAATTAATTATCGGAAGACTGATTCTATCCGAGCTAGCTATGTTCTGCCTGGTTGGTTTGAGAATAAAATAATCTGGGGAAGAAATTGCATTGGCTGTTTGTTTAGAGTTGTTTTTGTTTGTCTTTCTTTCTCTCTTTGTCTGTTCTTTGTTTGTTTGTTTGTTTGTTTGTTTGTTTCTTTCTTTCTTTCTTTCTGTCTTTCTTTCTTTCTGTCTGTCTGTCTTTCTTTCTTTCTTTCTTTTCTTTTCTGTACTGTACGTAGTAGTAGTCTTTTCTATTCTTTCTTTCTTTTCTTTTCTGTACTGTACGTAGTAGTAGTCTTTTCTTTTCTTTTCTTTTCTTTCTTTCTTCTTCTTCTCTTTCTTTCTTTCTTTCTTTCTTTCTTCTTTCTTTCTTTCTTTCATTGATTCTTCATTCATTCATTCTTTCTTTCTTTCTTTTCTTTTCTTTCTTTTCTTTCTTTCTTTCTTTCCTTCCTTCCTTCCCTTCCTTTTTTTTCTTTCTGTCTTTCTTTTTTCTTTCTTTCTTTCCCTTTTCTTTCTTTTTTCAATCTGTTCTTTTGTTTCTTTCTTTCTTTTCTTTTCTGTACTGTACGTAGGGGTAGTATTTTCTTTCTTTCTTTCTTTTCCTTCTTTCTTTCTTTCTTTCTTTCTTAAACTTACAAAGAACCCCCCCCCCCCCCCTGATAGTGATAGAAGTCATAATTTAGTACATGCTGCATGTGTGCATATGAGTTCACACACGTGTGTGTGTTTGTGCGCGCGCGCGCGTGTGTGTCTTTGTGCGTGCGCGCGCGCGCGCGTGTATGTGTAGAAGCTAGTTCATTTGCATATGTGTCACTTTTGCGTGAATAAGTTCCATACAGGTTCTCAATCCATTCAGATAATTGAAAGGAAACGCCATTCTACCATGTGGAAGATATATAGCCATTTCTCATGTACATTAAAGGAATTCCTTACGAGTAGTTGTGGGAGTGGCATGGCAGCAGCAGCAGCAGCAGCAGCAGCAGCAGCAGCAGCAGCAGCAGAAGCAGCAGCAGTAGTAGTAGTAGTAGTAGTAGTAGTAGTAGTAGTAGTAGTGGTGGTGGTGGCGGTAGCAGAAGCAACAGCAGTAGTAGTAGTAAAAATAGTGAAAGAAGTAGCAACACCAGTGATAATAGTAATAGCAGCAGCAGCATCAGTAGTCAAAGTATGGGTAGCAGCAGCAAGAGCAGCAGCAGCAGCAGCAGCAGCAGCAGCAGCAGCAGGAACAGCACAGCAATACAAGCAACAACAAAAACAGCAGCACTTATTTTTTTCTGTTGTGTTGGTGGCGGCGACTGCAGCTGCAGTAAATAGAAGTAATAGTTGATGTAGTCCTTGGTGAAAGATGGCGGGCAGGATGTGTACACTACTGGCTGCATTGTTAGAAACAGCCACTTATCAGACATGTTGATGAATGTAAGATAGACTCAAAAAAGAACGAAAACTTCATAATCAATTAGCGGAAAACACACACACACACACACACACACACACACACATACACACACAGCACCACACACACACACCACACACACACACACACACACACATCACACACTACACAACACATAACACACACACACACACACACACTCTCTCTCCTCTCTCTCTCCTCTACTCTCACTCTCATCATCTCTCTCATCTCTCTCAACTCTCTCTCTCTCTCTCCTCTCTCCCCCTTCTCTCTCTCCATACATTATGCAGGTTCCAGTTTCTTTCTATGCCCTATCTTGTTAAAGGGTTTCCACGTTCCAGGTTTTTCTTCTTTATCCAAGATCACCGTTAGTTTATATTGATGATGACTTACAAATGAAAAAAATATTAAGATTTTGATTCAAATTAAAAAAACCCAACACCCATGAATATGTAATTCCAAGATTTATCTGAAGGAGACATACAGTCAAAAGTTTTTTTGGGGCAAGACATCTATTAAAAAAAACCCCTCAAATAGTAAAAAAGAAATCGAGTCATCTTATTGCAGAAGTGTCATCATTATAGCTATGTGTATAATATTTACAAGTACTTTTGAAGCCTTTAAACTGAATGTTGTCTTTTGTTGTTGTTGTTGTTGAAAAGTTACTAAAATTTCCATTCTGTACTTACACAACATCCTCCAAGATCTTTCAGGCCCACTCTCAGCACCAACATCCATCCCCACATAAAGCTGTCAATGTCATACACCATAATACACACACCAGTCTGACCCTGTCCAAAAGGTAAATCACTTTACACACTAAAAGCGCGCGAAACGTCTCCTCCTGTTTGACTAACTTTTGTAAACTGCCAGTTCTGATACGACTTACACCAACCACCTACAATGGGTCGAGGTCCAATTCACGTCAAGATTTTTATAATGAAGGGAGTCAGATTGAGTATAGCCCCCTGTCTCCCTGTTCATTTACGCTTCTCTGTCCTCCTCTTTCCTGTTCCTAGCTTGTGTAAGGGGGAGATAATCAAGATGTCTTCCTGAACGTAGCTTATGGGAAGCTTGTAACCCCACCCTAAAGATCTTGATACTAAGTCATTACAACCATGAAGGAGATAACAAAAGTAGGTGGCAAGGAGAGGAGGAACATGAACAATATAGAGTCAGGCTTTTTTTTTGGAGGGGGGGGGTACTTTTTTTCTTCTTCTTATAGCAAAGTGAGTTCATGTTGTCTTCTTGATGTTTGGTTCTCTGTCGATGTGTCCCGTGATATGATGTGTTGTGTGTGTGTGTGTGTGTGTGTGTGTGTGTGTGTGTGTGTGTGTGTGTGTGTGTGTGTGTGTAGGCTCATATATATGTATGTGTGTGTTTGTGTGTGTGCATGTGTGTGCCACATCTTTTATCTCTCTCTCTCTCTCTCTCTTCCCTTCTCTCTCTCTTTTTCCCATCCCTACCTCTCTGTCCCTCTTTCTCTGTCTCTCTCTGTCTCTCTCTGTCCCCCTCTCTCTGTCATTCTTTCTTTCTTTCTTTCTTTTTTTTCTTTCTTTTTTCTTTCTTTCTTTCTTTCTTTGTCTTGCCACAGCAACACACATCAAGAAACAATAACTCCCCCCACCGACTTTCCTGGGCAAAACCTGTCAACACCACAAGCATGTATCGACCTGCAGTGGGTCCAGTTCCCAGACTTAACATTCTTTCTCAAAGAAGCCGTTCCTTGCCAGCAAAATCTGGCTCAGACCCAGTGTAGAGAAGAAATCACAGGAGTTGTAATCATTGAATGGAAGAGGGAGAAGGAAGGGGGAGGAGGTGGGAGGGAATCAGGGGGGGGGGGGGGAAGGAAAGGGGAGGAGGGATGTTGTTGGAGGGAAGGATAAGATAGAAGTCATTGGGTAATGTCTTGTGAACTTTGGACATGCTCTCCCTGATTTTGTTTGATTTTGCCACCTCAGGTTTGTCTATTTGTCTGCATGATACTACATAATAATATAATATATATATATATATATATATAATATATAATATATATATATATATATATATATATATATATATATATATATATATATATATATTATGTAGTATCTATATATATATATATATATAGTGGATCGGTGGTCTAGAGGTAACGCGCCTATCTAGAATGCCAAAAGTCCGGGTCGGGTGTGTGCGTGGTTCGTACCCCGTTTGGGCCCGAAATTTTTCCCCATCCATTAGACCATGAGTGGTGGTCTGGGCGCTAGTCTTTCGGATGAGACGATAAACCGAGGTCGTGTGTTACACAAAATTTTCATCGCACGTAAAAGAACCCACGGCAACAAGGGAGTTGTCCCTGGCAAAAATTCTTAGAAAAAAGCCACTCTGATAGGGAAACAAATACAGTTGCAGACCAAAAGAAAAAAAAGAAAAAAAAGGGTGGCGCTGCTCTTGTGGCGACGCGCTCTCCCCGGGGAGAGCAGCCCGAATTTCACGCAGAGAAATCTCGTGACTTAAAGTGGTATAAAATAAAATAAAAATAAAATAAAATATGTACACATACATACATACATACATGCATGCATACATGCATACATACATACATACATACATACATACATACACACATAAATACATACATACATACATACATACATACATACATACATACATACACACACATACATACATACATACATACATAAATACATGCATACATACATACATGCATACATGCATACATACATATAGACAGACAAACATACATACAGACTTACACACACGTACATACGTACATCCATTCATCCATCCATCCATCCATCGATCCATCAATATATCCATACATCATCCATCCATCCATCTATACACACATACATTCAATGCATGCATACATACATACATACATACATACATACATACATCATACATACATACATACATACATACATGCATACATACATACATACAACATACATCCATCCATCCATACTACACACATACATACATCACACACACAGATAGACAGCCAGACACACACATACACACCCTGACATAAGAAAAAACAAAATATCAACCCACTTTGTTTACACATACAGAGCAGGAAAAAAATGCCCTCGTTTGGTTCCCTATGATTCCCTTTCTGGGCGACCCAGTTCTTGGTGTCCCTCTCCTGCTTGTAATGACTTAGTACCAAGGTCTGTGGAGGTTAGTGGACTCTTGCAACCTTCTTCCAGAAAGGCGTATTGATTATCTCCCCTACACGAGTTAAGAGAAAATAGGAGGACCAAGAAGAGTAGATGAAGAGGAAGATGGAGCCATAGTCAGTACCAACAACCCTTGGTTATAAGAAAAAAAAAGTTGGTGTCAGTAGATAATATAGTCGGTGGTTGGTGTACAGGATATTAGAACTGACAGTTTAGGGAATTAGTCACACAGGAGAAGACGTTTTGTGCTTTTAGGGAGGTAACTCAGGTACCTCCAGATAGGGTCACAATAGTGTTTGGCTTATAGTGTATGACACTGATAGGTTTGTGTAGGATGTTGGTGCTCATACTAAGACTATAAACTGAGGTTCCATGTGCAAATTCACGAAGAACATATTGTGTTGTGATTTTTTGAAGAGTAGGTCATTGTGTGCTGGTTGGAATGGATGACAAAATTTACAAAATTGGATACACATGGGGACTTGATATAAAAAAAAAGCACAAGAGTGCTGATTCCATTATCTTCAAAGTAAAAGATTAAGAATAACAAAAGAATAAAGAACACACACAGAAACACACACACATGCACACAGACATACACACACTCATACACACTGACAAAAAAGAGAAAAGAATATGAATCAGCTTTGCTTCCACAAGTGCGGCAGAAAAAACCTGATGTTGTTTGGTTGGCTATGATTCCCTTTCTGGGTGACCCAGTTCTTGGTGTCCCTCTCCTGCTTGTAGAGACTTAGTACCAAGGTCTGTGGAGGTTAGTGGACTCTTGCAAACTTCTTCCAGAAAGGTGTATTGATTATCTCCCCTACACGAGTTAAGAGAAAATAGGTGGACCAAGAAGAGTAGATGAAGAGGAAGATGGAGCCATAGTCAGTACCAACAACCCTTGGTTATAGAAAAAAAAATGTTGGTGTCAGTAGATAACATAGTGGGTGGTTGGTGTACAAGAAATCAGAGCTGACAGTTTAGGGAATTAGTCACACAGGATAAGATGTTTTGTGCTTTTAGTGAAGTACCTCAGGTACATTCAGATAGGGTCACAATAGTGTTTTGCTTATAGTGTGTGACACTGATAGGCTTGTGTGGGATGTTGGTGCTCATACTAAGACTATAAACCGAGGTTTCATGTGCAAATGCATGAAGAACATATTGTGCCCATGCTAAAACCTGTTCTGGTTTTTGGAAGAATAGGTCATTGTGTGCGGGTTGGAATGGATGACAAAATTTACAAAATGGGATACACGTAAAATCTGGATATAAAAAACCCCCACAAGAGTGCTGATTCCATTATCTTCAAAGCAAAAGATTAATCATAAAAAAAGAATAAAGAACACACACACAGAAACACACACACATGCACACAGACATATATATACACACACATACACACTGACAAAAAAAAGAGAAAAGAATATGATCAGTTTTGCTTCCACAAGTGCGGCAGAAAAAATCCGATGTTGTTTGGTTAGCCATGATTCCCTTTCTGGGTGACCCAGTTCTTGGTGTCCTCTCCTGCTTGTAATGACTTAGTACCAAGGTCTGTGGAGGTTAGTGGACTCTTGCAACCTTCTTCCAGAAAGGTGTATTGATTACCTCCCCTACACGAGTTAGGAGAAAATAGGAGGACTAAAAAGAAGAGATGAAGGGGAAGGTGGAGCCATAGTAAGTACCAACAACCCTTGGTTATAGAAAAACGTTAGTGTCAGTAGATGACATAGTGGGTGGTTGGTGTACATGATATTAGAGCTGACAGTTTAGGGAATTAGTCACACAGAAGAAGACGTTTTGTGATTTTAGCGAAGTAACTCAGATAAGGTCACAATAGTGTTTGGCTTATAGTGTATGACACTGATAGGTTTGTGTGGGATGTTGTTACTCATACTAAGACTATAAACTGAGGTTCCATGTGCAAATGCGCGAAGAACATATTGTGTTCTGATTTTTGGAAAAGTAGGTCATTTTGTGCTGTTGGAATGGATGACAAAATTTTCAAAATTGGATACACATGGGGACTGGATATAAAAACACACACAAGAGTGCTGATTCCATTATCTTCAAAGCAAAAGATTAATAATAATAAAAATAATAAAGAACACACACACAGAAACACACACACACACACATGAACACAGACAAAAAAAGAGAAAAGAATATGAATCAGCTTTGCTTCCACAAGTGTGGCAGAAAAAACCTGATGTTGTTTGGTTCGCCATGATTCCATTTCTGGGTGACCCAGTTCTTGGTGTCCCTCTCCTGCTTGTAATGACTCAGTACCAAGGTCTGTGGAGGTTAGTGGACTCTTGCAACCTTCTTCCAGAAAGGTGTATTGATTACCTCCCCTACACGAGTTAGGAGAAAATAGGTGGACCAAGAAAAGTAGATGAAGAGGAAGATGGAGCCATAGTCAGTACCCAAAACCCTTGGTTATGAGAAAAAAAAGTTGGTGTCAGTAGATAACATAGTGGGTGGTTGGTGTACAGGATATTAGAACTGACAGTTTAGGGAATTAGTCACACAGGAGAAGATGTTTTGTGCTTTTAGTGAGGTAACTCAGGTACCTCCAGAGAGGGTCACAATAGTGTTTGGCTTATAGTGTACGACACTGATAGGTTTGTGTGGGATGTTGGTGCTCATACTAAGACTATAAACCGAGGTTTCATGTGCAAATGCACGAAGAACATATTGTGTCCATGTTAAAACCTGTTCTGATTTTTGGAAGAGTAGGTCATTGTGTGCTGGTTGGAATAGATGACAAAATTTACAAAACTGGATACATATGGGGACTGGATATAAAAAAGCACAAGAGTGCTGATTCCATAATCTCCAAAGCAAAAGATTGATAATAAAATAATGAATAAAGAACACACACACACACAGAAACACACACACATGCACACAGACATATACACACACACATACACACTGACAAAAAAGAGAAAAGAATATGAATTAGCTTTGTTTCCACAAGTGGGGCAGATAAAAACCTGATGTTGTTTGGTCCAACATGATTCCATTTCTGGGTGATCCAGTTCTTGGTGTCCCTCTCCTGCTTGTAATGACTTAGTACCAAGGTCTGTGGGGGTAGTAGTAGTAGTAGTAGTAGTAGTAGTAGTAGCAGCAGCAGCAGTAGTAGTAGTAGTAGTAGTAGTAGTAGTAGTAGAAGTAGTAGTAGCAGTAGTAGTAGAGAGAGGTCTCCTTGTCTGTCCCCTCTCTCCTCTCTCTTCCCCCCTTCTTTTTCATCTCCTCCACAAACACACACCAAGAAACAACAACACACCCTCTCCCCTCCCAAGCCAAGTCTGCCAACACCACAACATGTATCGACCTGCAGTGGGTCCAGTTCCCAGACCTTACACCAGTCTGTCTCCAAGAAGCCGTTCCTTGCCAGTACAATCTGGCTCAGTCCCAGTGTAAGAAAGAAATCACAGGAGTGGCAGTCATTGTCTGGGAGGGAGAGGGGGAGGGGGGAGGGGGGGGTGGTGGGGGGAGGGAATTGGGGCGTGGGAAGGAAAGGAGTGTGGGGGTGGGGGGGGTTGTGTTAGGAGGGAGGGATAGGATAGAAGTCATTGCGCAATGTCTTGTGAACTTTGGACATGCTTGCTTTGTGGGGTTTTTGTTTTGTTTGTTTTATATTTCTGAGTAATTTGTAGTTATTTGTATTTTGTTTCTTTGATTTTTTCATTGTCATGATCACTCTCCTCATCACCATTGCCATCATCCTCGTCATCCTCGTCATCCTCCTCCTCTTCATCGTCATCATCAACGTATCATTGCCATCGTTATCGTAATCATCATCGCCATCATCATCGCCATCATCATCATCATCCCTCATCATCATCATCATCATCATCATCATCATCATCATCATCATCATCATCATCATCATCATCATCATCATCATCACCACCACCATCATCATCATCATCATCATCATCATCATCATCATCATCATCATCATCATCATCATCATCATCATCGTCGTCGTCAACGTCATCATTGCCATCGTTATCGTAATCATCATCGCCATCATCGCCATCATCGGCCATCATCGCCATCATCGCCATCATCGCCATCATCATCATCGCCATCATCATCATCGCCATCATCATCAAACATCATCTCATCATCATCATCATCATCATCATCATCATCATCATCATCATCATCATCATCATCATCATCATCATCATCATTGTCCTCCTTCTCCTCCTCCTCCTTCTCCTCCTCCTCCTCCTCATCATCATGTTTGCTGTAGTCATCATCATCACCAGTGCACAACCACTACCATCATCACTATTTCCATCATCATTATTTATCTTGTTGTCATGTCATCTTTGTCATCCTTGTCGTACTAAACTTCATTTCTCTGTCTGTCTTTCTCTGTCTGTCTGTCTGTCCCATCCAATCTATGTGTATGTCTTTCTCTCTGTTTCTGTCTTTGTCTCCAGCTATCTCTATCTCTATCTCTGCCTGTCTGTCTGTCTGTCTGTCTGTCTGTCTGTCTGTTTCTGTGTGCATCTCTTCCTATCTATGTTTATGTTTGCTTTCTCTATTTCTGTCATTGTCTTCAGCTAGCTATCTCTATCGCTGACTTTGTCTGTCTGTCTGTCTGTTTTGTGTCTGTCTGTCTCTGTCTCTCTCTGTCGTTTCTGTCTATCTATCAATCTGTCTGTCTGTCTGACTTTCTGTCTGTCTGTTTGTCTGTCTGTCTCTCTCTGTCTCTCTCTGTCGTCTCTATCTATCTGTCTGTCTGTCTAACTGTCTGTCTGTCTGACTGTCTGTCTGTCTGTCTGACTGTCTGACTGT
>CM054138.1:30287785-30295285 GCA_028751875.1 Rapana venosa
ACCATATAATGTAATAGGCACAACCTGTGTGTCAAAAATCTTCAGAAGGATTTGCAAAGAATTGTTATTTATCACATACATTTTCCTTAAAATAAATAATAAAGCATTTTTTGCTCTGCTAGCAAGATCTTCACAAGCTGCAGTAAAACTAAGCCTTGTAGAAAATTTTATACCAAGATACTTGTAACAGTTTACAATAGTCATTTCCTCCCCATTAAACAACCATCTTTCCCTTGCTGCAAGATACCCACCCTTTCTAAAGACTACAATATTGCTCTTATTCATATTTATCTTAAGCTGAAGCTTGGCTGATGTTCTACTAAGATTGTTCAACTGAGTTTGAAGACCAATTGGTGTTTCAGATACGAGAGCTATATCATCAGCTAGTAACAAGATGCACAATTCTGTAATATCAGGGGTGAGTGTTGCACCATGTCTTCCACCATTTATTATATCTTTAGCTAGTTCATTAATAAATAAGGAAAAGAGGACAGGACTACAGGCGTCACCCTGTTTAACTCCTCTTGTACAAATGATATAATCAGTAAAGTTAGCACCACATCTGACCTTTGCCTTTACATTACATATACATACTTTTAATACATCTAAACAGTTTACCCTTAATTCCTGAATTTGCAAGATTGGCCATAGTAAATTCTTGAAACAGAGTCGAATGCTTTTTCAAAGTCTATGAAAGCTACATATAATTTTCGATTTAATGTGAATTGTTTCTGTATTACTGCCATAAGTGTAAACATGTGATCAACTGTAGAGTAACCTTTCTTAAAACCTGCTTGATGCTCACCAGTAATGTTATTTTGCTCAACCCATTCTTGTATCCTACCATTAATTATCGAACTATACAACTTACTACTAACGTCACACAATGAAATGCCTCTATAATTCCCAGGGTCATTTATCGAACCTTTCTTAAACAACGGCAATATAATTGAATCTGTCCATAACTGGGGAAATATTCCTTTATCAAAAAGTGCATTAAAAAATTCAAGAAAAAAATCTACAACAGTATTCCTGAGTTCTTAATAGTTCCCCTATTATCCCATCTGGTCCTGCGGACTTGTTATTCTTTAACTTTCTCATTTCTACGATATTTCTTCTCTTGTGATAGGACGATCAAAGAGACTTGTTTCATCAGGAATTTCATCAACTTCACTTTCTTTAGCATAATCATCTACTTCTATGGTGTCTGTCTCGAGCAAATATCTAAAATGTTGAAACCATTCACTAACTGAAATACTATTAGCTGCAATTGATTTCTTCCGCGATATTTTGCGCACATTTTTCCAGAATTCATGCTGATTATTTACAGAACAAACAAGAGAGTTTACAAGATTTTCATTATATGCTTTCTTTTTGCTTTTCATTATGCATTTATACTCTTTTCGTGCTTTGCAGTATTTACTACAATCTTCCTCTGTTAAGGTTTTTCGATATTTTCTTAATAATTTTCTAGCATCTCTTTTAGAATTAGTACATTCTTGGTCATACCAATCATCATTTTACATTTATCATTTATCTTAATCCTTTTCTTCAATGGTTCAGCTTGCTTTTTAATGCAAGAGTTGAACATTTCTACAGCAGCATCTATGTCTTCTTCGATGAGACTTATAGCACGATGCAGTGTCTGTAACACAACTTCACTGTTCATCTGCTGAGAAAAAACACTCGCATACTCTTCATACCACTGAAATTTTTCTATAACTTCTATGTTCTTTTTACATTGTTTCTGCCTCCCACAATATCTTCTTCTTTCTTATTTTGTGTCAAATACATGCTAAATTCCAGCGGCAGATGATCTGATTCCACACGCTCATTTACATAAAGACTACATGACTTATGGATAGCAGCAAAACAAGTCAGAAGAAGCTAAAAAGTAATCGTTTACACTCTTACCTGTCTCTGATATATATGTGAAATGCCCTTGCTGATCACCAGCACAAACCCCATTTAGAATACACAAATCTAATGTAGTAACATATTCAACAACATTTTGCCATAACTATTCCAAAATTTATCTTCAGAGCACCTTCTGATACTATTACATTATAATTTAAGTGAAAAATATCATCTTGATCAGGACACATCTTGAGACACATCTGATATTCTACTGTTCAAATCCCCAGCTAAAACTACATGAACATCATCAGATCCATCAGTACATCAATCAGACAGTTCTCAAGTTCCCTGATACCATTATCAGTGTCAAAAAAGGCATAGTAAGGTGAATTCTCTGGGGGAACATAAGCACACACGTACAATATATCTTTGATAAACAAAAGAGGTCTCTGTTTATAAGAAAAACAAGAACATTTCTATAGCCAGTGTCTATCTCTCGTATGCTTGGCAAAAGCTCTTTCTTTATCAAACTTTATATACCACCCGAACGCCTTCCTTGCTTTGTAAATCGGATTGCTGGCTTACAAAAACATTTATAATCATTAAACACTGACAAATCTAAGTATTCAACAAAAGTCTCTGCAAGAGAACACAAAATCAAAGGATGCTAATAGGATACGAATCTTTATCACATATTTTTGAGAGCAAAACCATTCACATTCCGTGCAAAAAAGATGCAAGTTTTCCTTTTCCCGTAGAGACGTCCACATCATATCGTTTAACATTCACATCATCGTTTACACTATAGGTTCCACTTTGATGTGCAGCACTTCCTTCAACTTCTCTGATCTTAAGTGGTAATGAATTTGACAAGGAAAAAAGACATTCAGCAGTGTTCAAAGTTTTTCACAAACAAAAGTATCTACATCATCATCATTTATTTCAGCATCAACTTTATTTAAGCATTTATCAACATCCACAGTGTTAACACAATATTAACAGCAGCATTCTGTGCACAGTCTTCAATCTGTTCGTCATGTGCCTGTACACTTGTTTACAACAAAGCAATCTTTATTTCCATCTTACTACTTCCAGAGTAACATATCTAGGTTAGCGGGAACATCAACATTAAAAAAGCACTGGCCTGTGCAACTGTTCACGCCTTGCACTGTGCTACCTGAGCTTGAGTTTGCGTTTGTTTAAACGCGGTGCGTGCGGTGACCGACTCTTTTTGTTCCTCTGTAACAAAAACAGTCCCACGGACATTTTCATGTGTTATTGATGCCACATTTCTCTGTGCTAGGCCGGCCACTACCTAGGTTGCCATCTTTAGATTTTTTGATGGTCCAGAAATGAATTTCTGACCATCGATAATTAGATGGTCATACACCATCAACACCTTCTTTTGGTCCTTTTTGCTGCTTTCATGTGAGGCACAAGCTGTTTTCTTATTTCCCTTACTCTGAAGGAAAAGTCTCATGATAAAAACATTGGTTCCTTTAAGCTTGTGCCTGACACTGAGCAGTTTCTCCTTTTCCTTATAAAAAGTAAACATCCAATTATGGGTGAATCTGGTTTGCCATTCATTCTGTGCAGTCGGTCAAACTGTATGTTGTGAGGCAGTTCAGTGTGTCAGTCAACATGTCTGTACTAGTCCCTCACACTCCTGTCTGGTTTCATTTTCTTTAGTGGTTTATGCCATGAATATCACATTATTTCGCTTGAACGACTCTCTAAGTCGTCTGTCTTTGTTTAATTGTTGAACTTTTCCATCAACATGTCGTTTCGTTCTTTCAAACTTTCGTTTTCTCGTTTAAGTTCCCATTAACTTCTTGCCTCATTGACAACAAATCTTCACGCAACCCAGTAAGTGTTTCATTTGTCTTTTTCATTTCTTCTTGCATGCCATCAATTTACCTTCAAATTTACAGTCAATTTTGTGGAGAAATTCCATCATCTCAGACATGGAAGAATCAGCAGAGGCCGTGAGGAAGGAGATTGACATCAGTAGGTGTCTTGCTGGAGCTCAGTCTGGTCTGGCGCAGGTTGTCCGCTTTGGTGCCCTGTGAAGGTGCAGGTCCAGGATTCAACTCACATCACCGCATCTTTGGAGCAAAATTCCGTGGGCAAAAAGCAAAGAGGGTCAGTCCTACCGTAACACAGCCTTGCCAGTTTTTCACCTTCAATGTCCGGTAGAATGTTGACATTTTCTTCAACACTGTCTATGCATGAAGGCTCAAAAGTCATAGAAACTGCCACACACCGACCGAAAACGACAAGGGTACAGCAGGCATGATGTCGACTGCAAGGTGTCAGGTCCCACACAAGTCTTAAACCACAGGAATTGGCCTTTGAAGAGAGAGCAATTTTCAATCGTTTACACTTGCTAGGCGGAAACAGCCCCCGAGCGAGAGAGAGAGAGAGAGGAGAGAGAGAGAGAGAGAGGAGAGAGAGAGGATGGAGAGAGAGAGCGGGAGACAGACAGACAGACAGACAGTCGGGACAGACAGACAGAAAGATATATTTATTTATTCTTTTATTTAGAGAATAATGAAATATGCACTCATGTGCTTTTTTCCACCCAGTCCCTGTGTGTATGCAGTTTTGTTAATTTTGTCATCCGTTCCCACCGGCACACAGTGGCCTACTTTTCGAAAAGCAGAGCGGGTTTTAACGTGTGCGCAAGATGTTCTGCGTGCGCTCGCAGAGAGGAGAGAGAGAGAGGAGAGAGTGAGAGAGAGAGAGGAGAGGGGAGAGAGAGAGAGAGAGAGGAGAGAGAGAGAGAGAGAGAGAAAGAGACATTCAGACAGACAGACAGTGACAGAGACAGAGAGAACGCGAACTTGAATGATTTATTCACAAACAGGCCATTGGCCCATATATGAAGGGGGTTGCCGAACTGCTTAGTATTTTGGTGGGGGGTAAAAGAAATAGTAACGACAAAATGTTACTGTATAACAAAAAGTCAGCTACAAAAATATGACTTAGGATAACAATATATCTCTTATTTTGAAAGCTTTACACAAATATAAAGTGAGGCTGTGCACAACCTCAGGATGACTTGATGCCAGGAGTAAACAGAGTCTAAATAAATTAGGCTGTCAACTATATTTAACAGGGATGTAATTCTGCCTAACATCCTCTAATGCTTGCTTACATAATGGGCATAGCAGCCTGAGGTCATCAATATCATATCTCTGTTATCTGAATTTATTAACATTTATATCCGATACACCAAGTCTAAACTTAGACATAATTCTTTTCAAATGTATATCCATATCAAAATTTAGATAAGGTTTGACATCATGCGAACTTATAAATTGTCTGTACATGTGAAATCTTTCAGTGCTTTGTATATGATCACTCCATTGTTGCCATCGGCAGTCAATCAATCTTTGCCTGAAACCGTTAATGAACTCTCTACAATTTCCGACTCCTTGATTGAGACAAACAAACCTAAACCCGAGTTCACACAAACACAGAGACACAGAGAGAGAGACAGACAGACAGAAATAGAGAGACAGAGACAGAGACAGAGAGACAGAGAGAGACAGAGACATAAACAGAGAGAGAGAGAGAAGTAGAGAGATTTCCCAATACTTACATATCTATCCTATTATTCTGTAATATTAAGATAGAGACATAAACAGACAGACAGAGGGAGACGTAGAGAGATTTCCCAATACTGACATATCTGTCCTATTCTTCTGTAATATTGAGATACAGACATAAATAGACAGGGAGTGAGGGACGTAGAGAGATTTCCCAATACTTACATATCTATCATATCATTCTGTAATATTGAGACAGAGACATAAACAGACACAGAGAGATGTAGAGAGATTTCCCAATACTTACATATCTATCATATCATTCTTTAATATTGAGACAGAGACATAAACAGACAGACAGACAGACAGAGAGAGAGAGAGAGAGAGAGAGAGAGAGAGAGAGAGAGAGAGAGAGATAGAGAGAGAGAGTTCCCAATACTTACGTATCTGTCCTATTATTCTGTAATATTGACTTATCTTCTGTGAATCAAACCACCAGACAACCAACAGCTTCTGCAGAAAAACAATATCTACTTTCTCCTTCACTCCCCTCTCATAGCTCCTTCCCCTCTCCCCCCCTTCTCCTACCACACTTACTACTATTACTTCGATTGCAATGGCTACCACCCCACAACTGCACTGGCCACCACCACTGCCACCCTCACTGTCACACCACTGTCACCACCACCATCAGTGCTGCCACTACCACTGCCACCACCACCACTGTCACTACCACCATCACTGCCACCACCACGTCACCCCCTCCACCACCACCAGCACTGTCACTACCACCATCACTGCCCCCACCACCGTCACCCCACCACCACCACCACCTCTGTCACTACCACCATCACTGCCACCACCACGTCACCCCCACCACCACCACCACCACTGTCACTACCACCATCACTGTCACCACCACCGTCACCACTCCACCACCACCACCACCATCACTACCACCACCACCACCACCATTGCCACCACCCCACCACACCACCACCCACCATCACTGGTCACCACCACCGTCACCACTACCACCACCACCACCACCACCACCACCACCACACCACCACACCACCACCACAACCACCACTGTCACCACACCACTGCCACCACCACCACCACCACCACCACCACACCACCACCACCACCACTGCCACCACCACCACCACCACCACCACCACTGTCACCCCCAACACCACCGCCGCCACCACTACCATCACCACCACCACCAACACTGCCACCACTGCCACCACCACCACCACCCCCACCACCACCACTGTCACCACCAACACCACCGCTACACCACTGCCACCACCATCACCACCAACACTGCCACCACTGCCCCACCACCACCACCACTGTCACCACCACCGCACCACCACCACCACCACTGGCACCATGTCACCACCACCGCCACCAACCACCACCACACCAACCACTGTCACCACCACCGCCACCACCACCCCCACCACCACCACTGTCACCACCACCGCCACCACCCACCACCACTGTCACCACCACCGCCACCACCACCCCAACCACCACTTACCACCACCACCGCCACCACACACCACCACCACCACCACCACTGCCCCCACCACCACACCACACAACCACCACTACCACTACCACCACCACCCACCACCACCACCACCACCACCACCACCACACCCCCACCACACCACCTCACCACACCACACACCACCACCACCACCACCACCGCCACCGCCACTGCCACCACCACCCCCACCACTGCCACCACTGCCACCACACCCCCACCACTCACCACCACCACACCCCCACCACCCACCACCACCCACCACCACCACCACCCACCACACCCCCACCACACCACCACCACTGCCACCCCACCACCACCACTACCCCCACTGCACCACCACCATTACTGCCACCATCACTTTCACCACCACTGCCACCACCACCCACCCACCACCACCACCACCACCACCACACCACCCACCACCACTGCCACCACCATCACCACCACTGCCACCACCACCACCACAACCACTGCCAACCACTTTCCACAGGAACAAGTGCAGGACTTGCTGCTTACTGCTAATACAAT
>CM054138.1:30307785-30325285 GCA_028751875.1 Rapana venosa
TTTTAACAAATGAGACTGTCTTTGTTTCAGTGTCTTACATGTCGCACATTTGTTCCTTTGGATTTTTGTTTGAAAGGTCCATTCTGTTGGCGCCGTGATTTGTCAGGTTTGAACTGGGGGATTAAAACCTTTTAAGTAAATGAACAGTTTTTTGTTGTTGGTTTTTTTGGGTTTCTACTCTTTTCGTTTTAATTGCTTTTTATGGGGTTTTGCTGTTTGTTTTTGTGTGTTGTTTTGTTTATTTCCATTTCTTTCTTCTTTAAATTAGTTTCTTTGGGCACACATTCCTTGTAAGTTCAATTCCTGTTTCTTAAAGCTGTTCAAGTGATAAGCGACCTTTCTTAACAAATTCTTTTCCTACCTGGTATGTCTACATACTTTTGATGAACTCCATCCCTTTACATATATTTTTCTTCATTTTCCTCTTTTTTTGGTCTACAAATCATTTCCATAACAAGTACCACAAAGTACTCGTGCTTTTTCTTGTACAGACTAGCGAAATGCTACGTGACTTGAAGCTGTATTCTTTTCTTTCTTTTCCCTTCCTTGGCTAGAGCTCTGAGGTTCACTAACGGTGAGATTTTTGTGTTTGCCCCTACCATTTTTGCCCCTACCATTTTTTGCCCCTACCATTTTTGCCCCTACCATTTTTGCCCCTATTGCCCCTACCTTTTTTGCCTCTACCATTTTTGCCCATATTGCCCCTACCATTTTTGCCTCTACCATTTTTGCCACTATTGCCCTTACCATTTTTGCCTCTACCATTTTTGCCCCTATTGCCCCTACCATTTTTGCCCCTATTGCTCCTACCATTTTTACCCCTATTGCCCCTACCACTTTTGCCCCTATTGCCCTTACTATTTTTGCCCCTATTGCCCCTACAATTTTTGCCCCTATTGCCCCTACCATTTTTGCCCCAACCATTTTTGCCCCTACCATTTTTGCACCTACCATTTTTTGCCCCTACCATTTTTGCCCCTATTGCCCCTACCATTTTTGCCCCTACCATTTTTGCCTCTATTGCCCCTACCATTTTTGCCCTTATTGCCCCTACCATTTTTGCCCCTACCATTTTTGCCCCTATTGCCCCTACCATTTTTGCCCCTACCATTTTTGCCCCTAATGCCCCTACCAATTTTGCCCCTACCATTTTTGCCCCTATTGCCTCTACAATTTTTGCCCCTCTTGACTCTACCATTTTTGCCCCTATTGCCCCTACCATTTTTTGTCCCTACCATTTTGCCCCTACCATTAAGCCAGTCATGTTCTGACTTTGGCGATGGTGTCTAGACAAGTCGCCAGTGTGCATGATTTACCCCCCAAAAATTGTCATCTAATTTCATTCCTACTGGCACGTAATGACCTACTCTTTCGAAAGGCAAAATGAGTTTTAACGTGTACACGCAAGATTTTCTGCGCTCGTCCACACACGGGTCCTCGGTTTATAGTCAGTCTCATCTGAAGGAATTTTGTGGAGGTGGAGTCAGTACTGATGTCAACTCCAAAGGGAAAAATATCGCCTTGAACGGGTGCCTTGATGATGGCTCGAACCCGGGCCGTCAGATGACGATTGCAACGCTCTAAGCATTAACTACACCCTATCCCCGGACTTCAACCCTGTAATTTGTAAGTTCCAAGCTAAAACTCATTTTAATACAGGACTACACAATTAAAAAAAGCCCTTAATCATAAGAAAAAAGCTCTCAGTTGTTCACATACACAGAAACAGATTCAGAAACCTCCACCTCACAGAATTAGATACACAAATTACCCTATCTTTTTCGAGATGGAAGAAGTTTCTTTAAATGCCAACATGCTACTCCGAGTAGTTCAAATTCCTTTCTTGGTGTGTACACACCAAGAATTTCTCATGAAGCAAGTAGGTCACTGCTCTGAGAAGCGATTAATCGGATTCCTCCATTCGTTTTTGTAGCGCGCAAAATCTGGATACTTATAACTGTTTCCCCCCCCCCTTTCCATTCTAAGAGACTCAAGACTACTTTATTATGTCGTATGAGAAATTTGAAGTGGTGCATGTCAAATCATACAAAAGACAACACACAATAGTATTCATTATAGTATAAAATAACAACCAGTATTAATTCAAAGTATTGTGCAGTGTTGTCACAACAGTATTATGTTATTGTGTGCCGCTTACTGTCACAGCAGATTTCCTTGTGTCAAATTCAGCCTGAAACTCCCTAGAGGAGTGTATCACTATTTACGAAGAGTCACTGTTGTAAGTAACTTGCCATCTAGCCTCTTACTCTTTTTCTATAATCCCTTTGTGTTCCTAGACAAGAGAGACTAGCACCCTGCCCACAGAAGGAGGAAAAGTTTACGGTTAGGGGATGGTTTGTGGCCGTCAGGAACCACGACGAGAAATAAAAGCTCTTCCATGCAGACGATGTGTAATTGTAATCTTAAAATCTCCAAACTAACCAACTGATCAACCAATACCCAACCAACCAACCAACCAACCAACTAACAAGTCAACCAACCAACCAACCCAACCAACCAACCAACCAAGCATCCATCCAGTCAACCAGTCAACTAACCAAGCAACTAATCAACTAACAAGTCAACCAACCAACCCAACCAACCAACAACTAATCAGGGTGACACGAAAGAAGATATGAAGGAGCGAAATCAGACAAATAACTCTACTTGCTGACCAATGGAGTGACTGAATTTGTCACTGTTTTATGAAGGTTCCCCCCCCCCCCCTCAAGAAACGGAAAAAAAACACCACCCCACCCAGCAAACGAACAAGCAGGCAAGCAAACAAGTAAACGGTTTGACCCATCGATAGAGTGACTGACTTTGTTCCTGCTTTGTGGGTTTTTTTCCCCTCAACAAACGAATGAACAAATAAACAAACAACCAAGTAAACTGTCTGACTTATGGACAGAGTGACTGAATTTGTCATTGTCTTATGAGGGGGTTTTCCCTCTCAACAAACAAACAAGCAAGTAAACTGTCTGACCTCTCGACCCAGTGACTGAATTTGGGACTGTCTGCCCCCACCCCTCCCCCCTTTTTTTCCCTCTCTCTCTGCTTTGAGTTTGTCTGAAGGAAAGCGAAAACCCACACGTACAGACAACCAAAGTAATTCCTCATTTCCCTCAAACTTTCAAAGTGGGCTTCCCCACCTACACTCAACTGACAGAAAATGGAATGGAGATGGAATGGTGATGGAATTGGGGAGAGAGTGGTTGTAGGGATGACGTAGCTGAGGGGTGGGTGGTGGGTTAGGGTAGGGGTGGGGGCAGGGTTTTACACAATGGTGGCAACATTCATAGTCCTAGTGGAAGTCATGTAAATGGCACTGGTATTTACTTGAAAGAAAAATAAATTCTGGTTTTATTGTCTTTGGCTTTCTTTTGTCCTATTTTGTTTTTTTAAAGTTGAAAGTCTTTAGCTTTATCCTGATTCATTTTCAAAGGGGTATTGAGGACTACATTTTTTTCTGCTTTTTTTCATCAAGGACTGTGCATGTTTGTAGTGACTTGATTCGAGTTCTATGTCTACTTTATTTTTCCCTAAATAGAGAATGCGCTTTCCTCAGTATAGGCACTGTTGTTTTTTTCAAGGTTACCTGTGCTACCAAGTCTTCATGAAGGTGAAGTGTATGTTTGGAGAAGTGGGAACTACCACCCAAGGATTCAAAGCCTCCTACTACTGTGTCCAATTTTAGTAACACTCGGCGCTGACAATGCGCTTAGGCAAGGGAGGTAATTATGACCAACCGATCATAATTGAAAATGAGGACTACTTTAAGAGCAGTCAATAATTCACCATGACTGTTTTGTTTTTTGTGGGTTGTTTTTTTTAAAGAAGTAGTTTAACAGTGCCTGGAAGGTTAAATACCAATAAAATATTTTATGTTTTCTGCAATTGCTAATGAAGTTATGTCTAAAACCATACTAAAAAGCGGAATAAAGGTTAAAAAGTAAAGACAAAAGAAGATCGTGTGACGTGGTAAGAGAATTCATTTGAAATATGTAAGGATAAAGGGGACTGGAAAGCTCAGTAGTCAGAGCACTCGCTTTCCCTAAGCCAATGTTAAGCAGCATCGAGCGTGGTTAATAAGAGGATGGGTGACCTTTTGCGCACCTTGGCTTCAGTACAACCCCCCAGTTCACCCAGCTGTAAATGGGTACCTGCCCTCTTTAGGGTCATGGAAGGTAAAAGCAGCGAAGGAGAGGAGATGGGGGGGGGGGGGGGGGTGCCGCCCTCAATATGCTGGCCCCTGGAGAAGCTGAGGTCTCTGACGCCTCGTTTCCCTTGACCAGATAGGATATGGGACACCTTTACCTGTTTATCTTTTTAGAGATAAAATTCTTTCGAGAAGTTTAGGAAGTTGTCTTTTAAAAAAAATTTCTATTGTAAGTCTTTTATTGCCAAAAGTTAAAGATGAGCATTTACATTCTTTTTCATCCAGACCTTGTAGGGGCCATAGTAATACAAACTTAAAGATAATACAGAGAATCTTCGTAATACATATTTTAAATCTAAAAATGTTTTTTGAACATGCTAAACAACCAAATAAACTATCAAAAGACAGACAAACAAACAGGCAGACAGACAGGCAGGTCAACAGGTACATATACTTAGTTCCAAAAGTTCAGGAAGCACCCAATGCTTTAAAAACACACACACACACCTATTTGTCAGTAATATTGATTAGTAATGAATATTAATGAAAATGAAATATATCCCAGGAAGTTACTGTAAAAAAACAGTGTATAAAACACTAAAATAAAATAAATATTCAGCTCTCTCTCTCTCAAAAGATTCAGGTAAAAAACGCTTATCAGAATATGTGGAAGAGCAGGCAAACTAAGATAAAAGCAAACAGAGAATAGAGAAGCTTATCAGTTGAACAGATGCTCCAAGCAAAAACAGCACTTTGATCAGTCAGACTGACAGATCAAACAAAATGCATCCCGCTACACAGACAAAAAGGTAGACAGACAGACAGACGGATAGACAGATAAGCTGGGATAGACCGACAAACAGACAAGCAGGCAGGTGGGCAGACAGAAATAAATACATATGGAGGAATATCGTCATAACCATCACTCTGATCACTGAAGCCTCGCCTCTCCTCCCCCGCTACCCTTATCCACCATACTACTATCACTCTCACCACTACCATCCCAGCCACCACCACAACCACTAATTCCATCATCATCATCATCATCATCATCATCATCATCATCATCATCATCATCATCATCATCATCATCATCATCATCATCATCATATATATATATATATGTATGTATGCATGTATGTCTGTATATATATAATGTAAATCAGATGGCCAACACGGAGACTACTGTAAAATAACAATGACTTATTTTATTTATTCTTTTATATCGAGGATAATGGAATAAGCACTTATGTGTTTTATTAATCCAATCCCCGTGTGTATGCGGTTTTGTAAATTCTGTCATCTGTTCCCGACAGCACATAATGGCCTACTGTTACGAAAAGCGGAACAGGATTTAACAGAGAGAATGAGAGAGAGAGAGAGAGAGAGAGAGGGAGAGAGAGAGAGAGAGGGAGAGAGAGAGAGAGAGAGAGAGAGAGAGAGAGAGAGAGAGAGAGAGAGAGGAGAGAGAGAGAGAGAGAGAGACAGACAGACAGACAGACAGACCGACAGACAGACAGACAGAAACAGACAGAGAAAGACTTAGAGTGTGTATAGCGTGTGTCTAGGAGGAGGGGCGCAGGGGGTGGGTGGGGGGGGGGGCGAAAGGGCATGGGGTGGGGAGGGGGTGGAGGGGCAGAGAAAAACACGTACATGTTTCAATCGCTAAATAATGAACTGGACATACGTCGACAGCACGTGCAGTAGTAGCCAGCACTCAGCCCAATGAGAAAGATTACTATTGATCATCGACCTTGAGAGGAGGAGGAGGAGGAGGGTGTGCCGGGAGAATGGGAGGTGGAAAGGTGAGGGCGGGAGGTGGGAGGGAAGGGTGCAGGGGTCGGGGTGGGTGGGTGGAGGGATTGGGAGACGTTAGGGGTTGGGACGTGGGAGGGAGGTGGGGGTGTGGAGAGGGTGGCCTTTAGTTGTATATGAGGCAAGTGTAATTTTTGTCCCTTTTGTTGTTGGGTTCTTCGACTAGAGCTCTAAGGTTCACCCAATTTTGCGTAGGCGACCGAATTTTGCTTATGGTGAAGGTGTCTGCATTGCGACTTCAGGGATGTCTAAATACGAAAACAATGTGTATGCGGCTTTTACCCCCCCAAAAATCTAGTTTAGGTAGTGTGATGGGGCAGAGTGTGATGTCGGTCTGTTGTGGTGTTGTAGGGTGGGGTGTTGTAGGGTGGGGGTGTTGTAGGGTGGGGGTGTTGTAGGGTGGGGTTGTTGTAGGATGAGGGTGTTGTAGGGTGGGGGTGTTGTAGGGTGGGGGTGTTGTAGGGTGGGGTGTTGCAGGGTGGGGGTGTTGGAGGGTGGGCGTGTTGTAGGGTGGGGGTGTTGGAGGGTGGGGGTGTTGTAGGGTGGGGGTGTTGTAGGGTGGGGGTGTGGAGGGTGGGGGTGTTGTAGGGTGGGGGTGTTGTAGGGTGGGGGTGTTGTAGGATGAGGGTGTTGTAGGGTGGGGTGTTGTAGGGTGGGGGTGTTGTAGGGTGGGGGTGTTGTAGGGTGGGGATGTTGTAGGGTGGGGTGTTGTAGGGTGGGGGTGTTGTAGGGTGGGGTGTTGTAGGGTGGGGTGTTGTAGGGTGGGGGTGTTGTAGGGTGGGGTATTGTAAGGTGGGGGTGAAGGAGGATGGGGATGTTGTAGGGTGGGGGTGTTGTAAGGTGGGGGTGTTGTAGGGTGGGGGTGTTGTAGGGTGGGGGTGTTGTAGGGTGGGGGTGTTGTAGGGTGGGGGTGTTGTAGGGTGGGGGTGTTGTAGGTGGGGGTGTTGTAGGGTGGGATGATGGAGGGTGGGGGGAAGGAGGATGGGGGTGTTGTAGGGTGGGGTGGGATGGAATGGGGTGGGGGTGGGGTATTGTAGAGTGGAGATGGGATGGAATTGGGGTGGGGTGTTGTAGGGTGGTGGGGTATTGTAGGTGGGGTGGGATGGAATGGGGTGGGGTGGGGGTATTGTAGGGTGAGGTGGGATGGAATGGGGTGGGATTGGGTATTGTAGGGTGGGGTGGGATGGAATGGGGTGGGGTTGGGGTATTGTAGGGTGGGGTGGGGAGGAATGGGGGTGGGGTTGGGGTATTGTAGGTTGGGATGGGATAGAATGGGGGTGGGGTTGGGGTATTGTAGGTGGGATGGGATGGAATGGGGCGGGGTTGGGGTATTGTAGGGTGGGATGGGGAGGAATGGGGGGGGGTATTGTAGGGTGGGGTGGGAGGAATGGGGGATGGGGTGGGGGTATTGTAGGGTGGGATGGGATGGAATGGGGTGGGGTATTGTAGGGTGGGGTGGGGAGGAATGGGGGATGGGGTGGGGTATTGTAGGGTGGGATGGGATGGAATGGGGGTGGGGTATTGTAGGGTGGGGTGGGATAGAATGGGGGTGGGGTTAGGGTATTGTAGGGTGGGGTGGGATGGAATGGGGGTGGGGTTAGGGTATTGTATGATGGGGTGGGATGGAATTGGGGTGGGGTTGGGGTATTGTAGGGTGGGATGGGATAGAATGGGGGTGGGGTTGGGGTATTGTAGGGCGGGGTGTTATGGAATGGGGGTGTGGGTGGGTGTTGTAGGTGGGATGGGATGGGGGTGGGGTTGGGGTATTGTAGGGTGGGGTGGGATGGAATGGGGGTGGGGTTAGGGTATTGTAGGGTGGGGTGGGATAGAATGGGGGTGGGGTTGGGTATTGTATGATGGGGTGGGATGGAATTGGGGTGGGGTTGGGGTATTGTAGGGTGGATGGGATGGAATGGGGGTGGGGTTAGGGTATTGTATGATAGGGTGGGATGGAATTGGGGTGGGGTTGGGGTATTGTAGGGTGGGATGGGATGGAATGGGGGTGGGGTTGGGGTATTGTAGGGTGGGGTGGGATGGAATGGGGGTGGGGTTGGGTATTGTAGGGCGGGGTGTTATGGAATGGAGGTGTGGGTGGGTGTTGTAGGGTGGGATGGGATGGGGTGGGGTTGGGGTATTGTAGGGTGGGGTGGGATGGAATTGGGTGGGGTTAGGGTATTGTAGGGTGGGGTGGGATAGAATGGGGGTGGGGTTGGGGTATTGTAGGGTGGGGTGTTATGGAATGGGGTGTGGGTGGGGTGTTGTAGGGTGGGATTGGATGGGGGTGGGGTTGGGGTATTGTAGGGTGGGATGGGATAGAATGGGGGTAAGAGTGGGGGTAAGAGTGGGGTATTTTAGGGTGGGGTGGGATGGAATGGGGGTGGGAGTGGGGTATTTTAGGGTGGGATGGGATGGAATGGGGGTGGAGGTGGGGTGTGGTGTGGCAGAATGTGGTGTGATGTGGTGTAGAATGGCTGGCGTATTAGGGGGGGGGGGGGCGTGGCGGCAAAGACAAGCCAATGGAAGAGGCCAGTTAAAAATAAATCCTTCACCATGGACATCATTACTGATGCTAGCAAATTGAGGCTCCCCCAAGCCATCATATCATACACAGGAGGGAGCAGAGACTGTGCTGCCTGGCTGATTGATCCTTTATGACAAAGAGTGGAGCCAACTCCCAACAAGTCGTCCACGGCGATAGAGACAGGTGATAGAAGACCAATGCAGTGTGTTTTAGGGTGAAGCAAATTAAAAGGTAAAGGTAAAGGTGTCCCATAACCTATAAGGTCGTAGGGGAGCGAGGCGTCGGAGACCTCAATTCTCAAGGGGCCAGCATATTCAGGGCGGCGCCCATCTCCTCTCCCTCGCTGCTTTACCTTCCCTGACCCTAAAGAGGGCAGGTACCCATTTACAGCTGGGTGAACTGGGGGAACTGTACTGAAGCCAAGGCGCGCAAACGGTCACCCACCCAACTGGTAACCACGCTCGACGCTGCTTAAGTTGGCTGGGGGAACGCCAGTGCCCCGACCACTGAGCTATTCCGCAAATCAAATTAGGCAAAAAAAATTCCTCAACATTTTGGTTTGTTTTGGGGAATGTTGCGTTTACTCCCAGTTATGATAATCGGTTTGGGTTTATTGCAATCACAATGGTCTTAGAGGTGGCCATTTGTGTTGACCATCATCTTGTCTCGAAAAAAAGACGTTGTGGGTTCAGTTTCTGTTTGAGTCTGAGCTGTTTTTCCCCATCCACTATACCTGGAAGGGTGGCTGGGGTGGTCTTGGGGGTCTAGTCTTTCGTATTAGACGTTAAACCGAATTTCTGTGTGCGATACACGTTTCGCACACCTTAAAGAAACCCCAAGGTAGTAAAGAGAATTTTTCCTGGCAAAATTTTGTAGTAAAAAAACAAATCTCGCCTAGAAACAAAATTTACAAAAGTGCATACACACGGGGACTGGATTTAACCCCCCACCCCACCCCACATGGGTATTCCATTAACCTCGAAATAAAAGAATAAATAAACAAATAGAAAATATGTAAACTGATAGACTTTGTAACGCGTAGCGCTGCTCTTATGGCAACGCACTCTATTCGGGGAACGAAGCCCGATTTTTACGCAGAGAAATATGTCTGATTTTAATTAATTAATTAATCAATTTATTCATTTACTCTTTTATTTCGAGGATAATGGAAAAAAGGACTCATGTGCATTTTTTTACCTCCAGT
This sequence comes from Rapana venosa, assembly GCA_028751875.1. Lineage (NCBI taxonomy): Eukaryota > Metazoa > Mollusca > Gastropoda > Neogastropoda > Muricidae > Rapana > Rapana venosa. The sequence goes on from CM054138.1 coordinate 30,317,485, forward strand.
CCATGTGTGTATGCAGTTTTGTAAATTTTGTCATCCGTCCCCACCGGCACACAATGGCCTACTCTTCCGAAAAGCGGAACGGGATTTAACGTGTGAGCAAGATGTTCTGCGTGCGTTCGCACACGGGACCTCGGTTTATAGTCTCATCCGAAGGACTTTTAGGGGGAGTGCAGTCTGCACTGATGTTAACTCCAGACGAGTTAACGGAAAGTGGCGGAAAGTGGTCTACAATGTAAGACAATACCAGCAGCAGAGAAAAAACTTTGATCCACACGCAGAAGATCAAATACGCACGTTAAAGATCCCTAGTCGTGTCAGCTTTAAATTGTTAGTAAAAAAAGAACTTATCAAGCATGTCATCAGGGGTTGACCAGCATTTCATTTTCATGTTTTCATTCATTTATTCTTTACTCGTGTGCTTTTTTACATCCGATACCCGTGTATATGCGGTTTTGTAAATTCTGTCACCTGTTCCCACCGACACACATATGTAATAATAATAATAATAATAATAATACACGGAATTTATACAGCGCTATATCTTGCAAAAAACAAATCAAAGCGCTTAGTGTGTATCCACCTAGATACCTCTGCCTACATTTCAAAAGTATCTACATTTATCAAAAGAACTTACTGCCATGGAAGAAAGCTAACATCGCCTATGGCTGTGGGTGTGTTTAAGTGTGAGGGGTAGGGAGCGCAGGTTATTTTGAGTTTTGCATGGTACGTTTTAGTGCGTAAATAGCTTTTGTCATGTGTTTAGTTTTTCTCAAGTTTATTTTATTGTATCTGCTGATAAATGTATCACAAATTTGATTTTGTGCACATGTGTGTGTTTGTGTTTTATGCTATTTTGTTTGTCTGGTTAAAATTCTTTTATATCGAGGATAATGGAATAAGCACTTATGTGCTGTTTACATACAGTCCCCGTGTGTATGCGGTTTTGTAAATTCTGTCATGTGTGTGTGTGTTTGGGGGTGGGGTGGGATCTGGGTATTGTATAAAAAACCAAACTTCCTCAATGAAGAAAAGGTTTGAACAATGAGAACGGAGGTAGGAGAAGGAGGGAGAAAGTCATCTGCATTATTAGGACAGTGCTTATTCATGGACTGAAAATTGTGCTTACCTGAGAAGAGACTTTTCTAAGAGATATACGAATTTTTGCTGGGCAAGGTATTTTTTCTCTCTTTTAAAAATACCTCACATTCTTAAATCAAAGTTAAGTTGTTCGATTATCCTAAACCCTTTTCTTTTTGTTATTATATATGTTATTTGTTTCAGGGTGGGGCGATTAATAAATGCATGACATATTTCGCAAATTCGGTACACATTTTGTTTACTGACAGAAAAAGTAGTGCAAAATGCCATAACAGGACAAAGAAGAAGATTGCAAAGAAGAAAAATGCGAAGAATGCAAAAAATGCAAAGAATGTAAATAATAAAAAGAAGAAGAATGCAAAGAAGAGGAAGAATGCAAAGAAGAATGCAAAGAAGAAGAAAAAGAAGAAGAAGAAGAAGAAGAAGAAGAAGAAGAAGAAGAAGAACAGCAAGAAGAACAAGAAGAAGAATGCAAAAGAAGAAGAAGAAGAACAACAACAACAACAAGAAAAAGGAACAAGCAGAACAACAAGAACAAGAACAAGAAGAAAGAAGGCAGGGGGAAAAAACCACACAGAGAGAAACACAGAAACCGAAACGAACAGAGGCAGACAGACAGACAGACAGAGAAGTTGACTCTGGTTTTACATATCACTTTCACTAATGGCATCGAACCAGGGTAGTACGACACATCTGTCAAGAAAGCACACAGATCAGCCACACTCTCCTTGACACCAAATCCCTCAACCCTCAACATCCTGGATAACCTTTCTGACTTACCAGATGGTTGATGCTGTCTACACGCAATCGGTTTTTCTTTCGGAGGAGTAACGGTCATTGGGAAGAGTGGACCACCCATCATTTTGCCCACACAGAACCAACCAGGGGACGGGATAGCCTAGTGGTTAGAACATTGCGCTCGCAATCTGACGACCCGGGTTCGATTCCCCGTTCAAAGGGATATTTTCCCCCCTGGAGTTAACATCAGTGCAGACTCCACTCTTCCCAACAGTGCGGATGAGACTGTAAACCAAGGCCCCGTGTGCAAACGCACGCAGAACATCTTGCGCGCACGTTAAATCCTGTTTCGGTTTTCGTAAGAGTAGGTTATTGTGTGCCGGTGGGAACAGATGACAAAATTTGCAAAACCGCATACACACGGGGACTGGATGTACAAAAGCACATAAGTGCTTATTCCATTATCCTCGATATAAAAGAATATGAAATAAAAATAAAAATAAATAAAATAAACCTTTCGTCTAATGTCGACACTGGACCAATCACGTTTCTTCTTTCATACCACGTCGTCATGCATTACACTCGCAACAAGCAGTCCACTCTTCCCCCAACGCACGCAGACGACAGTATTGGTTGGTGAAGACAAGCTTTATTCAGGAATGATTCACAAGTGAAAAGGTTGTTAGTTTTTTTTTGTTGGTGTGTGTTGGTATGAAAAAGTCGAATAAGTTTGCAAGTATCTGTACACATTTCGACCGTTGCCTTTTTAACTGAACACATTCCTTCATTCCTTCTTGGAACCTGTTTGGTTTCCAATAGTTTTTTTCCCCTCACCACTCTTTTTTTTTTTTACTTCAACAATGACTGGCCATCATGTCCGTTCAAGAGAGATTCTTCTTTATCACAACCAAATCATTTCTCCAGTCCTCTCTCTATCTGTTTTCCCCCTTCAGTTCTCTTACCCTTTTTCCCACTCTTTCCTCTCACTCCCCTTCCCTCCCTCCTTTCCCCATACACACAGTTTGCATCGAGTAGACTCACTATTGGCTAGAACATTGAATTAAGATTAAAAAAAAATTAGTCACAACATTAACAGTAACGTGGAAGAAATTGATGAAATGAAGACAAGGTAAAGTAAAACAACAGCTGCAGCAGCTTACACAGCAACAGCTGCTGAAGTAGTTGTAGTAGTTATAGTAGTTGTGGGAGTGGTGGTTGTAGAAGCACAGTAGCAGCAGCAGCAGTACCAGTGGTAGAAGCAGTAGCAGCTATTGTAGTAGTAGTAGTAGTAGTAGTAGAAGTAGTAGTAGTAGAAGTAGTAGTAGTAGTATAGAATTAGCAATAACAGTAACAAGAGAAGCAGCAGAAGCAGTAGTTTTTGTAGTGGAAATAACATTCGTCGTTGTTATCGTCGTCGTCGTTGTAGCAGCAGCAGCAGCGGTAGCAGCAGCAGCAGCAGCAGCAGGAGTAGTAGTAGTAGCAGCAGCAGCAGCAGCAGGAGCAGCAGCAGCAGCAGCAGCAGCAGGAGTAGTAGTAGTAGCAGCAGCAGCAACAGCAGCAGCAGCAGCAGCAGCAGCAGGAGCAGCAGCAGCAGCAGCAGTAGTAGTAGTAGTAGTAGTAGTAGTTACGTTGGTTATAATATTAGTTGCTGTTATTGCTGCTAATGTATGAAAACAGAACAATTCAAACATCATCTTCATCACACTAGTTCTGCAAAACTGCTACATATGTACTAAGTTCATAATAATATATTCGTCAGCAATACATGATGAACACGAAGAGAAAAAAATGCAAAACACGCGATGGAGCTATTTTTAAGTGAAAATATAAGCCACACAAAGCCCTCTTGTAGTAAACAGTTTTGGGAGTCGCCAAACGAAAAGGAACACGCGAAGAAAGCATGCTCTGAATAGACATTTTAACTGCAGCTTAGCAGAGAAAAATAGAAACTAGGGGCAAATTGACAGCAAAAAAGAAGACCATGTACTGACTATCAGTTCTTCACAAAATGTTGTATATCATTCCTCACTGATAAGTATCAATATTCCCTCAGCTCAGGGAATAATATAGAAGAAGCCTGGATGTTAAGTTACTGCGTGGATTAGAAGCGAGGGGGGCATTGTTGTTGTTGTTGTTGTTGTTATTGTGCGTTCTCCAGCTTAACACACGTGCTTTGGCAACATGTCTCAATGCTTAGACTATGGTCATACAGAGAGAGAGAGAAGACAGAGACAGAGACAGAGAGAGAGAGAGAGTGAGAGAGTGTGTGTGTGTGTGTGTGTGAGAGAGAGAGAGAGAGAGAGAGAGAGAGAGAGTGAGAGTGAGAGAGAGAGAGAGTGAGAGAGAGGGGGGGGGGGGGGAGAGGAGAGAGAGGGAAGAGATTAAAAAAATTTTTTTCCAACATGATGTCCAATAATATGATGTGGGGTTTAGTTATAACAACAAAAAACTATCAGAAAATTTTGCGAATGGTAATAATTATGATCTATATTCTCCGTGAAACAAAATCAAACAGAACTGAACTGTGTTGCAACAAGCTCAGAGTAGAGATATTATAAGACTCAAAAAATATGAACAGTGTTGTTTTATTTTCCATACAGCTCTAGAAACAATGTGCTTACGAGGTTTTGTTTCAGCTAAACAGTGCTCAGTGCGGCTACAGACATACAAAATGTATACATACAAAACATATAATTGTTATAGCATACATTAAAATTGGGTAAGACAAAAACAAATATAATAACAGATATAAGAGAAGAAAGGAAAATAAATGCTCCACCATTTTGCTGAGAAAGTACTGGCATAATATAATGTTGATTGCTTGCACCTTCCAAGAAAAAGAAAGAAAAAGAAAAACACAAAAACACCACCACAAAATACTAAAAATGCCCTCTTGACACTAGAATAAACTGGAAACCCTACTAAAACAAACAAGCAAAAAAAGAAAGCCGTAAATCCGAAATGGTTACCAATTAGATGCTATTACACTGTTTTGGTAACAACCTGTTTTGAAAAAAAAAAGGCTAATGTGAGAAATGGCGTGTGTTTGAGTGTGAATTTCTGCTAAGTTATTGTACATTTTGTCAGTTATTTTGTAGGGATTCTTATTTTTTGAAGCCTTAGCTGCGTGCAGTCCTAGGACCATCTGTGTCTTTAATTTTGGAGGGAGTTGAAAAGCAGATGTGTAAAAAGCGTTTAAAAAATGTGTAGAAACAGTTTTGATACTTGACTGTGATATTGAAAAGCTGACCAATCTGTTTACGCCCTTTTACCTGCCTCGTACTTTACTTATGGGCTTTGAATAAAATGAGATCAAACCAGATATACAACACTTCATATGATATATATAAACTACGAGCTTAAACGAAGATGAATATGCGGCAAGTAGCGCAAGCAAGATACATACAATTCTGTAAAAAATAAGAAGTGATATCCGTGTCTGAAATTATTGGATAGTAGCGTAAATTACAAGCACTTTTACAAACTATAATCTGCGCTTTGTACTTAGCAGGCAATAACAACGGTCGTACTTTCCAAGTAAAGATAGCATTGACCTTTCTTTGTGATGACATAAATTATGGACCATTGGGAGGGTTCTACTCATTCCAGGCACAACCTTTCAAATCACCATCATGCGATGAAAGGCACTAAAATATGTCTTAGAAAAACATCACGTTACTTTTGTCCAAAAATATCAATCGTAAGCCCAGAAAACTGTTCTTTTCCAAAGAATTTTGCTTTTCACTCTGAAATGTATCTTCATATCAAGCGATCGGCTATTCTTCGATTGTTTACTTGCTTTGTTGTTTTTTATTTTGAAAATTTCACTGACTTTTCCAATAGCTTATTGCATATCCTGGAAGGCAGTAAACGCTTAAGTCGCATTTATTGATACCTTTGCCAGAATTTCAGTTCTTGCGTATCAACGAAATAACACAGTGGTAAAGCCTGCTCCTTTATAGCGTTCCAGCGTATACAGTAAAACTTTGTATGTATGCATTTTGCACATGATGCAATTCGGTTTAAATAAACTACAATGTTGATGATCTCGCTGTGAAGCTTCTGCCTTTTTTTGTTTTTCTGTCTGACAGTCTGTGGACTTGAACCAAAATAGAGCTCTCGACAAACTCCACATCGCACTTGTTGTTGTTGTTGTTGTTGTTGTTGATGTTGTTGTTGTTGTTGTTGTTCTTCTTCTTCTTCTTCTTTTTCTTCTTCTTCTTCTTCTTCTCTGCTGCTGCTGCTGTTGCTGCTGCTTCTTCTGCTCCTCCTCCTCGTTCTTTCTTCTTCTTCTTCTTCTTCTTCTTCTTCTTCTTCTTCTTCTTCTTCTGCGTCTTCTTCACAACAGGTGGCATAACCTTCTGAACAATTAAACGAAAAAGTTTTATCTTTAGATTTACATCCTGAAATAAAGTAATTCACACTCTAACTTTTACAGCTATGTGCAGCTTGTATAGTAAGAGGTAAAAAGCGTATGATCGTAACGTAATACGAATTTAAAAACTAGTAGGTTTTAAAAGGAATCTGCAACATGTTATTGCTATTACACATTAAAGTGGAAACGTTTGTTAGCTTGTCTGTTTGTTGCATATGTGAAGTATATTCCATATTGCAACAAAGATCGTTCAAAAGAAAACCTATTCGCATAAACAAACAACTGACAAAAAAAAACCTCGACGCTACACGATCACGTGAATCAAACTGCTTTCTAATTCCTTCTCAATGTGAGATTGAAATAACACGAAAATTGCAAATGATAGAGCGAAAAAAACTATCAAAAGCATTTTTTTGGTATGAATATGATCAATAAACTACGAAGAAAACATCGTGTCTGTTAAAAAAATTAGACCCAACATTTTAAGAAAAACTGTGAAAGCAGGCAAATATGACATTGCACAGATATTGCGTATTGCTTTGAGAGCGCGTACAGTCCCTGCACAGACTCACAATAACGTTTTGCATGTATGCCCCGTGAATACAGCCAAAAGCTGACGTATAATTAGTTAAACAACTGCATTTCTTGGATCACAATCACGTCGCGAAATATATCCGTCATTTCCTTTATCATGACAACAATCATGTTTTAAACAAGGTTGACAACCATTTTGTTTTTATCACATGATTATATAATTCACGACGAAAGCCGTCGCTTTCACACCCCTCAGTACTTCATGAACAATGCACAAGATTTAAAAACACCGTGAATATATAGTACACTGTGCATCCGTCTGTAGAAGTCTGTTAGCCATCAAACAGGTTTTTTGCTGATTAATTGGTGAAGAAGCACAATGAGTGTGCATCACTTGACTGGTTTTTTCCCCACAAGAACACTTTGGCCACTGAAGAAAGAGTTTCTTGGTAAAACAGGAGTGAATGATGCATCAGTTTTGAATGTTGATTTTTAACGGAATTGTACCCGGCTTAGCTTTGAAAGTAAATACTTCACTCAGTGAATATCTTGAAATCAAAATTAACAAAGCTTTTTGTTGAGTTTGTGCCATCAAACCTCCATTGATCGAATACAGTTCTATTGTGAATGTAGAAGTAGAAGAAGTTCCTGCCAACCAGACACTGTGTCACTTAAAGCCTAAAATGATAATTAACATCACCCCCCCCCCCCCCCCCTTCTCCACGAGTCAGATGTCTCAGAAACCAGAATTTTCTCTTTGTATTCTTAAGTGAACACACAATGTTTCCGAATACACACGCACAACACTAGGAATTTTGTTTCATCTTCAAAAAAAGCTCACCACAAAGTCCTGTTATTTGGGCCTATCTTTTGTTTAAATGAAACAAACAAACTTTTTTGCACTTGTTTACATGTTGTTCTGTTCTGTTCTCCAGGACTATCGCACACTAGCTTTTTTGTGGCCTGCACACTGTGTCCTTCAATCTTTTCAACACGGTTTCAACCTTCGTTTGGGAATGTTTGTTAAGATTGATAACGCTGTCACTCCTCAGCCCC
>CM054138.1:30330285-30332785 GCA_028751875.1 Rapana venosa
GGAGGGACATATATTTTATTTATTTATTTACTCTTTTATATCGAGAATAATGGAATGAGCACTCATGTGCTTTTTTTAACATCCAGTCCCCGTGTGAATGCGGTTTTGTAAAGTTTGTCACCCGTTCCCACTCGGCACACAATGGCCTACTCTTCCGAAAAGCGGAACAGGATTCAACGTGTGCTCAAGATGTTCTGCGTGCGTTCGCACACGGGACCTCGGTTTATAGTCTCATCCGAAGGACTTTGGGGGAGACTGGAGTCTGCACTGATGTTAACTCCAGGGGAAAATATCCCCTTGAACGGGAATCGAACCCGATAGATAAGAGGGATGGACATTGTTAGTTTGATAAACCACATATTGGTCTGGAAAACAAGAGCTGTAATGGCTTAGAAGTGAAGTGCAGGCAAACTTTTTCCATTCTAGTGGACATTGCCAGGGATGATTTAAGAGAAGAAGAGAAGAGAGAGAAGAGAGAGAGAGAGAGAGAGAGAGAGAGAGAGAGGAGAGAGAGAGAGAGAGAGAGAGAGAGAGAGAGAGAGAGAGAGAGAAGAGAGAGAGAGTTAAAGAGAAGAGAGAGAGATAGAGAAGAAGAGAGAGATACGAGAGAAGAAGAGAGAGAGAGAGAGAGAGAGAGAGAGAGAGAGAGAGAGAGAGAGAGAGAGAAAGAGAGAGAGTTGTGTGTATCATCTCTCTCTCACGCACAGTGAGTGTGTGTGTGTACTATGTAGTAGTATGTATGTATGTATGTAGTATGTATGTATGTAGTATGTATGTATGTATGTATGTTGGTATATATGTATGTATGTATGTGTGTATGTATGTATGTATGTATGTAGTATGTATGTATGTATGTATTATGTATGTGTGTATGTGTGTATGTGTGTACGTGTGTACGTGTGTATGTGTGTATGTATGTGTGTATGTATGTATGTGTGTATGTATGTATGTGTGTATGTATGTATGTATGTATGTATGTATGTATGTATGTGTGTGTATGTATGTGTGTATGTATGTATGTATGTATGTATCCGTGTATCTGTGTATGTATCCGTGTATCTGTGTATGTGTGTATGCATGTATGTATGTATGTATGTATGTATGTATGTATGTATGTATGTATGTATGTATGTATGTGTATGTACGTACGTATGTATGTATGTATGTATGTATGTATGTATGTATGTATGTATGTATGTATGTATGTATGTATGTATGCATGCATGTACGTATGCATGTATGTATGTATATGTATGTATATGTGTGCATGCATATCATGTTTTGCAGAAAACTGTGTTTTTCAGAGCATGTATGGAGGATAACACAGAAACCTACACTAAGCAGATCTCTCTTTGGGCCTATGTGGGAGATCTGGCATTGCACCTCTAGGGTCCACTTAGACATATATCATTCTTTATCCGAATGATGTGCCCCTATTGCATGTGGCTATCCAGTTGGGGGGTGGGGGGTGGGGGAATGGGGGGGGGGGGTCCTTCAAGGAAAAATACACACAGTGTCGTTGATGAATAGATAAAGGAAAATGCACTGGGTGCAAAAGTTGGTACGAAAGTAGCCGGTTATAGAGAACAGAATGATGGTTGTTTTTTTCTCCTCCCCAAGAAAGTATTACCTTGTGTCGGAGCAGTTTTTAATATATTTCTTGAAAAACAGTATATGGTTCGAGATATCTCATATTATATAGTTTTTCAGTTCTATCTATCTATCTATCTATCTATCTATCTATCTATCTATCTATCTATCTATCTATCTATCTATCTATCTATCTATCTATCTATCTATCTATCTATCTATCTATCTATCTGTCTGTCTGTCTGTCTGTCTGTCTGTCTGTCTGTCTATCTATCTATCTATTAAAGTTTATTTGAATAATTTTATTTCGTGGATAAGGAATCAACATTGTTACATTCAGTCTCTGTGTATATGCAGTTTTGTAATTTTTATAAAAAAATCTGTTCCCCACTCTGTTATCTAACATACAGCTTTCAACACGGCAACGAATAATATGATTAAATATCACTACGTATCAGCTCAGAGACTCCCTCTGCTACTGGTAACCATGTAACCCAGTACCACCTGCCACATGTGGGGAGTAAACCCAATCAAAAAATCCGACCTGGAGAGGGATGGGCTCCGCCAGGTTTGATTTGCCCAAGACACATCCATGAAGAAGACAGCCAGAATCTCCATACCGAATCGGTCGTCGCCCGGCTTACCAAGGACCACGCCTTCTGTTGCTCATCAGGACAGAGGTCGAAAGTATGCTACTGATGTAAAACACAACAAAATCCGTGCCAGAAACAACACTATCATTGGCACATGGAATGTACGGACACTAAGAGCTGCAGGCAAAGTGGAAGAACTGACACATGAGATGTCCAGATATCAATGGCACATCCTTGGGCTCTGCGAAGTAAGGTGGAAAAACATGGGAGAAACAACGACCCAGGAAGACCATAAATTATACTACAGTGGAAAACAG
>CM054138.1:30340285-30345803 GCA_028751875.1 Rapana venosa
TATATATATATATAAATATATATATATATAGATATGTCCGTGATAACAACGGATTAATCTTATCCGCGGCTTACTTTCTCACAATAATTGTCCTAAAACCACACTATCCAAGAATGTCTTCTTACTACCTAGGTGGCAGAGCTAGGGAACGGGATGACAATTCCGGCCAGTCGCAGATAGATGGATAGACAAAGAAGCAGACAGATTGACAGACAGACAGACAGACAAGCAAGCGGTCAGCTTTACAGACAGACACAGAAGAAGTACCAAAAGCCAGTCCTTCACTTATAACCCAAACCACTAAGCCAAACAGCAAGTCAGCCAGACAACCAGTCAGCCAGTTAGCCAGCCAATCAACCAGCCTGCTAGCCAGTCATCCAGCCAGCCAGCCAGCCAGCTAGCCAGCCAGCTAGCCGGTCAGCAGAACACAAGATGATCAAACCTTCTTACGGAAAGTACCAGACATGTTCCGTGTTTCCTCTTTTCAAACACTGATCAATGATGAGCCCAGTTTTCGTTGGTTGTGGTGGCCACCTCATATCATTGCTTCCCCCCTTCCCCCCCCCCCCCCCCTCCTTCTTTTCTTTACAGGGAAAAAGGTTTGACAGGGCAAACACTTTCTATCTTCCTTCTGTCATCAATCTTTTATTAAGTGGAATCGGTGGTCTTGAGATAAAGCGCCTGCTTGGATGGGGGGTGGTGGGGGGGGGGGGGGGGTTAGGGGTAGGGATTTCCTAGTAGTTAGCGCGTTTGCGCTTGTGGTCTGACAACAAGCCACTACCGAGACATCGTCTACCTGGTCGAGAGGATTTTTTCCAACCTAGAGTTTACACCAGTGCCGACCGACTCCTTCGGATGAGACTACAAACCGAGGTTCCGTGTGTGAACACACGCACGGACGCAGAACATCTTGCGCTCACGACATGAAGATACACAGACATACAGGCAGAACGAAATGACAGGGAAACAGGTCACCAGCCTGAGGAGACAGACAGGAAGACATACACAGACATACAAGACGACACACAACACAGGGGAAATAGGTTCACAGCCTAAGGACACAGACAGGAAGACATACACAGACATACAAGAAGACACACAACACAGGGGAAATAGGTTAACAGCCTAAGGACACAGACAGGAAGACATACACAGACATACAAGAAGACACACAACACAGGGAAAATAGGTTCACAGCCTAAGGACACAGACAGGAAGACATACACAGACATACAGGAAGACACACAACACAGGGGAAATAGGTTCACAGCCTAAGGACACAGACAGGAAGACATACACAGACATACAGGAAGACACACAACACAGGGAAAATAGGTTCACAGCCTAAGGACACAGACAGGAAGACATACACAGACATACAGGAAGACACACAACACAGGGAAAATAGGTTCACAGCCTAAGGACGGGAACGGGGACGGGATAGCCTAGTGGTTAGAGTGATGTCTTCGTGATCTGTTGACCCGGGGTCAATTCCCGTTCCAAGAGGATTTTTCCTCTGGAGTTAACATCAGTGCAGACTTCACTCTCCCCAAAAGTCCTTCGGATGAGACTATAAACCGAGGCCCCGTGTGCGAACGCACGCAGAACATCTTGCGCACACGTTAAAACCCGTTCCGCTTTTCGGAAGAGTAGGTCATTGTGTGCCGGTGGGAACGGATGACAAAATTGACAAAACTGCATACACACGGGGACTGGATGAAAAAAGCACATGCGTGCTTATTCCATTATCCTCGAAATAAAAGAATAAATAAATAAATAAGGACACAGACAGTAAGATATACACAGACATACAGGAAGACACACAACACATGGGGAAATAGGTTCACAGCCTAAGGACACAGACAGGAAGATATACACAGACATAGAGGAAGACACACAACACAAACGAAATAGGTTCACAGCCTAAAAAGACAGATAGGAAAATACACAGATATACAGGAAGACACAAAGCACAGGCAAATAGGTCATCCATCCCAAGAAGACAGACAGAAAGATACAGAGACATACAGTCAGAACAAAACACAGGGAAATAGGATCACAGCCGAAGGATCCAGACAGAAAGATGCACAGACATACAGAAAGACACGAAACACTGGAAAATAGGTTCATAGGCCAAGAAGACAAGAAAACACACAGACATGCAGACAAAATAAAACACAGGGAAATAGGTCAACATACCAGGGAAACAGACTGGAAGATGCACAGACATGCAGACAGAACAAAACACATGGAAATAGGTTCACAGTCAAAGAAGATAGATATGAAAACATACAGACATACAGCAAGACATGAAACACAGGGAAATAGGTCACCAGCCTAAGGAGACAGAAAAATACACAGACATACAGGAAGACATAAAACACAGGAAATAGGTTCACAGCCAAGAAAATTTACAGGAAAACACACAGACATACAGACAGAAATCAACACAGGTTCACAGCCCCAAGGAAAACAGATATGAACACACACAGACATATACAGGAAGACACCAACATCAGGAAGTAGGTTTATTTACATACCAAGAAGACAGACACGAAGATACCCAGATATACACACAGGCAGGCAACTAGACATTTATTTATTTATTTATTTATTCTTTTATATCGAGGATAATGGAATAAGCACTCATGTGCTTTTTTACATCCAGGCCCCGTGTATATGCGGTTTTGTAAATTTTGTCATCTGTTCCCACCGGCACACAATGGCCTACTCTTTCGAAAAGTGGAACAGGATTTAACGTGTGCGCAAGATGTTCTCCGTGCGTTGGCACACGGGGCCTCGGTTTATAGTCTCATCCGAAGGAAGACATAAATTACATAGACAGACCCCATTACACACAGTACAGACAGGCCCTCGTTCTTTCAGGAATCAGACAAAATACACGAGCTTTAGTCGTGCTGAATCCCCTTCCTTTGACAAAACCCTCCACCCCAACCCTAAACCTATTGACATTCGATGCAGCCTTATCAGACGTGAGGACCACTTTATGTCCCAGTCTCATTCATCTTTTTCTCTTTAGGCAACAGGTCTGACACGACACTCACTCTCCCCTGCCCCTCCAGCCCCCCCACCCCCACCCGTCCCCCCATTTCACCCTCCCCCCTCTACCTCCCACCTTCTTCCTCCTCCTAAAGGTAGGGACAGGCGAGCCTCCTGAAACAAAGGGTCGGGACGGTCAGGGCAAAATAGATCCGAAAGGATGCCCGAAGTCGGAATGCGGCCACCTTCGTGGTGGGAAAAAACCGCAAAAATTTCACTATTGGTGAAACTTGGAGCTGTAGCTGAGCAACGTCAAATTTTTATATTAAAAAAAAATTATTTTATTTTATTCTTTTATATCGAGGATAATGGAATAAGCACTTATGTGTTTTTTAACTTCCTGTCTTCGTGTGTAGGCGGTTTTGTAAATTCTGTCATCTGTTCCCACCGGCACACAACGGCCTACTCTCACGAAAACAGGAACAGGATTTAACGTGTGCGCAAGATGTTCTGCATGCGTTCGCACACGGGGCCTCGGTTTATAGTCTCATCCGAAGGAGGATACACAGATGCAGAAAATAAACTAAACACTATTACGATTTTATGATTTGCGCTAGTGGTTGATGGATCACTGTCAAATGAAATGCAAAAATTAATGCAGTCATGCATTCAACAGCACACTGAGCTAGTATCTTCTTCTTCTTCTTCTTCTTCTTCTTCTTCTTCTTCTTCTTCTTCTTCTTCTTCTTCTTCTTCTTCTTCTTCTTCTTCTTCTTCGAGGAACGCTCAGATAGCAACTTATGATGTCTATCATCTGAGTGGAAGTGTTTCGCACTGCCATGAAGCACCTGACAAGTCAGGCCCAGCGCATCCGACTTCACCTTGGGAGAGAATCGTTCTCTTTTCAATTTTTTGTTTCTGGGAAAATAATGCAGGAGAGAATGTGCCAAGAAGACAGAAAATAGACAAGAAGAAGAAGGTGACAGGAAAGAACAGAAATACGACAAAATAAAAAAGAGAGGGATAGAAAAGAGGGAATTTCTATCCAGAATGTTGGGATACTATGTATACTGGCAATCTCCACTGAGGCTTCGAAAGGATTTTCACACGAACTGTTTTCGTGATACCTTGTTGGTAAATCTGAAACTTGAGCACTAAAATTGAACTATCTAGCTCTTCTTCTTCTTTTGTATCATGCCCCCAAGTCTGTTAGGCCATAGGAGACAGACAATTGCAATAATTCTACTTCCCTATGTCGGAATGCGGGTACCTTAATGGTGGGTTAAACGGTTGCATGCGCAAATCTTACCAGTGGTTCAATTCAATTCAATTCAGTTCATACACTTTATCATCTCAGAGCTGCCTGCCTTGGTAAATCTCGGAGCTCTAGCCGAGATATGAAAAAAGAAAATCCAATTCTAGATTATTTCAGAACTCCTTCGGCGCATAATTTTGTAACAAAATGATGAAGTTAAGGGTAGTCTGTATAAGATTCAACGGCAACCGGCATAGTTATTGTAATCATTGATAATATCTTTTAGACAATAAAAGGATAGGATACAGTATTGTTACATACGAATAATACCCTGGAGAGGGTCTTACCTACTGCAGGATACATCATGATTTTTATATTATTGAGCAAGCTTGAACCAGATTTTGTGTTATCATCATGCGTTGACACAGAACGCAGATGGATGGACAGAAAGACTGGCTGAAGGGTAAAGATACAGACAACAACCAACACACAAATGAAACATAGTGGGAAAAAACCTGAAGATGGCCGTCAATTCATCATCACAACCAAACAGCCAGCAAAAACAAGGACACGCGGATTAAAAGGTAAAGGTGTCCCATAACCTATGCAGTCGTTAGGGAGCAAGATGTGAGAGACCTCACTTCTCTAGGGCCAGCATATTGAGGGTGGCTCCCATCTCCTCTCCCTCGCTGCTTGACCTTCCTTAACTCTAAAAGAGGGAAGGTACCCATTTACAGTTGGGTGAAGTAGGGGATGCACTGAAGCCAAGGCGCGCAAACGGTCTCCCATCCACTTTGTAACCACGCTCCAGGCTGCTTAACCTTAGCTTGGGGGAAAGCGAGTGCTCTGACCACTGAGCTATCCCGTCCCGACGAGGCAAATAAACCATTAAGTCATATGAGTTCCTGTCATGCTCAACCTCTCTACTTTCCAAGGCTGACAGACAGCTATGCAGACAGACAGACAGACAGACAGACAGACAGACAGACAGACAGACAAACTGATTGACAGACAGATCTGCAGACAGACAGTCAACAAATCTTCATTGGTTCTGTGGCTACCTCATATCCTCGTTTCATTCATTTCGCTCTCCTGAGAAAACAGGTTTGACATGGCCATCATTCTCCTTCTTCCTTCTGGCATCAATCTCTTTATACACCCTCCCGTCTCCCCATCCCCCCAACCAATGTCACCACTACCACCACTGTCACCATGGCCATCACTACCCCCACTTTCATCACCATCAGTATGGCTACCTTGTTC
>CM054138.1:30346303-30356303 GCA_028751875.1 Rapana venosa
ACAAAAACAACGGGAAATGCCAACATACAACAGAACAAAAAAGGGAAAAGGTCAACAGCCAAGGAACAGAAATATACACAGACATACAGGAAGACATGAAACACAGGGAAATAGGTCACCAGCCCAGGAAGCAGACAGAAAAATACACAGACATACAAGATGACAAAACACAGGAAATAGGTTCACAGCCCAAGAAAACATACAGGAAAACACACAGACTGACAGGCAGAACAAAGCACAGGCAAATAGTTTATAGACCAAGAAGACAAGAAAACACATAGATATACAGACAGAACAAAACACAGGCAAATAGATCAAGAGCCCAAGGAAACAGATAGGAAAACACACAGACATACAGACAGAACACAACACAGGTTCACAGCCCCAAGAAAAACAGATATGAAAATACACAGACACGTACAGGAAGACACCAACATTAGGAAGCAGGTTTATTCACATCCCAGGAAGACAGACACGAAGATACCCAGATGTACACACAGGCAGGCAACTAGACATTTATTTTATTTATTTATTCTTTTATATCGAGGATAATGGAATAAGCACTCATGTGCTTTTTTTTTATATCCAGGCCCCGTGCATATGCGGTTTTGTAAATTTTGTCATCTGTTCCCACCGGCACACAATGGCCTACTCTTTCGAAAAGTGGAACAGGATTTAACGTGTGCGCAAGATGTTCTCCGTGCGTTGGCACACGGGGCCTCGGTTTATAGTCTCATCCGAAGGAAGACATAAATTACATAGACAGACCCCATTACACAGTACAGACAGGCCCTCGTTCTTTCAGGAATCAGACAAAATACACGAGCTTTAGTCGTGCTTGAATCCCCTCCTTTGACAAAACCCTCCACCCCAACCCTAAACCTATTGACATTCGATGCAACCTATCAGAGTGAGGACCACTTTTATGTCCCAGTCTCATTCATCTTTTTTCTCTTAGGCAACAGGTCTGACACGACACCTCTCACCCCTGCCCCTCCAGCCCCCCCACCCCCACCCCGTCCCCCCATATCACCCTCCCCCTCTACCCCCCACCTTCTTCCTAACCTAACCTAAAGGTTGGGGCAGGCGAGCCTCCTGAAACGTACGGTCGGGAAGGTCAGGGCAAAATAGATCCGAGGGGATCCCCGAAGTCGGAATGTGGCTACGTTCATGGTGGGAAAAAACCGCAAAAATTTCACTATTGGTGAGACTTGGAGCTCTAGCCGAGCAACGAAATATATAATATATACACAGATGCAGAAAATAAACAAAGACTTCTTCGATTTCATGATTTGCGCTAGTGGGTGATGGACCACTGTTACATGAAATCATTGAAAATGCTGTCATGCATTAAACAGTACACTGAGTTCGCTAGTTGTTCAAGCATCTTCTTGTTCTTCTTGTTCTTCTTGTTTTTCTTGTTCTTCTTGTTCTTGTTCTTGTTCTTCTTGTTCTTCTTGTTCTTCTTGTTCTTCTTGTTCTTGTTCTTCTTCTTCTTCTTCTTCTTCTTCTTCTTCTTCTTCTTCTTCTTCTTCTTCTTCTTCTTCTTCAAAGTGTTTCGCACTGCCATGAAGCACCTGACAAGTCAGGCCCAGCGCATCCGACTTCAGCTTGGAAGAGAACCGTTCTCTTTTAATTTGTTTGTTTCTGGGAAAATAATGCAGGAGAGAATGTGCCAAGAAGACAGAAAATAGACAAGAAGTAGGTGACAGGAAAGAACAGAAATAAGACAAAAACAAAAAGAGAGGGATAGAAAAGAGGGAATGTCAATCCAGAATGTGGGGATACTATGTATACTGACAGGCCCTCCGGCAATCTCCACTGAGGCTTCGAAAGGATTTTTAAAACGTTTAAGTGTAGCGCAAACGAACTGTTTTCGTAATACCTTGTTGGTAAATCAGAAATTTGAGCACTAAAATTGAACTATCTAGCTCCTCTTCTTCTTTTGTATCATGCCCCCAAGTCTGTTAGGCCATAGGAGACAGACAATTGCAATAATTCTACTCCCCTAAGTCGGAATGTGGCTACCTTAATAGTGGCTTAAAAGGTCCCATACGCAAAACTTTCACCATTGGTGAACGTGGGAGCTCTAGCTGAGGAAGGAAAAATAAAATTCAATAAAAAACAAAACAAAAAAATCATAACTCCTTCCGCACATGATTCTGTATGATAGGCTTATCATGTTTGGTGAGTCTGTATAAGATACTATGGCAACCGTCATAATTGTAAACGTTGACAATATCTTTTTGAATATTAAAGGACATTACGTAGTTTCATAGGAGGCACCGTGGTCGAGTGGTTTAGGCGGTCGACTCGTGATCCAGAGGTCGCGGGTTCGATCCCCGCTCGGTTCGGTGTTGTGTCCTTGGGAAAGACACTTAACTCCTATTTTCCTCACTCCACCCAGGTGTACAAGTGGGTACCAGCTCTGCTGGGGAAGTATCTGGCGACAGACTAGCGTCCTGTCACAGGGGTGGTGAAAAACCATCAGTTCGCTTAACGCTACAGAAACCGGGATAAGCTCCGGCTCTATGGTCCTTCTGGATCGAAAGAACATACTACTAACATACGTAGTTTCATATGAATAATGCCTTACAGTGGATCTTTCCTACTGCAGAAGTTCTTATACTTACGGAAGCTTTATCCAGAATTTTTTAAAATTATCATGCATTGCCATACAATGCAGATAGATATTGAGAAAGACTGACTTAAAGGTCAAGATACAAGACAAGAGCCAGCGTACAATCAAACGTAATGAAAAATCTAAAGATGGCCATCCGTTCATCATCACAATAAGACCGCCAGTAAAGCAGGTACACACGGATTAAAAGGTAAAGGTGTCCCATAGCCAATGTGGTCGAAGGGGAGCAAGGCATCGGAGACCTCAGTTTCTCAAGGGGCCAGCATATTGAGGGCGGCGCCCATCTCCTCTCCCTCGCAGCTTAACCTTCCCTGACCCTAAAGATTGAAGGTACCCATTTACAGCTGGGTGAAGTAGGGGACTGCACTGAAGCCAAGGCGCGCAAACGGTCTCCCATCCAACTGGTAACCACGCTCCAGGCTGCTTAACCTTAGCTTGGGGGAAAGCGAGTGCCCTGACCACAGAGCTATCCCGTCCCCACGAGGCACATAAACCATTAAGTCATATGAGTTCCTGTCATGCTCAACCTCTCTACTTTCCAAGGCTGACAGACAGACAGACAGACAGACTGATTGACAGACACACATGCAGACAGACAGTCAACAAATCTTCATTGGTTCTGTGGCTACCTCATATCCTCGTTTCATTCATTTCGCTCTCCTGAGAAAACAGGTTTGACATGGCCATCATTCTCCTTCTTCCTTCTGGCATCAATCTCTTTATACACCCTCCCGCCCCCCTCCCCCCACTCCAACCAATATCACCACTACCACCACTGTCACCATGGCCACCACTACCACCACTTTCATCACCACCAGTATGGTTACCTCTGGTTCATCTACTGAATAGGCGATTGTTAATGTTTTCATAGAGTTCTGTGCCATGATTTTCATGAGAAAAGTAACTTTCACATGTAATAATAATAATAATAATGTATGGAATTTATATAGCGCTGAATCTTGTAAAGCAACAAATCAAAGCGCTTAAAATTTTTTTTAATTAAACATGTGGGGAACAAGAGATGCTTAGTAATTGACTGCTCTTTTTTTTTTTAAAGACAAACTGATGACTGTCCACACTGTGTTCAGCTTATAAATATGGAAAAAGGTATAAACAGGAAGACTAATGATACTAAGCTGTGAAAACCACCTAAACTACTTTTTCCTGAAATTATTATCATTATTCTATGTTACATACAATTATCGTTTCTTGCTTCCTTTTTGTTGTTTATACTAAAACATGAAAAAATCAATGAATTGATTAATTTTATTTCGAGGATAATGGAATAAGCATTCATGTACTTTTGGGGGTTACATCCAGTCCCCATGTGCATGCACTTTTGTAAATGTTGTCATCCATTCCCACCGGCACACAATGGCTTACTCATCCGAAGAGTGGAACAGGTTTTAACGTGTGAGCTATGACTAATATAGCGAATGAAAAAGTCACAGCCAGCAACAATTTGAGGAGAAAATTAAAATTGATGAGGGGGTGGGATGAAGAGGAAAGGGGGTAGAAAAAAATCGAATATTATTAAAAAGCAAACTGGAAGAAATATCCTTTATCTAATACCAAAGTAAAAATAATAATAATAATAATAATAATAATAAATGGAACTTATATAGCGCTGTATCTTGCACTGACAAATCAAAGCGCTTGCACTCAACTCATTCTTACACAGTCATGCAACCAATAGCAAGTAATAGTTCTAACAAGTCCAAATGCACACACACACACACACACACACACACACACACACACACACACACACACACACACACACACACACACACACACACACACACACACACACACACACAGGTTATACACTTTGGCAAGGTGATGGAATCTTTGGCTGTTGAAAAGCAGGGATAGCTATGAAATGAAACAGGAGAGGAAATTCTTAGGTTTGAAACAAATATGTCTTGAGGCCAGATTTAAAAGTGTCACAAGAAAGTGCAAGTTTCCAGTTGTTGATCTTTAAAAATAGTAATTCCGCTAACATACAGTTAAAAATTTAGACAAATGAGAACCAACAAGACAATTACTCAAAAGAAGAAGCCCATACTTAAATACTCATTATCTAAAATTTAAAAAAACCCACAAATTTACACGAATACAAATTCGTGTTCCAGAAAATACGTCGTTCCCATCCCCTCAAAAAAGTATTTACAGTTCATTTTTTCACTGTGTAACAAAATCCTCTTCATTGGTTCACATATCAAACTCCAGACTGTAGGACTTAAAGATGAAATAAGTACAAACTAATTTCGAATCTATCCAACTATTCTCACTGTACGATAAAAAAAACCCACCCCAACCCAACCCATCCAAGACAGACAGGAACGATTGGCTGAGACCAACCAACACACACACATACACACACACACACAAACACACACACACACAAACACACACACACACACACACACACACACCACACACACACACACACACACACACACACACACACACACACACACACACACACACACACACACACACACACACACACAACTATACGTACACGACAAAACCAAGCAGTAGACAAACCAGACAGGCATACAGAGAAACGTATAGGAGCTAGTCAGATTACGTGAGTAGCAGCCATGCTGATTCTCTAATCCTCTTTAGTCCAACTTACTGACGACGTTGGATGCTGCCTGCCTTATCAGCTGTGCAGCCCTCCTCTCGCCCGTCTCAGCCTCATTCATCTTTGTCCTCCTTAGGGCCACACCACACGACACCACACGACACCACACCACACCACACCGCACCGCACTACACACAGTACAGGCTTGACACGACAGTCACTCTCACTTCTCTCCCTACCTCTTCCCTCTCGCGCGCATTCAATTTTTCTTTCACCACAAGCCATCACTCTTCTTTCTGTCCTTGCGATGATCTCTTCAGCAAACATGGACGCTGCGGGTTGAGTAGATATTAAGCCAACAAGGTTTGTTGGTATGTTACTTTTTTTAAAAATTATGCTGAAGTTATAGCCATGGGTTGGAATTTCTGTCGCACTCAGAAAGATTAAAGGTAAAAAGAAAAAAGGGTAAAGGTATCCCATAACCTAAGTGGTCGTTGGGGAGTGAGGCATCAGAGACCTCAGCTTCCCAAAGGGCCAGTATATTGAGGGCGGCGCCCATCTCCTCTACCTCGCTGCTTAGACCTTCCCTGAGCGTAAAGAGGGCAGGTGCCCATTTACAGCTGGGTGAACTGGGCTGGGGGACTGCACTGAAGCCAAGACGCGTAAACGGTCACCCACCCACTTAGTAGCCACGCTCGATGCAGCTTAACATTGGCTTGGGGACAGCGAGTGTTCTGACCACTGAGCTAATCCGTCCCGGTTACAGGAAGTATAATTTAAGCGTAAAGTTGTTTGTATCCCGTTTGGGCCCGAAACTTTCCCCCCATCCATTAGACCATGAGTGGTGGTCTGGGCGCTAGTCCTTCGGATGAGACGATAAACCGAGGTCCCGTGTGTTACACAAAATTATTCAGCGCACGTAAAAGAACCCACAGCAACAAGAGAGTTGTCCCTGGCAAAGTTCTTAGAAAAAAGCCACTCTGATAGGGAAACAAATACAGTTACAGACCAAAAAGAAAGGGTGGCGCTGCTCTTGTGGCGACGCGCTCTCCCCGGGGAGAACAGCCCGAATTTCACGCAGAGAAATCTCGTGACTTAAGTGGTAAAATGAAAATGAAAATATCTCTCTCTCCTATTCACCCATCCACCCACTGTCAACACAACGAAAAGCCATGTACACTACTTGTCAGAGAGGCAAGCAAACAGAAACACTTACTTAAAGACAAGTAATGATCCGTCTATCCTTCCCCTCCTCCGTCCATCCCTCCCTCTCTCCATCCATATAGCCATCCATATAGCCATACATCCATCTATTCACCTGTTTGTTCATCATCCATTCACCCCTCTCTCAATTCATCCCTCACTCTCTCTGTCCGGTTTTCCATCGATCCATCGATCCATCCATCCATCCATCCATCCATCCATCCATCCATCCATCCATCCATCCATCCATCCATCCATCCATCCATTCCTCCATCCTCTCCCTCCCTCCCTCCCTCGCTCCCTCCCTCCCTCCCTCCCTCCCTCCATCCATCCATGTATCTCTCCACCCCTCCCTTCATCCATACATAACCCCTCCATCTCTCCATCCACCCATCCATCCATCCATCCATCCACCCATCCATCCATCCATCCATCCATCCACTCATCTATTTATCCTTCCATCCATTCACACACTCCTCCTTCCCTTCTTCTCTCCCTCCCTCCCTCCCTCCCTCCATCCATCCATCCATCCATCCATCCATCCGTCCATCCATCCATCCATCCATCCCTACTTCCCTTCTCTCCGTCCATCGTTCCATCCTTCTCTCTTTTCCCCTTCCTTCCCTTTTTCCTTCCATCCTTCCCTTCATCCATCCAGGCAGCCACCCAGCCACCCAGCCAGACCAGAAAGCCAACAGTAGTACAGAAACGCCCAAGACAGAGCAAGGACGTACATGTCTAGAAATCTGATCCTACCAGCCATTCACTCAGTCACTCGGTCACTCAGTCAGTCAGACAGTCACTCAGTCATTCACTCACTCAGTCACTCAGTCAGTCAGTCAGTCACTCACTCACTCACTCACTCACTCACTCACTCACTCACTCACTCACTCACTCGCTCATTAACTCACTAACTCACTCACTCACTCACTCACTCAGTGGAAGGAAGACTCGAAGGAAGGTGGCAGGATGGTTAAGATGTTCGCCTGCCAACAAGTAAACCGTGAGGTTGTGGGTTCGATTCCCAGCCTCGCCCTTTCTTCCCAGTTTGACAAAAAAATCGAACTGAATGTCAAAGTCCTTCGGATGAGACTATAAACCGAGGCCCGTGATCGAACGCATGCAGAACATCTTGCGCACACGTTAAATCCTGTTCCGCTTTTCGTAAGAGTAGGCCATTGTGTGCCGGTGGAAACAGATGACAGAATTTACAAAACCGCATACACACATGAGTGCTTATTTCATTATCCTCGATATAAAAGAATAAAAGAATAAGTAAAATGAAAAAAATATTTAAAAAAACCAAAAGTCACTCAGTCACTCAGTCACTCACTCACTCACTCATTCACTCACTCAGTCAATCCGGTTCCAGACCATGTTCAAACCCTTCCTCCCGCTTACTCCTCCCCGAAGACAAATGGACTGTACTGTGGATACAGCTCTATCACTCGTGTCTCCTCCGAATCATCCATCTATCTAGCTAGCTAGCTAGCTAGCTGGCTCTCCTTACACTACTAGCCAGCAGCCGTCCTGACGAAGACAGTCACTAACTCTTTCTTCTTCTTCATTATCTTCCTCTTCTTCCTCTTCTTCGTCCTCCTCTCTTTTCTTTCTGTCTGGCCTAGCCTTCATTCATTAATTTTCTTTACTATCCTGCTCTCATTCATACTATCTGCTTTCATGCTTTCTGTTGCTGATTTAGGCTATAATTTTATTGTGTTTTTGTGTTATATTTTGTTGTTGTGCAGTTTAGTACAAAGTGAAGTATCAATTTTTACCGCATGAAAGAAAGGAAGCAAGGAAGGACCAAATAAATATGAGGAAGAGGGAAAAGAAGGAAGGAAGTAAGAAAGGAAAAATGGAAGAAAGAGAAAGGGTGGTAGAGAACAGAAATGAATAAAGAACAAGTGATAGAAAAAAAGGAAAAAAAAAGAAAACGGAGAGTAAGAAACAAGAAGGAAAGAAAGGAAGGAAGGAAGAAAGGAAAGTCGAGAAGAAAGGCAGGGAGAAAGAAAAATATTATTAAAAAAAAAGAGATGTGATGGGGAAGGCAGCTGAAGAAGAATAGTAAAAAAAAAAAATTAAAAAAAGCACTAATGCTTGAAAAAATACAGAAAAACTGAAAGAAAGAAAGAAAAGAAAGAAAGCAAAGAAAGACAAAAGGAAGGAAGGAAAGAAAGACAAAAGAAGGGAAGGCAAGAAGGACAGAAGGAAGGAATGGAGAAAGGAAGGAAAGAAAGAAAGAAAGAAAAGAAAAGAAAGAGAGAGAAAAGGAAGGAAGGAAGGAAGGAAGGAAGGAAGGAAGGAAAGAAGGAAGGAATGAAGGAAAGAAAGAAAGAAAGAAAGAAAGAAAAGAAAAGAAAGAGACAAAAGAAAGGAAGGAAAGAAGGACAGAAGGAAGGAAGGGAGGGAGAAAAGAAGGAAGGAATGAAGGAAAGAAAGAAAGAAAGAAAAGAAAAAGAGACAAAAGGAAGGAAGGAAGGAAGGAAAGAAGAGAGGAAGGAAAGAAGGAAGGAAAGAAAGAAAGAAAGAAAAGAAGAGAGACAAAAAGAAGGAAGGAAGGTGAGAAGGAAAGAAGGAAGGAAGGAAGTAAGGAAGGGAGGAAGGAGAGAAGGAAAGAAGGAAGGTATAAAAGAAAGGAAAAAAAAAGAAAAGGAAAGAAAGTGAGACAAAATGAAGGAAGGAAGGGGGAAGGAGAGAAGGAAAGAAGGAAAGAAGGAAGGAAAGAAGGAAGGAAATAAAAAAAGGAAGAAAGAAAGATAAGAAAGAAAGCCTTCATAAGCATGTATAGAGTAAAATGCAGCCATCGTGGTGACAGTCATGCCACAACTCTTTTTTTCTTTGTAAAGTGACAAGAAGAATTGGGAAGAAGAATTTCGAGGAAAAACTGCAGAAAGTTAGAGGAGAAAGGAAGAAAGAAAGAAGAAGAATTACTAAGAAGAGGTGCAAAAAAAAGTTAAAAGAGAAAGAAAGAAAGAAAAAGAGGAGGAGGAAGAAGAAGAAGAACAACAACAACAAACAACAACAACAACAACAGCAACAACAAGAAAGAACTTTGCAAAAAGTATGAATCCCTCACGACGGAATCATTGAACAAAATAATGATGACAATAAGGATAATAGGTAATGATGGTGCCATGAACCAACCAACCAACCAACCAACCAACCAACCAACCAACCAACCAACCAACCAACCAACCAACCAACCAACCAACCAACCAACCAACCAACCAGCCAGCCAGCCAGCCAGTCAGCCAACCAACCAACAGTCAACCAGCCAACCAACCAGCCAACCAGCCAACCAGTCAACCAGCTAACCAGCCAGCCAACCACTCCCCCATCCAACCACCTACCCCCCCACCCACCCACCCACCCAACCAACCAACCGATCAACCAACCAACCAACCAACCGATCAAGCAACTAACCAACGAAGCAGCAGGCCAATGAATTAACGAATGAATAAATGAATGAATGAATCAATCAACCAATCAATCAATCAATCAATCATGAATGGATGAATGAATGAATGAATCAATAAATCAATCATGAATGAATGAATGAA
>CM054138.1:30361303-30368803 GCA_028751875.1 Rapana venosa
CAGCATATTTTGGGCATACAAGTAAAAAGTGACAAACATCTTCAATTTGTTGGCCATCACACTGAGAGCAGAATGGATCAGTAATCGGTTTGCCATAACGTAAAATTCCATTTAAAGGTAATCTGTTTGACCTCAGTAAACATATACCTCTACGGTATTCTAAAGATTCTACTTCACATACATAATTTGCTCTACAAATAATCGGGTGATAATCTAAGTAGTCAGGGTATGCTGATAGAGAGTCATGCCATTTTTGTTGGTACACATCTTGTATTCGTATTTGGAATTCTTTCATGAAGGATGAGGAATTACCACAATTTTGCATTGTCCAAACATAACCAAATCCGTGGGTGCATAAAATCTTTCTAACATGTGTTACCCAATTTATTCTCCCTGCTTCATCCTGTCTACACAACATATTGTAGCATTGTCTGGGATATCTATGATCAGGCATATCCAAAATTTTTAGCCAATATTTGATTACTCTGGTAACAGTGTCAACAAAAATGGGATATCTACCACAATCGCCAAGGCAAATATTATTTTTAACATCTCTGCCAACCCCCAGGACCATTTTGCAAATTTTTACCTGTATTTTTTCAATATCATGATACTGCTGAAAACCCCAAATTTCAGAACCATAGAGGAGGATTGGTTCCACTTTTGTATCAAAAATACTAAAAACTGTAGATGCTGGAAGATTTTTTAACCTGAAGTACAATCTTTTGATACCAGCAACAACCTTCAATGCTTTTCCAGAGAGATTTTCGATACATTTTGACCAGTTCAATGTTGAGCCAAAAACCACACCCAAATAATTATAACTAGATTGTGTGTGTGTGTGTGTGTGTGTGTGTGTGTGTGTGTGTGTAGCAAGCACCCATGTTCTATACGCCCATGCGTGGGTGCGCGCGTGTGTGTGTGCTTGCATGTATGTGTCTACAATTATGTGCCCATACGCGTGTGCGCGTGGATATATATATTTGTAAGTGCATATGTGTGTGTCTGTGTATGTATGCGTGCGTGCGTACGCGCACGTGCGCTGCGAGCGCATATTTGTCAATCTGTCTCTTTGATCTCTCTCACACGTGGGCTCAAAACGCTGCATGAATGGGTTTGATATGAAAAGAAAATTGACAGAAAATGACTACAGAAATAGAAAGGAACCCAATGACCGGTTGACAAAGCGAGAGCGCATCCCTTTTTAAAACAAACAAACAAAAGAAGAAAGAAAGAAACAAATAAACAAACAACCACTTTGGAAAATGTCAAACAGATTACACGGCTTCCAAATCATTGAGAGAACGAAATCTTGTTTCCATAAAGACCCTGATGAATTGGGAAGATTATATAGCTCGCGCGCGCACGGCGAGGGAAAACAAAAAAAAAGAAAGAAAGACGTTTCAGGTATGTCATCATTGCTTCTTTGTTGCTGCTGCTGCTGCTGCTTCTTGTAGTTTTGTCTTTAAAGATAAACACTGATCTGTTTTGGAAAGATTACATTTTTTTTTGGGGGGGGGGGGGGGGGGGGGGGTGTACAAAAATGGGATAAAAAAAAGCACAGTTTGTTAAGCGTGCAAGAATTCTTCCACATTTGTTGGGTTGGGTTTTTTTTTGCATGATGTTGGTTTAAAAAATGTTTTGCTCATTAATGAGGCGTTGAGTTCGAATGAACAGGAAACAATATGTCTTTAAGTTAGAGGATTTTTTGTTTACTGAGGAACTGGAGGTTTCAAAGTTAGAAAAAGAAAACCAGTGAGAATCAAAGGAATGATGGCTACCTTCTTCTTCTTTCTTCTTCTTCCTTTGTCTTGTTCTTCTTGTTCTTGTTCTTCTTTTGTCTTGTTCTTCTTTTGTCTTGTTCTTCTTTTGTCTTGTTCTTCTTTTGTCTTGTTCTTCTTGTTCTTGTTCTTCTTTTGTCTTGTTCTTCTTTTGTCTTGTTCTTCTTGTTCTTGTTCTTCTTGTTCTTGTTCTTCTTGTTCTTGTTCTTCTTTTGTCTTGTTCTTCTTTTGTCTTGTTCTTCTTGTTCTTGTTCTTCTTGTTCTTGTTCTTCTTGTTCTTGTTCTTGTTTTGTCTTGTTCTTCTTTTGTCTTGTTCTTCTTGTTCTTGTTCTTCTTGTTCTTGTTCTTCTTTTGTCTTGTTCTTCTTTTGTCTTGTTCTTCTTGTTCTTGTTCTTGTTCTTCTTGTTCTTCTTGTTCTTGTTCTTCTTGTTCTTGTTCTTCTTTTGTTTTGTTCTTCTTGTTCTTGTTCTTCTTTTGTCTTGTTCTTCTTGTTCTTGTTCTTCTTGTTCTTGTTCTTCTTGTTCTTGTTCTTCTTCTTCTTCTTCTTCTTTTCTTATTCTTCTTCTTCTTCTTTTCCTCCTCCTCTTCCTCCTCCTCCTCCTCCCCTCCTCCTCCTCCTCCTCCTCCTTTTTGTTCTTGTTCTTGTTCTTCTTGTTCTTGTTCTTGTTCTTCTTCTTCTTCTTCTTCTTCTTCTTCTTCTTCTTCTTCTTCTTCTTCTTCGTCGTCGTCGTCGTCGTCGTCGTCGTCGTCGTTGAATGCTCATCAGCAACTATCGTTGTCTGTCATATGAGCAAAAATGCGTTCAGCTTGCGTTAAGCGCCTGACAAGTCAGGCCCAGCGCATTCGTCTTTGGCGTGGGAGAGAATTATCTTTTACAGTTTTTTTTCTGGAAAAAAAGGAAGGTGAATGGACCAAGAAGGCAGAAAAATAGACAAGGAGGAGGTGACAGGAAGAAAAAGAACAAGGCAGAAACAAAGAGAGGGATAGAAAAGAGGGAATTTCGATCACAGATTTTCAGAAGGTAGGGATGCTACTTATAGTGACAGGACCCCGGCATTCCCACGGCGGGACAACAGGAACTGAAAGGTAAATTTTTAGAACGTCGTCATTTTTATTTCAAGTAATTTATCATTTAAAAAAAGGATTAGTAAAGTTTATAATGACCAACATATGACTTAATGCCATCCTTCGGATGAGACTATAAACTGAGGCCCCGTGTGCGAAAGCACGCAGAACATCATGCGCACACGTTAAATCCTGTTCCGCTTTTCGTAAGAGAAAGCCATCGTGTGCCGGTGGGAACAGATGAGAGAATTTAAAAAAGCACACACCAGCATATACACGGGGACTGGAAGTTATAAAAAAAAAAGCACATAAGTGCTTATTCCATTATCCTCGATATTAAAAGAATAAAACAAACATAAAAGAATACAAACACACACACACAACAACAGACACACCACACTACACACACACAACACACAACACACCACACTGTAACGTATCGCTTCGATTTAGTTTTTTTACAAGATTCAGCGCTATATAAATTCCATATATTATTATTATTATTATTATTATTATTATCGTAAGGAAACGCTGTCTAGTGTCACATCAGTTATTACACGACACGTACCGATTCTCGCTAGAATCCACTGCAACTCTAGAACTGTGTACAGAACAAGGTACTGCTAGCAAACTACACAGTCAGCTTATTTCAAAACATTCCTGATCCCAACACTTTTTGCTTTTTTCTTCTTCTTTTTATTGTCGCTGTTGATGGTGCCTCTTTATTGTTTATGGGTTGTTTTTTTTGCTGTTATTGTTGCTTTTCTGTTGTTGCTTTTGTTGTTATTGTAAGTTTTTATTTCTTTTTACATCACACCATGAATACTGTACGAAATATTTAATTCACATCTGTACATCTCACATTTTATTTTTAAAAATTCACATCTTTACATCACACCATGAACACTGTACGAAATTTTTTATTTTCACATCTTTGCATCACACATTTTTTTTAAATTCACATCTTTACATCACACCATTAAAAAGAATTGTACTTTTATATTATTGTCATTCGTTGTTAGTTTTCTTTGTTATGATTACTCTTGTCCAGGCTGCATCAAAATGTAGACAGGGAGCGATATTTCCACAACCGTCAGAAAACAGGTCACAGTAAAAATAACAACAACAAAAGCTAAAGTAGTTAATCACTCTCTCAGCGCGAGCCTGAAAGCAATTACTGCAATGTTAGAACAATTCTTCGTCCATTTCGCTAATAATTCGAAGCCGGGGAAGAAACCTGGCTGATCCTTGCTGAGAAGTCGCTTGAAGGGCATGCATGCATGCATACATGGCGCTCACATGGGTGAAAAAGTGGGTTTCGTCAGACTGTGTCTTCTTTTGGCCGCCTGATTACCTTTTTGTTAATCTCTAGAGAAGAAGATTTCGCTCTAAGATATATTCGTAGGGTGTGTGTGTTGTGTGTGTGTGTGTGTGTGTGTGTGTGTGTGTGTGTGTGTGTTTGTCTGTGTGTGTTTGTGTGGTGTGTGAGTGTTGTGGTGTGTGTGTGTGTGTGCGTGTGTGTTTGTTAGTGTGTGTGTGTGTGTGTGTGTGCGCGTGCGTGTGTGTGTAGTGTGAGAGAGAGAGAAGAGAGAGAGAGGGGGGGGGGGAGGTAATACGAATTTTTGTTTGAATATTCATTCGTGAGTGTTATGTTTTTGTTTTTTAGTTTGTTGATGAGATCTTTGGTTTCGTTTGGTTTTTAAAAATATATTATTTGCAGTGTAGTGTACTTTATACACCTTTCGTTCTCGTGCAGTGCAGAGTAATGCAGTACGGTATAGTGTGATATAGTGCAGTGTAGTGTAGTGTAGAGTAATGCAGTGTAATGTAGGCTAGTGCAGTATAGTGTTGTGTAGCGTAGTGCACTGTAGTGCAGTATAGTTTAGAGCAGTGTCGCGCAGTGTAGTGTAACGTAGCGTAGTGTAGTGTAGCGCAGTGCAGTGTAATGTACTGTACTTTATATCCCTTTCAGTCTCGGCAGACTATTTTTCTTTTTAACATAAAATTCAAGCTGCTATCCACATGAACATAGCGCTAGCGTTCTCTCACATGCGATAACCTTCAGATTAAGGACAGTATGCAATCATTGCTCTATGATTATGTAATGCCTGAATTAGCTTCAAAGACAAACATTTCCTCAGCGAGTTAGAGCTCCGACATTCATCACTGGTGAGATTTTTGCGTCTGCAAACCCCTTTTTTGCCCACCGTTAAGCACCCACTAAGGTAGGTAGCCGCAGTCCTATTTCAGAAATGATGTGTGAACACGACGTAAGGGGATCAGGGTACAAAAAAAACCACACGTTAAACAAAGAAAGAAAATATCGATTATATCCCAAATAATCACTGTGGTATGATTTTTACATCCATGGCAACAAGGATAGTATAATTATATCTGCTCTTGCGGGTGCAGTGTTCGAGCATTCACTACCAAAATCGCTGGGAGTCCCGTGACTGGAAATTTGATAAAAGAAAAAAGGAACAACAACAACACTTCACACATAGTTCACATAAAAGTGTCTAACCGGCAGCCAAGCAAAGGAAGCCACCCTCAAAAGAGAGAGGGCGAGAGTGGGTGGGAGGGGGGAGAAGGAGAGGGGAGGAGAGAGGGAGAGGGAGAGGGAGAAGAGAGAGAGAGAGAGAGAGAGAGAGAGAGAGAGAGCAGACAGAACAGAGAGAAAGGGATGATCAGACGGATGCACAGAGAGAGACAGAGATAGAGAGACAGAGAGTGAGAGAGAGAGAGACAGTGAGAGACAGACAGACAGACAGACAGACAGACTAGACAGACAGAAAACAGAAAGGAATGCTCAGGCAGATGCAGAGAGAGAGAGAGAGAGAGAGAGGAGAGAGAGAGAGAGAGAGAGAGAGAGAAAAGAGAGAGAGAGAGAGACAGACAGACAGGCAGACAGACAGACCGACTGACAGACAGACAGAGAGATAGACAGACAGGTAACTACAGAGACAGAGAGACAGACAGAGAATTCCTTTATCCTGATGTGGAGAGAGAGAGAGAATAAAAAACAACCATGAACAAAGGCATACAAAAAAATCCAAAACAGACAGACAGCCACACACACACACACACACAACACACAACACAGAGCGAGCAGACGAGCGAGAGCGAGAGAGAGAGAGAGAGAGAGAGAGAGAGAGAGAGAGAGAGAGAGAGAGAGAGAGGAGAGAGAGAGAGAGAGCGAGAGAGAGACAATGACAATGACAATAATTTATTTTAAAAAAGGCCTTGGCCCCATTGAGAGAGAGGAGAGAGAGAGAGAGTGAGAGGAGAGATGAGAGAGAGAGAGAGAGAGAGAGAGAGAGGAGAGAGAAGAGAGAGCGACAGACAGACAGAGACATACATACATACATACCGACAAACAGACAGACAGACAAACAGAGAGAAAGGGATGATCAGACAGATGCAGAGACAGAGACACAAAGGGAGAAAGAGAGAGAGAGAGTAGCTAATTATCTCTGGGATTCTGTTTAATGATGACATTTGCGAGTTGATTCACCCGCTTATTTTCTTATGATGGCCTCTTGTCAGCTTTCGGATTTGATTTCATCTGTCTGTTGTTGCTGTGCAGGGAAGGCTTAGTCTTGTTCCCATAGCCCAGCACTTCTTCTGGAACAGACTGCATTTGAAACTGGAGCTGGAGCTGGGGTGGTGTGTGTGTGTGTGTTAGTGTGTATGTGGTGGTGTTTGTGTGTATGTGTGTTAGTGTGTATTGTGTGTTTGTGATGTGTGTGTTTGTGTGATGTGTGTGTTTGTGTGTATTGTGTGATTGTATGTAGTGAGTGTGTGTGATTTTGTGTATGTGTATGTTGTGGTTTGTACAGGTTTATGAAGTATGTGTGTTCGGTGTATGTGTGTGTATGCAAAGAGAAGAGAGGGGATATTGAGAAAGAAGAAGAGAAAAGAAGGACAAACAACAGACAAAGAAGAAAGAATTCAGACAGACAGAGAAGCAGAGCGATAGAGAAAGAGGAAAAGCACAGACAGCGAAGACAGACAGCGAGACAGAGAGAAAGGATGATCAGACAGATGCAGAGACAGAGGACACAGGAGAGAAGAGAGAGACAGACAGACAGACAGAGACAGAGAGACAGAGACAGAGAAAAAAGAGATGATCAACAGAGCAGAGAGAGAGAGAGAGTGAGAGAAGAGACAGAGACAGACGAGAAGAAGACGACGGAGAGGAAGGGATGAGAGAGATGCCAAACAGCAGGAACAGAGAGAGAGATGGAGAGGAGAGAGAGAGAGAGAGGAGAAGAGAGGAGAGAGAGAGAGAGAGGAGAGAGAGAGAGAGAGGAGAGAGAGAACTCGGGGACTCAAAGAGTGAAGAGAGAGCTTGAAAAATAGAAATACAAAAAAACCCCACAACACACACACACACTCACTCACTCACACACCACTCACACACCACACCACACACCACTCACACACACACACACACACACACACACACACAACACCACACAAACACACACACACCACAACACACACACACACACCACACACACACACACACACACACACACACCACACAACACACAACACACTCCAACACACTCACTGAGAGAACAGCAGCTAATTATCTCTGGGATTCTGTTTAATGATGCCATTTGCGAGTTGATTCACCGACTTCTTTTCT
>CM054138.1:30371303-30418803 GCA_028751875.1 Rapana venosa
GGGGCTTCAAGCTAGAAAGGAAATAACGCTTTGCTTATTATTTTACCATCACTGGACACTGCATTGACCCAGCGGCTGGGTTTCATCCTGGCTGGCTGGCTGGCTGGCTGAGTGGATGAATAGCTGTCTGAAGGGCATGGATGGATGGATGGGCGGACAGACTTCATTTCCAGTCAAAACCATCATTACCTCGTCCATTCAGTATATCATTGTTTCAGCTTTCTGTAACATGAAAGCAGGAACAACAATAATAATCATTATCAACAGTACTATAACGACCGGAGATGAACCAATGTTAGTATAATGGCAATACACGATGTCCTGGACATTGGGGAAGAAACAAAACCGCAGTCCACATGGGTCTCCTTTGATGTGAACAGATAGAGAGAAACCACCCTGGAACGAAGGGTGAAGCACAGAGGGCCCACGCACCTATAAGTTGACTATACAAGGCTGACTCAAACAATGGTTACGATCCACGCTTTTTCTTCGTCTTCATCATCGTCGAAAGCTCAGCTAGACAGCATCTATAAGTTGTCTGTCATATGAGCGAAAGTGCGCGGGACTGACTGCTGTTAAGCGCCTGCCAAGTCAAGCCTAACGCATCCCATTTCGGGGCGTCGTGGGAGAGAATTGATATCTTTGAAGTCTTTCTAGATAAATAATAAAGGAGAATTGACAAAAAGAAAAGGCGGAAAAGAGTACAAGGAGGAGGTGACAGGAAGAAAAGGAACAAGGCAGAAACAAAGAGTAAAGAGGGAATTCCTAGCACAGTCTTTCCAGAAGGTGGGGGATGCTATTTATACTGACAGACCCCTGGCACTCCTATTGGGGGAAATCTACAGTTCGATTTGTTCTGTTGGGTGCCTACGCTTTCTCTCTCTGTCTCCTGTTTCCAAAAGTATACCCCCTATCTGTCTCTATCTCTATCTCGGCCCCTGTTTGTATCTCTCTCTGCCGCTCTCTGTGTTTCTGTGTCTGTCTGTCTGTCTGTCTGTCTGTCTCGTCTGCTCTCTCTCTCTCTCTCTCTCTCTCTCTCTCTCTCTCTCTCTCTCTCTCTCTCTCTCTCTCTCTCTCTCGCTTCTCTATCTCTCTGTTTTCCCAATTCAACCGTTCCCTTTTTTTCTCTTCCAAAATGAACTCAATTTCCCTCATATGTCCCCTTCATCATACCATGTTGGTTTACCGCGTATGATAAAATCACAGTCCATGACATAAACGGCTAAAATAGAATTCAATATGAAGGGAAGAATTTTCAGGAATGTTAAGGGCAAAATCCACAGCAGTTGTCAACATGAGAATATAATAATTATGGGAAGGGAAAATTCCTCTGATTTTGAGCATAAAGGTCGTAGCAATAAAAAAAAAAAAGAGAAAAAAGCATTATTAACTGTAGGGGACAGGATAGCTCAGTGGTCAGAGCACTCGCTTCCCCCCAGCTAAGGTTAAGCAGCATCGAGCGTGGTTACCACTTGGGTGGGTGGCCGTTTGCGCGCTTGGCTTCAGAACAGTTCCCCCAGTTCACCCAGCTGTAAATGGGTACCTGCCCTCTTAGGGTCAGGGAAGGTAAAGCAGCAAGGGAGAGGAGATGGGCGCCGCCCTCAATATGCTGGTTCCTTGAGAAGTTGAGGTCTCTGATGCCTCACTCCCCTACGACCACGTAGGTTATGGGACAACTTCACCTCTTTTTTGTTTTAAAGCTGTGCTGTGTTTTACTTTAGAGGCTAAATTTGGGCTTTGGCTGTGGTGAGTTGATTACTTCTATTTATCTTCTTCTGGTTGATTTAGGTGACGAGAGTGAGGATCTTGCCTTTGATTGGGTCATGTGGGGAAATCCCATGTCACTTGTAAGATAAAAAAGGAGAAAGTTTGATTGAAAAGCATGTCTTTGATGTGTGTGTGTGTGTGGTGTTGTGTGTGTGTGTGTGGTGTGTGTGTGTGTGTGTTGTGTGGTGCGAGAGAGAAAAGCAGCTATAGTGTCTTCAACTCTGTGTGTGTGCGTGCATGTGTGTGT
Source organism: Rapana venosa (assembly GCA_028751875.1). Taxonomy (NCBI): domain Eukaryota; kingdom Metazoa; phylum Mollusca; class Gastropoda; order Neogastropoda; family Muricidae; genus Rapana; species Rapana venosa. Next base: position 30,373,318 of record CM054138.1, read on the forward strand.
ATGCGTGCGTGTGTGTGTGCGCGCGCGCGCGCGTGTGTGTGTGTGTGTTTTAGACATGAAATAACTAGCAATAATACAAACGCTTTGATTTGTTCTTCCAAGATATGGCGCTATATAAATTCCATATATTTTATTATTATCATCATTATTATCATTATTATTATCGTTATTGATTGATAGCCAAAATATAGAAGCAGACGAAGGCGGACATGTTCAGGAGTGTTTGGAAATTCCATATCAATTGTCATAATGGGCAGATACTAGAGAGAAATCCTTTTGATTGTGGGCATGACGAATGTGACAGGAAAAACCACTGAACAGCCATTTTTTATATTTACCTTAGAGACTAGTATGATCAGGGATGGTCGGGGTGAGATGATGACTTCCCTTTATCTGTCTGTCTGTCTGTCTGTCTGTCTGTCTGTCTGTCTCTCTCTCTGTCTCTGTCTCTGTCTCAGTCTCTCTCTCTCTCTCTCTCTCTCTCTCTCTCTCTCTCTCTCTCTCTCTCTCTCCTTGCGTTGATGGATGCTAGGATGCTACTGCGTTTGATATAGAAGTGGAAAGACCCACGTGATTTGTGGGATGATGAAAAGAACTGCGGAGAAAAACTAGTGCATCTAATTACATTTTATGTGAAAGTAGATGTATTGTTTTCTTTGCGTGATAAAAGTGTGTTCCCAATAACTCATCTGGGTTATTTGCAAAGTGGGGTGTTAGAGGCTTCGGGGGGTGGGGAGGGAGGGGGAGGAAGGATTTTGATGGTGGTGCCCATCTCCTCTCCCTCTCGCTGCTTTACATTCCGTGATCCTTAAGTGGGGCAGGTACCCATTTACAAGATTTTCGAGATTGTTTTTTTTTTTTATTTCAAGAAGGGGTACATGAAATTTAACAAAACCACAACAGATGGGTGAACTTGGTGACTGTACTGAAGCCAAGGCGCGCAAATGGTCAGCCACCCAAGATTTAACCACGCTCGATGCTGCTTAACCTTAGATGGGGGAAAGCGAGTGCTCTGACCACTGAGCTATCCCTGTCCCTTGTCAGTGATTAGTGGGTTGTACAAATCACGGAAATACCTGGTCGCCTTGAGGTTAAGGGGGGGGGGGGGGGATGAAATTTCCGCTGAGTGGACTTCTTGATAGATGCGTGCAGTATAATAAAATACAAGGAATATTTTGCATGTTGTGACGTGTGAAAAAAAATCTAAAAGTAAAACTGAACACTGGGTGGCATTGTATTCTATCACAGAAAGCTGAGAATGGAGTGGAGGAAGCTGGTTGCAAAATCTTCGGTGGCACCCATACTGTCTATTAGACTACGGGATAGGTGAAGGTATATAAGGCTATATAAATTCCATGCATTATTATAAGGTGAATGAGTTCCTTTCTAAAACATGAACCTTAAGTTGCCTATAGTATTATTACTTACAAGAAAAAAGGGGTTTGATTATAGTAAGAGCAAGCTAGTTTCTTCCCTTTACAATATTTTTTTTCCAGATACATTTTTTCTGACTTTCGTGAGGCAAGCTATTACAAAAAAAAGACTGACCTTAAAGAAGAGGCTAATTTTCCATATTAAAGAACGTTCTGAACATTCAAAAGCCGTTTATTTATTTATAAACAGTTCTCCTATAACTTTTTTCCCCTCCAGTTTTCCTATGACTTTTTTTCCCTCCAGTTTTCCTATGACTTTTTCCCCCTCCAGTTTTCCTATGACTTTTTCCCCTCCAGTTTTCCTATGACTTTTTCCCCCTCCAGTTTTCCTATGACTTTTTTCCCCTCCAGTTTTCCTATGACTTTTTCCCCTCCAGTTTTCCTATGACTTTTTTCTCCTCCAGTTTTCCTATGACTTTTTCCTCTCCAGTTTTTCCTATGACTTTTTCCCCTCCAGTTTTCCTATGACTTCCCCCCCCCCCCCTCGTTTTCTCAGTTAAAACTCCTAGGTTCACCAATGGTGAGATTTTGCTTCTGCAACCTTTTTTTTTTCACCCACCATTAAGGTAGCCACACTTTTCTATGAAGAAATCTGCAACAGGCGGAGCTTTTGGGTCTTCTTTTTACATCTTTTTCATGGTGCAAACACAAGCCAGCAGGCGATGCCGCTAAAAAGATAGGAAGGAGAGAAGGGAGGGACAGCCTGTTTATATTGCAATCTCCATGACGCTTAATGCTGATTGAATGAGTGACACTGTTTACTTCATTAGGTTCAAAGGTGATCCACCCTGGCGCTCTGTACGGTTCTGCTTCGTGTGGTGGCCATGTGATGTCCGGATGGTAACAACTTGATTCCATCACACGCACGTGATCGTGCATGCATTTTAAGGAAAGGAAAACACGGACTTCAAATTCTCCTTTTTCACGCCCACACAGACACACACACACATCGGATCCTCTTCCCTTCCCCCATTTATTTTTTCTTCTTCCTCGATTTCTCTCTGTCTCTGTCTGTTTGTCTATCTGTCTGTCTGTCTGTCTGTCTGTCTGTCTGTCTCTCTCTCTCTCTCTCTCTCTCTCTCTCTCTCTCTCTCTCTCTCTGTTATGTTTCTGTCTGTCTGTCTGTCTTTCTATTTCTCGAATCAGCAATGGTAGCCGTTGTGATGACTATATTTCTTTCTTTCTTCTTTTTTTCAGAATTTGTTCATTACTTTAGTTTAAGCAGATTTTGCTTAACAGAGCAAAAATGTATAATTATGTGAGCACAAATATCAGCACTATGGCAGCAACAATCTTAAAGTCTTTAACAGCATAAATTACAGAATGACAATACTAGCTTAAAGCATGCATGATGTTTGTTACAAAATGACTTGATTTGTATCAGCGTGGTAATTTTTTCAAAAATATAAATTATCCTAAGTTCTCTTTTGATGTACCGTCCAATCTTTTAAAAAAATAGATTTTGGATATTTTACATTTTTCAAATAGAGGCTGGGTGTACTTCCTGTGAAGTTCTTTTCCACCCCCTTTTGCCCATCCTCAAAGAAATATGCCACACAAGACATTATGAAAGGGGTTTGTTGTATTTAGAAAATAAACTTGAATAAGATGTTCTTAATTTGTGCTAGACCTTTAGTGTTGAGCACGTTCATCAAACATTTTTGGGCTGTGTGTCTTTGCATCTGTTTTGTACAGGGGTCTTCTTTTACAATGCTCTTCGTTTGTCATGTAGACAGATTTAAGTTAACATTGTTCTTCGACTCTATGCACATGTTTGAGTGAATAATTGTCCTTAGACTGTTTTGTAGGCCGGTTTTGAGTTGATAATGTTCTTTGACTGCCTTGCAAGCAAGCTTAAGTTCATAATTTTATTCTAGTCTTCGTTTTGTACAAATTGTTTAAGTTGATAGTTATTGTTCTTGGTCTGTTTTGTACACATGCTTTGGTTAATATTGTTTAAGCTGCTATGGATCTTTCACGGTTTTTTTTGTGCACGAGTTTAAGTTAATATTGTTAGACTTGAATTTCGAAAGTTTTGTTTACAAGTTTCGATCAATAGTAAGTAGTAATCTTCGACTGTTTTGTGCACGCGTTTGGGTAAGTATCATTCTTCGTTTTGTACACAAGTTTAAGTTCCTACCGTACATTCTTCAACTATTTCAAAGTAGCATCATTCTTTCAACTGTTTTGTACACAAGTTTAGGTTACTATTGTTCCTCAACCGTTCAAGATTTGTTTCTGGCTAGATCTTTTCCTCCCTCACGCTACTTTGTCTGTGTTACCATGTAAGTCTATCAGTCAAGCTGGTTTTGAGAGACAGATTACATACCGGGACCCTTTTTGTGTTGGTGAAGGACCGAAGGAGTGAAAAGATGCTAGGGGCGGTGGGTGGGTGGGTGTGGGGTGTTCAAGTGTTTTCCATTCTTTAGATTAAAAAGTTAGTCTCCCAGGCAGAGTGGGAGGGACGGGAGGAGCTGGAAGGGAAGGGGTGGGATCTGGTTTCCCTGCGAGAAGATGGGTCTGTGATGGGTGTCCAACTTTTCAAAGCCTCATTCCTCACGCCCACGCGCATTGAACTTTTTCTTCCGTTGTGTCTGCTCTGTCCTTTTTCCCCCCTTTCTTCTTCTGCTTGTTTGTCTGCATGCTTGCTTGCACGCCGCCTGCCATGCTTGCTGCCTTGTCTGTGTTTGTTTCTCTCTGTCTCTGTCTCTCTGTCTGTCTCTTTCTGTCTGTCTCTATCTCTGTATCTCTATCTCTGCCTCTATCTGTCTGTCTGTCTCTCCCTTTTTGTCTCTCTCTCTCTGTCTCTCTCTTTGTCTCACTATCTCTCTTTGTCTCTCTATCTTCTGTCACCCACTTTCTCTCTATCTCTCTTGGTAGATCAGTCTCTCTCTGTGTTTCTCTCTGTCTTTCTCTGACTCCCACTCTTTATCGCTCTCTGTCTGTCTGTCTGTCTCTCTCTCTCTCTCTCTCTCTCTCTCTCTCTCTCACTTTCTTTCTATCTCTGTCTAAATTGTTTCCTGTGCCATCCAATCCTTCTGTCTGTCTGTCTCTCTCTCCCAGTCGACTTGCTCTCAGAAAATTACAGTGTTTGCTTCTGATTCGTTCTAGATCTGTCAAACCCAATCAACATCAGATAGCCAATCAATTCTCCTCTGCTCTTCTCGCCCACAACCGTGCGTCCCTCATTGGTTCATTGTTAGTGGTTTGATCCATTATTCAGTGAAATTCAAAATTCAGTCGCCACATCGCTGTGGAAATGCTTTCAGGTCTTAAAAATCAACACAGGGAAGGATTGCAGTCAAATGATTTTTAACCACTTGGCTACAGTGTCTGTCTCTTGCCTCTTCAGATTTTTTCCAGTGCCTTCACCTTGAGGAGTGATCTTGTTCTTTTTTGTTTGTTAAAAGGCCGAAAATATTGATTTCTGTTTGCTCCTGTAAGTAAGAAAAAAGTTTGTGATTTAGTAGACTTGTGGTTTTATTGTGATGGAATGCATAATCTACATAACTTAAGTTCTCGTATTTAACGAGTAGTTTGAGGGGGACTTTTATTCTTTTTTTAATAAAAAAGATAGTAAAATATATGTTATTTGTGATTAGATAATGATACTTTGTCACTTTTTTTGATAACTCCAGTCTGTTATGATGTTGAAATCCTCTCTCTCTCTCACGCTGTTAAGGATCAAATAGTTATCAAGTTTACATAAACACTAAACTTGATGGAACTAGACAATACTGTGTTACCCAAACAGTACAAGCAGTTGTACACTGTATGATAATTTGCACAAAAAACCAACAACATCAAAATGTTGATGACTACACCCTACCATCTAATAGAAGTCCCCCATAATAACAAAAACACAAATCACAGCAATTTTCCATGAAGTGGTACTTCAAACACTAGCAACGCATTTTCTCTCACAATTTATGACAGACAACAACAACACTAGTTGCTGTCTGAGAGTTCGATAATGAAGAAGAGGAAACTACTAGCCCTTACTAAGTTACCCGCTTCAGAAACCTGTAACATTTTTCATTTTTAGCGATGCAAAGTTGGTAACCAAGAAAACGCATCAATCACAAATATAGGCTGCTAGTTTCCAAGCCTGGCAGGGAAAAGGGACAGGCAGATAGATTCTGTGTTGATTTAGGGATATTGTATTATTTCCCCATGAGAGTCCATGTCGCGTGCAGCTTTCATTTCAAGCATCAACATTGCCACAGTTCTTCTTTCAGCCTAAAACATTTTTTTCAGTGTGTTTTTTCTCTCTCTCTCTCTCTAGTATGAGATTTCTTTCCTTGATGGTTTTAGATTAAGATTGAAAACTTACACGCTGATGACACTCTAAGCGCTTGGTTTTTTAAGCCTGTGGGTTTTTTTTACCAGGATATTTTTCATGCTGGAGGGATGTATAGCCGTTTCTACTTTATCTGCTTCAATGGGGGTCATTCTCCCGCTCAATATGAGTTGACATGAATTTTGGCCACGATATGTCCAGTTTGGGGGGATAAGTTATTTTTGTTTTTATGTGTTGAAAAATGGAGGAAAAAAACCCTCTGATAGCTGATTCTTCAAAGTTTCGTTTTTCACTGTAGTATGTGAATAAGATTCGTCTGACAACTGTTTGCTCTCAATCAGCTTCATGAATCTCTTGCTGGTGTTTTTCCTATGGGTTGACATATTATATTTGCGTTTTTGTGAGACATTAGATACAGCTGTGTACACTTTATTAGATTCAGCCATGTTTTCCTGATGCTACGTTAGCTTTTATTCGTAAGTGATGGTCGGAACATGCTCAGTTTGAAAGGTCAAGTTCTAAATGCGTACATGATCGTGCATTTAGAAGACTTCAAACACCCCGTTTATCACGCTCACACAATTTAAACATCCGCTTACTTCTTATCCTTTTTCCATTCCTCCTTCTCCTCCTTCTTCTTCTTCTTCTTCTTCTTCTTCTCTCTCTCAACTGGCTGGAAGGTTGCAGGTTCAAATCCCATATGAGTCACAAAGTTTTTTTTCGGACTTTGGCCAGCTTCTACCCAGAGTGAGTGTGCTATGATCTGTCTCATCGGAAGACTGTGTGATCACAGAGCCGAGTTTCATCCACTTCACAGATGCCTGTTGCTGAAATAACTTAACATGACAAACACAGCAGGTGTAACTGTTTCTCTCTTGCCCTGTTTGACTCAAGGATACGTCATGATAGTGAATGAGGAGTAGAGCCCTGTCAAAATAGTCTTAAAGTATATGCGCACACCTACACCAACAGCACCATCATTACATCATCATCATCGTCGTCTCCACTGATCATCATGCAATAAAGAAAATTTAACTGTTTCTGATGCGGAAGGCCCAGGAAACTCTGGTCTCATGGAGACCTCGGTTTTGGTATCGGATCCCCTTCTGTGCCCATGGAGAGGAAGTGTCAAAGTCCTTCGGATGAGACTATAAACCGAGGCCCCGTGTGCGAACGCATGCAGAACATCTTGCGCACACGTTAAATCCTGTTCCGCTTTTCGAAAGAGTAGGCCATTGTGTGCCGGTGGGAACAGATGACAAAATTTACAAAACCGCATAAACACGGGAACTGGATGTAAAAAAAAAGCACATGAGTGCTTGTTCCATTGTCCTCGGAGGCGGGGGGGGGGGGGGGGGGCAATCTAAGCGCTTTGATTTGTTGCTTTACAAGATTCAGCGCTATATAAATTCCATACATTATTATTATTATTATTATTATTATTATTATTATCGTTAAAACCCTTGAGGTTAGACGGTTTTTTTTTCCAGAGAAGAAGGTCTTTGAAAGGGGCGTTGTTGTTTTCACTACTCTTTTGTGGGTGGGTATCTCACTCAGCTCAAGTCTGGCTCCACGACTAAGCCATCATTGTTATCGGTATGGACTTAAATAGGTTGTCTCTATCCTGCGGATGCTAGCTCGGAACAGGCTTCACTGAACACTATCACAGAAGGCCCAGAAGCAGCGCAGGGCAGGGCAGGGCAGGCCCCTCTGGCTGGTGGCCTGAGGGTGGCCTAATATAGACTAATATAGAATATGGCCTAATCTCCTTGTGGAGTTTTCACCGTGAGGATGTGGCATGACAAACCTTGGCATTGCTTGGGGAAAAGGAGAGAACAAAATAAAAGAAGTTGACTTGACTTGACTTGACTTGACTTGACTTGGAATGAATAGATGGTTCGGGAGCAGCAGGGCAGGACATGACAGGAATGTCACAGAAGATGGGGCAGCACACGAAAAGACATTGGAATAAGACTTCAACTGATAGAGTATAATCAAATACAAATTTTTACGGCAAAAAATAAAAATTCAGATATATTATCATGAGAGGAATGGAAGTTCCAGATCCTGCCAAAGTACACAACCTCTGTGTGTGTGTGTGTGTGTGTGTGTGTGTGTGTGTGTGCGTGTGTGTGTGTGTGTGTGTGTGTGTGCGCGCGTGTGTGTGTTTACATTTCAATTTGTAAAAAACTATTAATTGTAACTTGTTGCATGTGTGAGAGTAGGATGAATGCAAGCGCTTTGATTTGTTTTTGCAAGATATAGCGCTATACAAATTCCATTTGTTATTATTATTATTACTGTTATTATTATTATTATTATTATTATTATTAATATTATTAAACTCATGGAGAGAGAGAACCAACTCCTGTTAGCATAAAAGTCAAATCAAGCGTGGAAAATGGCTCTTAAAGAGAGACGGGTTCATGCTTGTTTGTAATGAGCGGCTTCATTCAGTAAAGCCACAATGTGTTCACTTTGATGACTGCTATTTCAAAAGGAGAGACAGAGCCCCCATTTCCTCCCTTGTCGTGTTAGCCAGAATAATGATCTGTGAAATTTCGGTTTGTTATGCAGTGGAACTATGATGGTGGGTGTTTGGAGAACGTGAGCAGAATCGCTTCGCGATAATTTCTGCACATATTAAGTTGAAATAAATACCACTAAAAACGCACCAAAGTGCGACAGCAGCACTGCAGACATGATCTTCATTAGTTTATGGCTTAATGGTAACAAAAATTTGTAGTTCTATGATAGAATCATGCCTTGTAGGGTACATATCATGAGTGTGGCTACATACGACGAGATTGAAGCAATGTGGCAAAATGTGCCAGCAACAACAACAAAAACAAATCCGAGAATATGAGACCAAAAAACCTCCAAACAAACTAAACATCTCCATGTTGAAGAGAAATCAATTCTGATCTATATCTAGCAATGATCTGTTTCCATCATGAAAGGCACAGGACAGTTAAGATCAATTCTAATCATTTCAAAACCGCCTGATGTCTCATCAAATTTAAATCAAGCTTCCAAAATTTGCCTTGGAAAGTCATTCAAGCGTAGTGTTTTAACGAAGCAATTATTGGCTGGTAAACCTCTGGTGTGGTTTTTTCCCCTTTCATGTCCAATACTTTAAAACAGGTAGACAGAAAATCGTTCACTAAAGGCTATAAGATATGAATAGGAAAGTCAGCTGTCGTGTTGATAGTCACTAATATATATATATATATAATATATATATATATATATATATATATATATATATATATATATATATATATATATATATACATATATTGTAAAAGAAAGGGAACAATACAATTCTGTGCAGTTATTTGAAACTTAGATGAACCTTCAGAACATCACCGTCATCATGTGTCAACCATGTTGGTGATTATGTAAAAGAAAAAATAGCTCTGTAAGACACCAATGCTACTAACTCATATCATAGCGAGTACGTTGGCTTCACAAGTTTCAAAACCTATCATGAGTTGGCATCAATACATCTCGGATTTCTAGCAGGACTATGTCCTCTAAGACATACTGGTGGTTAATGACTACCACTCCAGAATGGCCATCTCGCTCAGTGTGGTTTTTAAAATTTTTAATTCTATTTTATACCACTTTAAATCACTGCAGGTTTGTGTCCCCGGGGAGAGCGTGTCGCCACAAGAGCAGTGCCATCCAACTAAGCTATCATCCCTTTGTCAGTATAATCACTCAGCACTTGTTTCTGTCTATGTTAATTTGACATAAATACCATTAAAATGCACCAAAGTGAGAAAGCAGCATTGCATGTATGATCTTTATTAGTTTATGGCACAAAGGTGACAAGCATTTATAGCTCCATGATAAAATACTGCGTACACATTATGAGTTAAGAGGTGGCTAGGTATGAGGAGATTGACGTAATGTAGCGAAATGTGGCAACCACAGCAACAGCAAATCTGAGACCCTAAAGAACAAACTAAAAACATCTCCACATTGAAGAGAAATTAAATCTGATCTATATCTGGCAATGGTCTGTTTCCATCATGAAAGGCACAGGACACTTTCAGATCAATTCTAATCACTTCAAAAAAACCGTCTGAGTTCTCATCAAAGTCAAATCAAGTTTCCAAAATTCGCCTGAGAAAGTTGTTCAAGCGTAGTCGTTTAACGAAGCAATTATTGGCTGGTAAAACCCCTGGTGTATTTTTCCTTTCGTGTCCAATCTTTCAAAACAGGTAGACAGAAAATCGTTGGCTAAAAGCTCTAAGATATGAATGGGAAAGTCGGCTGTTGTGTTAATGGTCACGCAACTGTTTTCTCACTCATGGGGACAGCAGGTAGCATGCAATCCAACTCCCCCGACAACACTGCAATTACTGCTTTCATAAAGGAAGGGCTCTAACAGCTCTTTAACAGGGATTAGTTGAAGGCATGCTGCTGTATTCTGTCGACCCGGGTTCGAATCTCGTTCAAGAGGATTTTTCCTCTGCAGTTAACATCAGTACCGACTCCACTCCCCCCAAAAGTCCTTCAGATGTGGCTATAAACCAAGCTCCTGTGTGCGAACGCACGCAGAACATCTTGCGCACATGGTAAAACCTGATCAACTTTTTTGAAGAGTAGGCCATTGTGTGCTGGTGAGAAAGGATGAGAAAATTTACAAAATGCATACATACGGGGACTGGATGTTTTTAAAAAACCCACTCGCGTGCTTAATCCATTATTCTCAAAATAAAAGAATTTAAAAAAAAACATTTTCGCGGCTTAAGATCAAGCCACCACCTGTTCAACAGGATTCCCCCTCCTTCCCCCCCCCCCCCCCCCCCCATCCCAGGAGTTAACATCAGTACTGACTCTATTCTCCCGAGAGCTCTCCAGATGATTAGTAACTGAGGTGGAGGGTGGGTGCAAATCGCACAGAACATCTTGTCCACACGTTAAAAACCTGGTCCGGTTTTTTTTTTGGGGGGAAAGAGTATAGTAGGCTATTGTGGGCTGGTAGGAACTGATGACATGTTTTGAAACGCCAGGACACTGGTGTTATGTTTAGAAATCATCCCTGAAATCGGAATGCAGCTAACTTCATAGTGGGCAAAAACGCTCGTATACACCAAACATCACACGACTGGTGAATTTCAGAGCTCTAGCAGAGTTACACTGAGCCTAATGTAATATAAGGTAAAGGTGTCCCATAACCTATGTGGTTGTACGGAAGCGAGGCATTAGAGACCTCAGCTTCTCTAGGGCCAGTATATTGAGGGCGGCGCCCAGCTCCTCTCCCTCGCTGCTTTACCCTTTCCTGACCCTACAGAGGGAAGGAACCCATTTACAGCTTGGTGAACTGCAGGGGGGGGGGGGGGGATACTGTACTGCAGCCAAGGCGCGCAAACAGTCACCCATCCACTTGGTAACCACACTCAATGCTGTTTAACATTGGCTTGAAGAAAGTGAGTGCTCTGGCCAATGAGCTAGCTTTCCCGTCCCGTAATGTGATAATGCTATAATTTTGATGCACTTTTCGAAAAAAAGAAAAAAGAAAAAAAGAACTTCTAACATTCTCATCAAAATGTAATCAAGCACGGGAACATTACCTTGGAGTCAGTCACGCACGGTGGGTAGGTAACATGCTCAATAGATATCTGTGTGTTCTCTGGTAGGTGATACTTTACACAGCGAGGACAGAAAATCATTCGCTGATTGTTCACGTGGTTGTGCTGAAAAGAAAGGTGATGGATTGATTGGTCTTGCAGCTTGCAGCTAGCTTAGCACAAGGGACTTTAAGAATAAGGCACACACGATTTCTGTTTCTACTCTCTCTCTCTCTCTCTGTCTCTCTGTCTCTGTCTCTCTGTCTCTTTCTCTCTCTCACACACACACACAGACACACAGGTCCTGTGTTGTGAATGCACGTAGAAAATTGCGTACATATTAAAACCTATTCCACTTTTTGGAATAGTATGCCATTATGCAGTGACTGAAACAGCAAACGAGCTTCTTGGCAAACGCCGACCAGTCAAAAAACCATGGGTCACACCTAACATCCTACAACTATGCGACAAGCGTAGAGAGTTGAAGAAAAAGAAAAATGAAACAAAAGAAAGAGCAGAACAATATAGGGCAGTCAACAAAAGAATCAGGAAGTCCATGACGGAGGCAAAAGAGAAATGGATCGGTGAACAGTGCCAAGACATTGAAGAGAACATCAAGAAAAACAATAGCAAGAAAGCATATCAGCTGGTGAAAGACCTGACTAGCACGAAACAGAGAAAAGGTTTAACAATCCAAGACAAAAATGGGAAGTGTCTCACTGACGACCAGGATATTCTGAACAGATGGACAGAATACTGCTCCGACCTGTATAACTATAGAACCGCAGGAGATCCACAAGTCCTTAATGTACCCGAAAGCAAAGACACAGACAGTCACCCTATCCTCCGAGAAGAAGTGGAAACAGCAGTCAGATCGCTGAAAAAGGGGAAGTCAGCAGGGGCTGACAACATTCCAGCTGAGTTGGTCCAAGCTGGAGGGGAAGCCATGATCAGCGCCCTACTAAGAATCTGCAACAAGATCTGGCAGACAGGAAAATGGCCAACACCATGGACGCAGTCACTCATCATCACCCTCCCCAAGAAAGGAAATCTACAACAATGCCATAATTACCGCACAATCAGCCTCATATGTCACCCAAGCAAGGTCATGCTGCAGATAATATTGAATAGACTGAAGCCACAAGCAGAGACCATCATTGCTGAGGAACAAGCAGGTTTCAGAGCAGGGCGCAGCACAACAGAACAGATATTCAACCTCAGAATACTATGTGAGCGGTACCTTCAACATCAACAAGACCTATACCATGTATTTATCGATTTTAAGAAGGCATTTGACAGGGTGTGGCATGCAGCTTTGTGGGCAACCATGAACTTGTACAGCATCAATGCAAACCTGATCAGAGTCATCAAACAGCTGTACAGCGAGGCCACCAGTGCAGTGTACTACAACAACAACATTGGAGAATGGTTTCGAACAACAGTTGGAGTAAGGCAGGGCTGTCTACTCTCACCCACTCTTTTCAACATCTTCCTTGAGAGAATCATGGCTGATGCACTGGAACATCATGAAGGATCAGTCAGCATTGGTGGCAGAACGATCACAAACCTCCGCTTCGCAGATGACATTGATGGAATAGCAGGATCAGAAAAAGAGCTTGCCAGCCTAACAGAACACTTGGATAAGGCCTCCAAAACATACGGCATGGAAATCAGTGCAGAGAAGACCAAACTGATGACTAATAACACCAACGGCATTAGCACTGATATCAGGGTTAATGACCAGAAGCTGGAAACAGTTCAAAGCTTCAAGTACCTGGGAGCCATTGTATCCGACCAGGGATCCAAGCCAGAAGTAGTATGCAGGACTGCACAGACAATAACAGCTTTGTCAAAACTAAACACCATCTGGAGAGATAAGAATATCTCACTTATCTCCAAGATCAGACTAATGCGCTCCCTTGTCATATCCATATTTCTGTATGCCTGTGAATCATGGACCCTGACTGCAGATTTGGAGAGAAGAGTACAGGCAGTGGAGATGAGATGCTTTCGGAGACTCCTTGGCATCTCCTACAAAGACCACATAAGCAACGAAAGCGTGCATAACAGAATCCAGCAAACCATTGGACCCTATGAGAACCTTCTAACGATCGTGAAAAAGCGTAAACTTAAGTGGTATGGGCATGTCACAAGATCCCAAGGAATTACAAAGACAGTTTTGCAAGGCACTGTCCAAGGAGGAAGAAGAAGAGGCAGACCAAGGAAGAGCTGGGAGGATAACATCAGTGAATGGACAGGCCTAGAACTCAACAAAACCCTGAGAAAGGCAGAACAGAGAGAAGAATGGAGGGAACTGGTTGCTGAGTCTTTGAGGGTGCCCCCACGGTCGTCAGACTACGGGACAGATAGAGATAGATAGATAGATGCCATTATGTGCCAGTGGGAACAGATGACAACATTAAAAAAAAAACCTGCATACAAATGGAGACTGGATGTAAAAGAGCTCATGAGTGCTTCTTCCGTTATCATCGAAATAAAAAAGATGATAAATAGATAGATAGACAAATAAATAAATAACACACAAACACACACACACTCACACACAGAGCTACACACTTGCATGCACGCACGCCACACCAAGAGCAGATAAGCACAAGACTCCATTTTGTTTGGGTTACAGAAGTCTGATCTTGTTTGGAACATCAGAAAACAGATTTTAAAAAAAATCAATGACCCCCACTTCTTTGAAACGACCAGACCACACAGAGCAAAGCCAAACCTTTTAAGCTCTGGTCACAATGTTTGATTTACTCTACGGCAGTCTATTTGTGGAAGGAAACATCATTTCTATACCTTCAGACTAGAGGAGAGAAGGGGCTTTAAAAGGAAGTCCAACACCCTTCGATTCAGCTGAATCACTTTGAAGATTGTTTTGGGAACTTGTCTGTATGAAAAGATGGGAGCTGATCATAAGAAAAAAGTGGCTTTTCAACTCTGTTAATGAAAATCCTGACAAAAGGGGCTGATGTGCTTGCTTTGGAATCTTTACACTATTCAAGACAGCTAGTTTCTAGTAAAAGAAAAAAAGGATATCAGATGGCTCCTGTTAACATGTTGGGAAGGGTTTGCAAACAGCAAGATTTGGGGGTTCCATTTTTCTTGCAGTGGGAGTGAATGACTGTTTGTGAAGAGGAAACTTTAAACGGTATCCCCTGTTGCCATCAAGGAGTAAAGAGTAAATAGTTCCTTGTTCAGATTTTTCTTTTCTATCTTGAATTACATTCAGCGGAAAAGATCAAGTGTTGTTTTACCTGCTGGCCTCTGGCAAAGATGAGTTTGTCTTGTCAAGAGAAAGTGTTATAGTCTGGCTCCCTTCTGATGAGGTAGGAAGCCAAGACTGGGTCAAGAAAGTTTGGTTGACATTTTTCTACTGATAAAGAGGATGGGATATTTAAAACAACAGCATGACAAGAAATGCTGAAGATCGATAAAAACAATTGTCGGTTTATTTTTTCCCATACCTTTGATGCTTTTGTTATGTTTGAGAAACTTTCAAAACGAAATAGTTGGTAAAAGTGAAGGTAAAGAGAACTGTGTGTATGTAGTAGTTTGGTGTTTTTTTTTAATGTATCCCTATTCAAAATCCCTTGCAGTTTCTAGCATTTCTTGTTGTATTGAGGAGTGAATAAAACACATGTGTGTATGTGCGTATATGTGTGTGTATGTATGTATGTATGTCTGTATGTATGTATGTATGTATATATGTATGTATGTATGCATGTATGTATGTATGCATGTATGTATACATGTATGTATGTATGTATGTATGTATGTATGTATGTATGTATGTGTTCACGTAGTTATTTATTTGGGGGATAATGGAATAAGCACACATGTGACTTTTTACATCCATCCCCGTGTGTATGGAGTTTGTGAACTTTGTCATCCGTTCCCATTGGCACACAAGGGCCTACTCTTCCAAAAAGCAGAACAGGTTTTAACATGTGTGCAAGATATTCTGTGTACGTGTGCGTTTGCATGTGGGACTTCGGATACCAAGGACTTTTGGGAGGAGTAGAGTCAGCACTGATGTTAACTCCAGAGGAAAATATTCCCTTCAACGAGATTCGAACCCGGGTCAGCAGAAGTGGATCGGTGGTCTAGAGGTAACGCGCCTGTCTAGAAAGCGAAAAGTCCGGGTCAGAAGTGTGCGGTGGTTCGAATCCCGTTTGGACCCGAAACTTTTTCCCCATCCATTAGACCATGAGTGGTGGTCTGGGCGCTAGTCTTTCGGATGAGACGATAAACCGAGATCCCGTGTGATACACATAATTATATAGCGCACGTAAAAGAACCCACGGCAACAAGAGAGTTGTCCCTGGCAAAATTCTGTAGAAAAAAGCCACTCTGATAGGGAAACAAATACAGTTGCAGACAGAAAAAAGAAAAAAAAAGGGTGGCGCTGCTCTTGTGGCGACGCGCTCTCCCCGGGGAGAGCAGCCCGAATTTCACGGAGAGAAATCTGCCGTGACTTAAAGTGGTATGAAATAAAAAATGAAAAAATATGAAATCACGAGCTCAATGCGTTGTGTGCAGTGCGCAATGCATAAATTGCAATATGTGCCAAACACAAAAACGGCACGAAATTAGCGTGATATACCTACTTTATATGAGAATATAACCTGCAATGCAAAGGGGAAAAGAAAGAAAGACTGAAACTCCATATGAACTGCTGCCTCTTAACAGGTGTACTGAAAAGAGCCTGGATATGACTTTCACTTGACTGGAATTCAAGCGGTGTGCTTCGGAAGCAGTAACACGTGTAAGTCTTAGACACTGCCCAAATCCAGCATCACTCAGGCCAGGGTCCAGGGCCCCTTCCAAGTCAAAGTCAAAGTCAAAGTAAAAAAACACTTTAATCATCCCATGAAGGGCAATTACAATACTGACAGGCAGATTGATACACATCAAAAATCTCAAAGACACAAAAAGTTATATTTCATATTGGTTAAAACATTCCAAAAGGACTTCAAATAAAATGTCACGAACACACACACACACACGCACACCAGCACACACGCGCGCATGCGCGCACGCACACACACACACACACACACACACACACGCACGCACGCACGCACGCACGCACACACATCAATTGTGAACACAATTTTAAACCCATTGACTAGAAGACATAAAAACTTCAAGTCCAAGTCCAATCACTTTCTGCTATAATCAGCACCAGCTGGAATGGCATGGATAGCAGCTGAGAGGAGCTGAAAGTGGGGTAGGAAACTGGCAGCTGTGCTTAGAATATCAAACAGCAACATTTTTAAAAAACAACAACATGCAGAACTCTCAAGCTCAATCGAAAAGAATTATGCTCTATATCTCATCAAAGTCTCTTTCCACCCTGAAAAGCTCACATCAATTCTGATCATTCCAAAGAAAACCATCTGACGTCCTCTCCTTGAAAAAGTCAAATCAGGCATAGACAAAAAAATTTCCTTGGAGAGTTAGTCAAGCGTAGTCTCTGATGAGCTAGGTTAGTTAGCTGGTATATATGATCTCTGGTGCCGTTTTGGTTCGATAGCCAATATTTTGTTTGAAGACAGAAAATCGTTTGACGAGAGCTCTGAAATGATAGAGGGAAAGTTGCCTGTCATGTAGTGGTCATGTAACTATCTCTTCCCTTGGGGAACACAGGTAGCGTGCAAACTAGATCCCACACCAACACGGCAATAACTGGTTTTACCAAAACGAAAAATTGTTATGACCGCTCTTTTTGTCGTTTTTGGAAGGTGTGTTGTTTCCTAATAATCATGCCAAACGTGCGTGCGTGCATGCGTGTGTGCTTGTTTGTTCGTCTGTCTGTCTATCCCTGTCTGTCTGTCTGTCTGTCTGTCTATCTCCCTCTCCTTCTCTTTTTTTCTTTCTCTCTGCCACTCACACACATGTACACACACACACACACACACACACACACACACACACCACGCACGCACGCACGCACGCACGCACGCACGACACACACACACACACACACACACACACACACACACACACACACAACCTTCTTCATCTTAATGTGTGACCTATTCCTGATGTGATATATTAAAATAACACATTAAATTTTTTTAAACAAAACTCTCTTAATATGTTCTCATCAAAATCAAATCCAGCACAAAAATTTAGCTTGGAGTCAACCATTACTGGTTGTTAGTTAACAGGCTGACTATTTCAGGAAATGTCTGACGACTTGTGTTTCCATTGGTGAGTGATACTGCACAGTAAAAAGGTAAAGGTGTCCCATAACCTATGTGGTCGTAGGGGAGCGAGGCATCAGAGACCTCAACTTCTCAAGGGGCCAGCATATCGAGGGCGGCGCCCATCTTCTCTCCCTAGCTACTTTTACCTTCCTTGACCTTAAAGAGGGCAGGTACCCATTTTTTACAGCTGGGTGAACTGGGGAACTGCACTGAAGGCAAGGCGTGCAAAGAGTCACCCATCAACTTGGTAACCACGTTCGGTGCTGCTTAACATTGGCTTGGGGGGGGGGGGGAGCGAGTGCTTTGACCACTGAGCTATCCCGTCCCCTTTTACAGTGCAGACAGAAAATCATTGATTGGTGGTTGTTTCGTGTGCTCAGGAGGAGACAGTGATCGATTGGTTCCTGTGGCAATTTTGCATAATGGAGTTACACGCACATGAAGTGAGGTACATACATCAACAGTTTAAATCCTTCCGATGGGAATATAAACCCAGGTCCTGTGATGCAAATGTCTGTTTGTCTGTCTGTCTGTCTGTCTGTCTGTCTGTCTCTCTCAGTCCTTCGGATGAGACTATAAACCGAAGCCCCGTGTTGTGAACGTACGCAGAACATCTTTCCCATACGTGTTCCTCTTTTCGGAAGAGTAGGCCATTGTGTGCCGGTAGGAACGGATGACAAAAATTACAACAAAACTGCATCCACACGGGGACTGGATGTAAAAAAAAAGCATATGAGTTCTTATTCCATTATCCTCGAAATTAAAGAACAAAAGAAAATAACAAAGAAAAAAAGCAGTGACGTCTGTTTCCGTGAAAATATAGATTTGCATGCTTTTGTTTTTTTAAAAACTAGATGGTTGGCAGTAAATGAAGTGTGTTATTGTACAGTAGAACAGTTGATTTATTTACAAAGTGAATAGACCATAATTATAGACCTCTGTTTTGATTCTGCCACCACCTTGCTTATCTATCCGTTTCTCTACTTCTCCCTCTATTGTGTCTCTGTCTGCCTCTGTTACTTTGTAAGTCTGTCTGTCTGTCTCTCTCTCTCTCTCTGTCTCTCGCTCTCTCTGTGTCACGTACAAACACACACGCACAAACACACACACTCAAACACCTACACAAACACACCCACAAACACACACAGACACACACACACACACACACACATTTCGATGCGGGCCAAACAAAGTATAGACAGACATACACACACGCACACACACACGCTTCATTTTTGTTATACAAGTCTCATCTTGTCTGGCAACAGAAAACATGGAAAAACGTGAAACACAATCAATGACTCTTCTCTGGAAAGGGTCCACAGAGAGAGAGAGAGAGAGAGAGAGAGAAGAGAGAGAGAGAGAGAGAGAGAGAGAGAGAGAGAGAGAGAGAGAGAGAGAAAGAGAGAGAGAGAGAGAGGTGGAGAGAGAGAGAGGTGGAGAGAGAGAGAAAGAGAGAGAGAGAGGTGGAGAGAGAGAGGTGGAGAGAGAGAGGTGGAGAGAGAGAGGTGGAGAGGGAGAGAGAAAGAGAGAGAGAGGTGGAGAGAGAGAAAGAGAGAGAGAGGTGGAGAGAGAGAAAGAGGAGAGAGAGGTGGAGAGAGAGAGAGGTGGAGAGAGAGAGAGGTGGAGACAGAAGAGAGAGGAGAGAGAGAGAGAGAGAGAGAGAGAGAGAGGTGGAGACAGAGAGAGGGGAGACAGAGAGAGAGAGAGAGAGAGAGAGAGAGAGAGAGAGAGAGAGAGAGAGAGGGAGAGAGGGGAGTGAGAGAGCATTGCCAGTCTTGAAGCTTTGGTCAAAATATTTGATTGAATCTGCAGCAGTCTACTACTTCATTCTGACGGACGCCTCGTTTCTGTAGCTTAGACTATTTGGGAAGGGCTAGACGGTGAGCTAACGAAGTTTGCTTTGGAGTCGGCTAAATGAGTGTATAGATTGAACTGGGAAATGTACTATCTCGATTTCGTCTGTGAACAGAGATTACAAAATAATGATATAGTGGCTTTTTAACAATGTTAATGAAATTCAAAAAAAAGTGGTTAATATGTTGTGTTCTGAAGTACTTTATATACTATTCAGGAGGTGTGGTGTATGGAAAAATGGATATATTGTTGTTGTTGTTGCGCGTTCCCCAGCTTAACACCATGGGGAGGTCACCCAGAACATGCGCTCTGACTTTACTCATCCCACCTGGGAATCACTGTGAGATAGAAAATACACCGGGTGAGAAGTTTGCCTGCATGACTGTTTTCAAGTACCCCGCCATAATTATAGAGGAATGGATATCAGATGGTTCCTTTTCACAAGCTGGGGTGTGGTTTGCAAACAGAAGAAGGTTTTTTCCCTATGTTTCTTGTAGTGGATGAAAATGATTGTGAAGAAGAATCGCCAGGTTATGTTTCCTGTGCCGTGAGATGAGGAGTGAATTTGTTTAAAATATTATTTTCAGATTTGTCTTCATTTTGGGGGATATGGTCAGAAGGGAGTATAAGTGTTGTTCAACTTACAGGCTACTGGCACAGATAGATTTATCAAGAGAAAGGCAAGATTGCTTGGTTTATATCTTTGTACTTAACCAAGAGAATGGAGTGGTACAAGTATATCATGGCCACAAACGCTGAAAATCTGTGTGAATTGCTGCCTCTATGAATGTTCAGAACGGGCCTGGGACTGGCTGCGTTCAATGGAATTTGTATAGTTTACTGTGAAGAAGTGAGTTGTGGTTTTGTTAAATTTCATGTACCCCTTGGGGATTTTTCTTGAAATAAAATCTTGAATCTTGAGAAGCACCAACAACAGGAACCTTAAAACATCATGGAGCAACTTTCCCGTTCGAGTAAAGTTGATTCTTTTATGTCTGTCAAAGGTCTGCATACATCATGAAAGACGTGGGAAACTTCACATCACTTCTAATCATTGAACAAAAACAACATGACCGTTTCATTAAAGTCAAACCATGTGTAAAAAAAAAACTGCCTTGGAGAGTTAGTCAAACAATCTTTGAAGCTGCTTGCAACATCTTCAGTGCTGCCCCAGCTGTTTACTAGACTAGGGGACAGGTGAAATTGTGAAATGAGGGTGAAACCTTTAATGAGCTGATCGGCTGATAACTCTCTGGGGTGTTTTTTTTCTTCGATAACCAGTATGTCAAAAAGGGGACAGGATAGCTCAGTGGTCGGAGCCTTCGCTTTACCCAAACTAATGTTAAGCAGCATTGAGCGTGGTTAATAAGTGGGTGGGTGATCGTTTATGAGTCTTGGCTTCAGTAAAGTCCCCCAGTTCACCCATCTGCAAATGGGTACCTGCTTCTTTAAGGTCGGGCAAGGTGAAGCAGTGATGGAAATGAGATAGGCGGCACCGTCAATATTCTGGCCACTGGAGAAGTGAGATCTCTAATGCCTCACTCCCCAAAGACCACAAAGATTATAGGACACCTTTACCTTTTTCTTTTACATATTTCGAAAGATAGACAGAAAATCGTTTGCAGAGAGCTTAGAAATGATGAGAGGAAAAGTTGCCTGTCATGTAGAGGTCACGTAGCTATCTCTCCCCTTGGGGAAAACAGGTAGCGTGCAAAGTAAATCCCACACCAACACGGCAATAACTGTTTTAACTGAAGCAATATTGGGACCGCTCTTTTTGTCGTTTTTGGAAGACGTGTTGTTCTCTGATAGTCATAAAAATGGGCTAGTGATTAGACTCTCCTCTCTCTCTCTCTCTCTCTCTCTCTCTCTCTCTCTCTCTCTCTCTCTCTCTCCTCTCTCTCTCTCTCTCTCTCTCTCTCTTTTCTTGTCTCTGTCTCTCCTTCGTGATCTGCTACAGTTTTACCTTGGCTGTCAGTGTGTGTGGCAGAGACTTGGCACAAGAAAGGCTCGGAATGTCGTAACAAATCTGGACAGTAAAGAGTTTTGTGTTTGGCTGTACATTATGAAGATCAATGCCGTGGTTTCCACGTCATGTAATTGCGTCGTGCTGCGACGCTTCGCTGCTGTATGAGCTTATCAGCTTAACGGCAATAAAATTTCGTTATTGTTATGTCTCTGTCTCTCTCTCACATACACACATACATACACGCACGCGTGCGCACTCACACACACATTGTGTGACAGTGTGAATAAATGACAACATTTACAAAACTGCATTTACACTGGGAGTGGTTTTAAATTTTTTTTAAAACCCAGACACATGTGTATTTATTCCATTATCCTCGACATTAACGAACAAATTAAAAAAATCACAGACACACACACAAGAATAGTCTAGATAGATACAGAATCCTTTTGTTATGAAAGTCTCATCTTATGGGGGATAGGGGGAGGAAGGGGAGGGGGGACCAGAAAACATCGGAAAAAGCAGAAGATAAAAAAATCAATGACTCTATGTGGAAAAAGGACCACAGAGAGCATCACCAGCCTTTAAGCTTTGGTCACACTATTTGATTGACTCTACAGTCAAGTCAAGTCAAGTCAAATTTTTATTTCCAGATGGTACATCGAATAAGCAATGCATTTGCTTTTTTTCATCAACCCATCTATCTAAGAACAAATTTCTTAATGATTATACTAAAATACTACATTATTAGAGGAGGCACCGTGGTCGAGTGGTTTAGGCGGTCAACTCGTGATCCAGAGGTCGCGGGTTCGATCCTCGCTCGGCTCGGTGTTGTGCCCTTGGGAAAGACACTTTACTCCTATTTTCCTCACTCCACCCAGGTGTACAAGTGGGTACCAGCTCTGCTGGGGAAGTATCTGGCGACAGACTAGCGTCCTGTCACAGGGGTGGTGAAAAACCATCAGTTCGCTTAACGCTACAGAAACCGGGATAAGCTCCGGCTCTATGGGCCTTCTGGCTCGAAAGAACATACTACATTATTACAACCCTTTACCAATAAATTAAACCGGTAAAAGGAGGAAAATCGATGAAATAATACATTGGAATACTTCAGTAATATTCAATAATACAGCAGTCTATAATAATATGTGGACGGAAATCCCGATTTCCACTTGTTCAGAAGAGAGGGGAGAAAGCGGGTTTTAATGAAATGTTTCCTTTTGGATCTGGCTACATTAGTTTAAATATGGAACTGGGAACCGTAGTAGTGTTTCCAACTGTTCGTCTGTAAACATACAAAAGAGAGAGAGAGAGGAGAGAGAGAGAGAGAAGAGAGAGAGAGAGAGAGAGAGAGAGAGAGAGAGGGAGGGGAGAGGGAGAGAGCAGACGATGATAGATAGGGACAGAGAGAGAGAGACAGAGAATCAGAGACAGAGACACAGAGACACAGAGACTCAGAGACAGAGACAGACAGAGACAGACAGACAGATAGAGACAGAGAGACAGAGAGAAGACTCGGAGAGAGAGAAAGAGAAAGGGACAGACAAACAGACACAGACAGGCTGACAGACAGACAGACAATCAGACAAACAGACATACATACAGACAGACTAGAGTGTATGTATGTATGCATGTATGTATGTATGTATTATGTATGTATGTATGTATGTATGTATGTATGTATGTATGTATGTATGTATGTATGTATGTATGTAATTCTTTAAACTAGGCTCTCGCGAGAATGTGGGTTTTAATGAAAAGTTTCCTTTTAGAACTGGCTACATTAGTTTAAAGATGGAACTGGGAACCGTAGTAGTGTTTCCAACTGTCTGTCTGTGAACATACAGAGCGAGAGAGAGAGAGAGGCAGAGAGAGAGAGAGCAAACGATTAGAGAGAGAGACAGAAAGAGAGACAGAGACAGAGAGACAGAGACAGAGACAGAGAGACAGATAGTGACAGACAGACAGAGAGAAAGACAGAGAGAAAGAGAGAGAAAGAGAGAGACAGACACAGACAGACTGACAGACGGACAGACAATCAGACAACCAGTCATACATACAGACAGACTAGAGTGTATGTATGTATGTATATGTATGTATGTATGTATGTATGTATGTATGTAATCATTTAAATTAGGCTCCCACTTCCCCACTGCAGTTTCTGAATATTCATACCCTGGCCACATCAGCCGCCATCATGATTTACTAATAATTACAATAGACGCACCCATTGTTCATGGGGGAAAATGAACTTCACCACACACGGCCACCAGCGCTGACATACATTACTAGACAACCTACTAAATAAAGATTAGCCGTCTCACACACACAGCACCTATCAAAGACTGAGTTATAACCCCCTCTCGATAGACACCTAGGAGAATGGTTTCAGCGAAACATGTCATAGAACAATGGTCTGGGACGTACCAGGAATTTGGTTGGGTTTTTATTTTTCATTCATTCCTCAGCTCGAGTTTCCAGGTAAGATTTTGCGTATGCGACCATTCGTGTCCACTATTTAGGTGACTTTGGGGATGGGTGTAGGAAATGAATGTGTACCTTCTCCAATAGCCCATAACATTCACTGGTTCTTTTTGGGGGGGATCATGAATCATTTGCTACAGTATTTTGTTCAGTGGATTTGAATGCCCACTACCGTATCCTAGTATCAACGTGGCTCACCTCAATTATAATTATTTGATATTAAGCACCTTCGCCAATAATGGGCAATTCGCAACAGTTGAAAACTGTGTTTTTGTTACTACGATTTGGATTCATTTTTGCTGAGGAATGAGTGGGATCACCTAACTACAACCAACAAAAAGT
This sequence comes from Rapana venosa, assembly GCA_028751875.1. Classification (NCBI taxonomy): domain Eukaryota; kingdom Metazoa; phylum Mollusca; class Gastropoda; order Neogastropoda; family Muricidae; genus Rapana; species Rapana venosa. The sequence continues at coordinate 30,397,515 of CM054138.1, forward strand.
GTTATACGAGCAAAGTTGGAAGCAGGAGAAAGGCAGAAATAGAAAGAGAGAGAGAGAGAGAGAGAGAGGAGAGAGAGAGAGAGAGAGAGAGAGAGAGAGAGAGAGAGAAGGGGAGAGAGAGAGAGAGAGAGAGAGAGGAGGAGAGAGAGAGAGAGAGAGAGAGAGAGAAGAGAGAGGTGTGTGGGGGGTGGGGGAGGTGGGAAGTGACAGACATACAGACAGACAGACAGGTTGCATTATCTGAATAATGTTTCAGTTTCTGCTTCTTATCCATGCACAATGTGCACCATTCAAGGCTCCCACAATGATCTATCAATAACAAAATCCATTGTCTAGGGAAATGAACATAACAGGGCACAGCCGGCCATCAATGGTATGCATTCATGCCTAGACTACTCTATCACTCTGTCACTTGTCACACACACACACACACACACACACACACACACACACACACACACACACACACACACACACACACGCACGCACGCACGCACGCACTCACGCATACACACAGACACACACACAAACGTGCACGCACGCGCGCAAGCACACACACACACATAACATACGTTTTGCTATTCAATGTACCATCTGGAAACAAAGCAACGTTTTTCACTTTGACTGATTTTTGCACACACACACACATCACAAAAACACAACAACACACACACCACACCACAACACACACACACACACACACACACACACACACACACACACAGCACAACACCACACCACACCACACCACAACACAACATAACACAACACACACACACACAACACACACACACACACAACACAAACATAGCACAACGCAATACAACACACCACAACACAACACAACACACACACACAAACACTCATGAATACCATCTCCTGAAATGAAAATTTATTTACGCTCATGCAGGGACTCTGCAACATTGTCCCTCTACACACTATATTTTATTACCGGCTTTGTCCCTAGCATTTCTTGACTATAAAACAACCCAAGGAAATAATTCGCCCATAGTTAACCTTGGCTGGGAAATATAAACGGTATGTGCACTAGCCATCCAGATAATTTTCCTTGTTGCCACACACGCATGCAGCGCAGGCACACACATACATACAGATGCGCGCAGATACACGCACACACGAGTGTGCGTGCACGTACATGGACGCACGCACGTGCGCGCGCGCCACACACACATGCACACTCACGCACGTACAGGAGAGAGAGACAGACCGACAGAGACAGACAGAGAGAGAGATAGACACACAAAGACAGACAAATAGACAAACAGACAGACACAGTCAAAGACATACAAACAGAGACAGAGAAAGACAGAGACAGACAAAGATAGAAAGGCAGACAGACCGAGACAAAGAAAGAAAGAGATACAGAGACACACAGACAGATACCGACAGGGGGAGAGAGAGAGAGAGAGAGAGAGAGAGAGAGAGAGGAGAGAGAGAGAGAGAGATACATACAGACAGACAGACATACAGACAGACAGACAGACAGACAGACAGACAGAGAAGACTACTAAATTTGAACTACGGTCCCACCCATGCATCTTCTGCACAATCTCCATCCTAATGATGAGTTAACCGGGAAAACCATTACCCATGAGAAACGGACGTGACAAGCCACAGTCACCATTACTGGCATAAAATACTCTCCTTAAATAACCTGCCCCACTCCAGAAAAGGTCATCTGTCACACACAGCGTCATTATGACGATGATGTACATCCCCCACTTCCTTTATGACTCGGATAGAAAATAAATTGATGCATTACACAGCACACAGCATCAGTAGGTTGGTGATTTTTTTTAACCTCACTTATACACATCATGCAGTAATAATAGACTATATAAACCGAGGCCCTGTGTGCGAACGCATGCAGAACATCTTGCACACACGTTAACTCCTGTTCCACTTTTCGAAAGAGTAGACCATTGTGTGCTGGTGGGAACAGATGACAAAATTTACAAAACCGCATACACACGGGGACTGGATGTAAAAAAGCACATGAGTGCATATTCCATTACCCTCGAGAAAAAAACAGAAAAAACAGTCATCCGAGCACTTTGATTTGTTGCTTTACAAGATTCAGCACTATATAAATTCCATACATTATTATTATTATTGTTATTATTATTATTATTATTATTATTATTATTATTATTATTATTATTAATAATAATAATAATAATAATAAATGGAATTTGTATAGCGCTGTATCGTGCACAGACAAATCAAAGCGCTTGCACTCAACTCATTCTTACACAGTCTTGCAACCAATAACAAGTAAGAGTTCTAACAAGGCCAAATCACACACACACACACACACACACACACACACACACACACACACACACACACACACACACACCACACACACACACACACTACTACAAACACAGTACATACTACAAACACCATAACGCACGCACATACGGATACACACACACACACACACACACACACACACACACACACACACACACACACCACACACACACACACACACAAATACACGTACGCACGCATGCATGTCCGCATGCACACACACAGGCCGACAGAGAGACATAGAGACAGACAGGCAGATGCAGACAGGAAGAAGAGAGAGAGAGAGAGAGAGAGAGAGAGAGAGAGAGAGAGAGAGAGAGAAGACAGACAGACAGACAGACAGACAGACAGACAGACAGACAGACAGACAGACAGACAGACAGACAGACAGACAGACAGACAGACAGAGCAAACAAGTAGCATTTGAATTACGTTCCCACCCATGCATCCCTCTGCATACTGTCCTTCATACGATGCTCCCATAATGATTGTATGAACAAGGAAAAACCATTCATTATCCATGAGAAATGGACGTGACAAGCCACAGTCACCATTACTGGCGTATACTCTGCTTAAATAACCTGGCCTTTCCGGAAAGGTCATCTGTCACATTCATAATCACTTCGACGGTGATGTATAGCTCCCTCTACAAACCCCCCATCCCCCCGCCTCTCTTGTAAAGGAGATTCGGATCCCTTTCTGACAGGAATAGAAAAATAAATTGATGCATACCCAACATACAGCGCCAGTAGGATGGTGATGAATTTTTACTCCACTTATGAAGGATACAGCACATACTAAGGACACCGTACTGGCATTTAATCTTCAGAAATAAAAATGAGGAGGAGGAGGAGGGGGAGGAGGAGGGGGAGGAGGATGATAATGGTGATGGTGACACTACTACTACGACCACAATAACAACAACAACAACAACAGCAACAACTACTACTGCTGCTGCTGCTGCTACTACTACTACTACTACTACTACTACTACTACTACTACTACTACTACTACTACTGCTGCTGCTGCTGCTGCTGCTGCTGCTGCTGCTGCTGCTGCTGCTGCTACTTCTTCTAACTAATAATAATGATAATAACGATGGTGATGATGATGATGACGATGATAACAACAACAATAATACCACCACCACCACCACCACCACCACCAACAACAACAACAACCAATAATGATAATGATAAAATAATGATAATAATAATAATAATAACAACAACAACAACAACAACATAAAAACAACAACAACAACAGCAACAACAACGGACATTACAACAACAACAACAACAACAACAACAACAACAACAAAAACAACGACAACAACAACAGCAACAACAACGGACATTTCTGCAGCGCATCGGGTTTTTTTCACCCTTCACCTTTGTGAAAAGTAACACCAAACTGCTTTCCAGAACAAAATGCAGCATTGACTTGCCCCTCGCATCCTCCGACTTGGGATGGAGATTTAAAGGCCTGTTTAGGGAGACTGCGACAAGGTCCCTTCGCACCTTTTCATAGCCCTGTACTAACTAACGTTTGGCTGGCCATGAAACTACTTGGCAAATAACCGCTGCAGAGTTGACCTTGGCCAAGAAACATAACTGGTATTTGCGCAGCCATCCAGATTATTCCCCCTTCGCTGATAAACCTAGCGAGCTAGAGAGAGAGAGAGAGGGGGGAGAGAGAGAGAGAGAGAGAGAGAGAGAGAGAGAGAGAGAGAGAGAGAGAGAGACGGAGAGAGATTGAGACAGAGAGATTGAGACAGAAACATAAACAGAGATACAGAGAGAGACGGAGACAGAGACAGAGATAGAGAGAGAGACATAGAGAAAGTGAACTCAGAGAGAGAGAGAGGGGGGGGGAGAGGAAGGGAGAGAGAGAGTCAGAAAAAGTTACAAAGAGAGAGAGGAGAGAGAGAGAGAGAGAGAGGAGAGAGAGAGAAGAGAGAGAGAGAGAGAGAGAGAGAGCGACAGACAGACAGACAGACAGCAGACAGGCAGACAGACAGAAACAGAGACAGAGATCGAGACACAGACAGAGATCGAGACAGGGAGAGAGACAGAGACAGAGACAGAGGTCGAGAGAGACAGACAGAGACAGACAGACAGGCAGAAACAGACAGAGACAGTCTGTGAAAGCAAATGGCTGAGAAGCAGCGAGAGACTACATACACACAGTCTTTGACAGTAAAATTCACTACCCTCTAGCTCTGCATGACATGTGATGGGACACTGTCCAACCCCAAAGCGCGGTAATGGAGCGCTACTAATCATCAATCTATTGTCCCTAGGAGGAAATGAGCACGTCAAAGACACAGGCACCCATGCTGATGTATGCTCCTGACCTGGCCCCTTCGGCAATGGTCACCTGTCACACACACACACACAGGACCAAGACCATGATGGTTTATAGCCTTACTTGATTAAAGAAGCCTGGAAACAAGGTTCCAATGTACACAGCTTTTACAGTCAGAAAGTATTATTGATCACTGCAATGGGAAATGGATTTGCACCGACTATAACAACAGCCAGCAATAGGGGTCATAGCGTAGATTTATCACCAGTTTAAGTCACTAGTCTGCACTCACTGTGTTTTATGTTTTAAAGTTGATTTAATAATAGTCAAAATTAAGGGTTTCGTTGGGGAGGGGGTTGTGCATGTTACGCCTTGGCTAGAGCTCTGAGGTTCACAAATGCTTATTTTTTTTGGTCTTTGCAACCTGATTTTCTCCTCACAACTTAGGTAGCCACATTCCAATTTCAGGGACGATTTTGGTATAATTTTACCTGATGTTATTATTTTATTGAATATATTTAAAATTACTTAATTTGGGTATGGTCAGCAAAGTGATTATCTTATTGAAAGGCACAGCCCTGCTTCTCACATTCTGAAATGTGTCAAGAAAGAGAATGCCCCAAAAGAACAAACGAATTTCAGTTTCTCAGAGAGACAGACAGACAGACAGACAGACAGACAGACATACAGACAGACAGAGAGACAGACAAAACCATAGAGTCAGAGAAAAAAATGACACAGAGGCAGAGAGAGACAAGAGACTACATACATACAGTCTTTGAGAGAAAATTCACTACCCTCTAGCTCTGCATGACATGTGATGGCACACTGTCCATCCCCCAAAGCGCGGTAATGAAGCGCTACTAATCATCAATCTATTGTCCCTAGGAGGAAATGAGCACGTCAAAGACACAGGTACCCATGCTGATGTATGCTCCTGACCTGGCCCCTTCGGCAAAGGTCACCTGTCACACACACACACACAGGACCAAGACCATGATGGTTTATAGCCTTACTTGACTAAAGAAGCCTGGAAACAAGGTTCCAATGTACACAGCTTTTACTGTCAGAAGGTATTATGACCACTGCAATGGGAAATGGATTTGCACCGACTATAACAACAGCCAGCAATAGGGTCCTAGGAGAGATATCATCATTAACCTAGGGCAGCAACAAAGCGCTTCCACTCCTGCCTATCCTGGGCCAGCCTAGCCACTGATCCCCAAGAGTGCTGCATGGCCTTCATCTCACTTTCTACAGTTCTTCTCCACGTTGCTTTGGTCTTTATTTCTTTCTCCTTCCTTCTGGGGTCCAGTGCAATGCTGTTCTTGTGATTGACTGTGGGTCTCTTCGGAGGATGTGGCCAATCCACTTTCACCGTCGTCTGGTGATGATGGTTCCCATGTCTTCCTGCCTGCATCTCCGTAGTAGGTCTTCATTGGAGATCTTCTCTGATCAAATGATCCGGAGAATTCTTCGGAGGCATATGGTGTGAAAGGATCGAAGTTTGGTAAGATCCGCTTCTGTCATCCTCCAGCACTCAGAACCGTACAGGAGCGTAGATACAACACAGCTCTGGTATAGCTTCAGCTTGGTGTTGGTGCTGTACTGAGTTGATCTCCAGATATTGTTCATCTCCCTAAACACACTCCTGGCCTTGCCCAGTCTGTTGTGGATGTCTTCTTTTGTGCCGCCCTCTGGTTTGATGCTGCTGCCAAGGTATGTGAACTTGTCTGTCTGGCGCAGGTCAGTTCCATTCACTTTCACAGGGGCTGGTGTGTTCACATTGAGCGACATTGTCTCTGTTTTCTTGGTGCTAATACGAAGCCCCACTTTCTGTCCGAATGTTTGGAGTCTGCTGGTCTTCTCCTGGATATGTTGGTGTGTGTGGGACAGCAGCGCCAGGTCATCCGCAAAGTCAAGGTCGTCTAGTGTTGAGAACAGGCTCCAGCGATTCCCTCTTGGGGTGTCTTCTGTCGTCTTCCTCATCACCCAATCAATGGCCAGATTGAAGAGAACTGCCGACATCACACATCTTTGTTTTACTGCAGTCTTGACTTCGAAGACAGTGTTGCTATGGCCCACGGAGCATCTGAAGTTGTCGTAGAAGCTCTTGATATGGTGTACCAGTTTCGATGGGATGCCATAGTGTAGAAGGATAGATATAATTATGGTTTAATCAGATTTCTTTTTTAAACAGGGCATATTACATGTGTCTACATGTTACATATTACTATGTCTAAGACTATAAACCACCATGGTCTTGGTTCTGTGTATATGAAAACAAGAATCATCAACAGCATAGAAAATTACAAGCTTAAAGCTAATAAAGGTAAAGCTGTCCCATAGCTTGTGTGGTCATAGGGGAGTGAGGCATCAGAGACCTCAACTTCTCTAGGGGCCAGCATATTGAGGGCGGCGCCCATCTCTCCCTCGCTACTTTACCTTCCCTGACCTAAAAGAGGCAGGTACCCATTTACTACAGCTTGGTGAACTGGGGGACTGTATTGAAGCCAAAGCATGCAAACAGTCAGCCATCCAAATTGGTAACCATGCTCGATGCTGTTTAACCTTGGCTGGGGGAAAGCGAGTGCCCCAACCACTGAGCTGTCCCGTCCCCTAAAGCTTATATTGTGCTCTAAAGACATTAGTATAACGACTGGTAGACAGAATACATGATGTCTTCATGAAAATGTGCGGTGTTGTGATCATTCTTAATCAATTTTTACATGAAAAACAGAATTAAGAAGAGAGAACAAACAATAATCTGTTTCATGCATCAGCGCAGATGCGCACAGGGCGCGTGCACACCCACCCACACACCTATCCACCCACCCACACACACACACACACAACATAACACACACACAACACACACACACATTCACAACACAACACAATACACTACAACACAACACAAAAAACACACAACACAACACCACACACACAACACACAAACACACAACACACACACACACACACCCGCAACACACATACAACACAACGCAATACAACACACACACACAACAACACACACACACATAAACACACACACAACACAACACACACACAACAACACAAACATACACACACACACACAAACACTCACACACAAACACACACAACACTATCACACACACACACACACACACACAACACTCCCACCACCCCACACACACACACACACAACCACACACACACAACACAAACACACACACACACACACACAACACACACACACCCACACACACAACACACACAACACACATTCACACACACAACACACACACAACACTCCCACACCCACACCCACACACACACACACCCAATTCCAATGGTAATTCTACAGCATTCAGAACTCATCAAGTCACCTCCCTCTCTCCCTCCTCCTCACCACACTCTCATAACTTCCGCTCACTGGCCATAACACCTCGGAAATAATTGGTGTTCAGCTCACCTTGAGATGGAAAAAAAATAACGCATTGTGGGGTGAATTTTTCTAGCTCATATAACAATGATAATAATGATGATGATGATGCAGTAAAGAGAAAACGGGGGGAAAGGGAAAGAGAGAGAGAGGAGAGAGAGAGAGAGAGAGAGAGAGATGAGAGAGAGAGAGAGAGAGAGGAGAGAGAGAGAGTCAGACAGGCAGACAGACAGAGAGACAGACAGAAGAAAGAGACAGACAGAGATAGACAGAAACAGAGAAGGAGAAAGAGAGAGAAAGAGGCACAGAGAGAGAGAGAGAGAGAGAGAGAGAGAGTGAGAGAGAGAGAGAGAGAGAGAGAGAGAGCGAGAGAGCGCACAGACAGAGAGAGAGATACAGACATATCAGACAGACAGACAAAAGAGAGGGGGAGAAAAAAGAGCGAGAGAGAGAGAGAGAGGTGGGGGACAGACAGCAAGAGAGAGAAGGAGAAAGAGAAAGACAGAGAGAGAAAGAGAAGGTGAGAGAGATAAAAACACAGAAAGAGAGAGAAAGACCAGACAGACAGAGACAGACGGAAAGACAGACAGACAGACAGATAGACATAGACAGATGCACGGAGAAACTGGGAGGGAAGAATAGGAGAGAGCAGAGCAAATGAATGACTGAATCTTTTTATTGAGGGAAAGGATTAAGCGCACATTAAGGTGGGATTTATTTTTACCTCCCACCCTCAGTCAGGTACAATCGATAATGAAAAAAGTCAAACAATGAAAGGAATATAGCTCTGTGAGCGAATCAATATTGAAGGACTATCAATAACCATGAAAACAAACAAACAAACAAACAAACAAACAAAACAACAACAAAAGACACTTGAATAGAGTAATCAATTTAAAAAAGTATGAAAAAGACAAAAAAGACTAATGATGGTAATATTAATAATGGTAGTAATGATGATGATACTGATAATAATGATGAAGTATGAAAGAGAGAGAGGGGGGGTGGGTGGAGAGAGACAGACAGACAGAAAGACGGGACAGACAGAACAGAAAGAGACAGACAGAGAGAGAGACAGACGTACGAGAAGGAGAAAGAGAAAGAGGCACAGAGAGAGAGAGAGAGAGAGAGAGAGAGAGAGAGAGAGAGATTCGGATTCGGATGTTTGAGAGAGAGCGAAAGACAGAGAGAGAGAGATACAGACATATCAGGACAGACAGAAAGAGAGGGGGGGGGGAGAGAAAAGAGCGAGAGAGAGAGAGAGAGAGGTGGGGGGACAGACAGCAAGAGAGAGAAGGAGAAAGAGAAAGACAGAGAAAGAGAAGGTGTAGAGATAAAGATAGATAGAGAGAGAGAGAAAGGCAGACAGACAGACAGACAGAGACAGACGGACAGACAGACAAACAGACAGATGGACACAGGCAGATGCACGGGGAAACTGGGAGGGAAGAATAGGAGAGAGCAGAGCAAATGAATGACTGAATCTTTTTATTGAGGGAAAGGATTAAGCGCACATTAAGGGGTGTGGTTTTTTTACCTCCCACCCTCAGTCAGGGATAATTGATAATTTCAAAAAAGGTCAAACAATGAAATGAATATAGCTCTGTAAGCGAATCAATATTGAAGGAATATCAATAACAACGAAAACAAACAAACAAACAAACAAAACAATAACAAAAGACGCTTGAATAGAGTAATCATTTAAAAAAGTATGAAAAGACAAAATAACAGTAATTATGGTTATTATTTATAAATGGTAGTAATGATGATGATAATGATAATATGATGAAGTAATGAATGAGAGAGAGAGGGGGGGGGGGTTGAAAGAGAGACAGACAGAAAGACGGACAGTCAGAACAGAAAGAGAAGAGACAGAGACCAAGGGGGAAGGAGAGAAGAGGGGGGGGGAGAAGGAAAAAAAGAAGAAGAGAAAGAGAAGAGAGGAGAGAGAGGAGAGAGAGGGGGAGAGAGAGAGAGAGCACATGGTCAGTTTGTCATATATGCATAAGAGAGAATCAAAAAATACAATCACTTGAAACAGTACAACCTACTCTCTCTCTCTCGTACGTCTCCATCCGACTCCTCTCTCTCATCTCTCTCTTCTCTCCCGTCTCTACTCTCTCTCCCCTCCCACACCCATGTATTTTTAACATCTTATCTCTACAACGAGGTGACAACTATCGAATTCTAGCCCCAAACCATCTCCAATGATTCATTCAAAACGTTGTAAGTTTTTCTTTTTATTATTTATCTATATAGTTCTGCTATACCTTGTAACAACAAATCAAACATTTTTTTCAGCAGCTTCAGAAAAAAAAGCATAACAAACAGTAATCACACACAAATAAACTGCAGGGGGAGGGGGGGACGGTATGCAGCAGGAGATCAAAGAGACACAGATACCTCTCTCCCTCCTCCTGATGATGCTGTTGTTGTGGATCAAGAGGCTGTCACATACATACAACACAGAGGTCAGTGCATAGATTGCCTTTAGGGGATCTAGTCTGCATTGGCCCTGCTAGTTGTCTCCTTAGAAATATCCAAGAACGCGTACACGTACGTGTATTCACGCACGTACATACTCATAGTACTTACGTGCAGACACACACACTTACACACACACGCGCGCGCGAGCGCACGCGCACACACACACACCCACGCACGCATGCACACACACAGAACATCTTGCGCACATGTCAAAACCTGTTCCACCCTTCGGAAGAGTAGGCCATTGTGTGCCGGAGGCAACGGATGACAAAACTGACAAAACTGCATGCACACAGGGACTGGATGTGAAAAAAGCACACGAGTGCTTATTCCATTATCCTCGAAGTAAAAAGACTAAGATATAATTGTAAAATAAATAACACACCCATACATTCACACACAACACACACACACTCTCTCTCTCACTCTCACTCTCTCTCTCTCTCTCTCTCTCTCTCTCTCTCTCTCTCTCTCTCTTTTCTCACACACACACACACACCCACACACAACACAACACACACACACACACCACACTCTCTCATGCAAACTCTCTCTCTCTCACACACACTCTCTCTCATTTCAAACTCTCTCCCCTCTCTCTCTCTCTCTCTCTCTCTCTCTCTCTCTCCCCTCTTTCTCTCTCTCTCTGTGTCTTGAATCAGTTTTTAACGTGCATAAATACCATCATGCATCTCTTTTTCTTAAAGCCCTCATCTCATCATGCCCCCTTCCCCACCTCTTTCGTCTAATATCACTGTAAGTGAACAGACATAAAATCGAAGACACACACACACTTTGTCTGTCTGTCTGTCTGTCTTCTGTCTGTCTGTCTCTCTCTCTTTCTCTCTCTCTCTCTCTCTCTCTCTCTCTCTCTCTCTCTTCTCTTATTATCTATCTATCTATCTATCTCACACACACACAGCACCACACACAAACCACACACACACACAACACACACACCACCACAACACACACACACACACACACACACACCCCTTGTTTCCAGCTTGACAAAACACCCAGTTGTGGTGTGCAGTCAAAAATGCTATATCAAATCTCTACTCCCCCACCTTCCACCCCCTCCCTCCCAGCTCTATACGATTTGAAGCTGTAACAAGAGACCATTGTGCAATCTTGAGGACAATGGACAATGGTTGATAACTTGTTGCCTTCATTAGCAGTGCCGATAATGTGCTCACAGCTTATGTGTTGAGATCATGCAATCTAAAATGACAGTACTGGCATTATTTTATGGATCAATGGAAACTGACTTGAGGGGGATGGGGGTAAGGGTAGGGGTGGAGTGGGGAGTAGAGGTCATTTTTAAGAAGTGCTGTGGTTTTTTCTGTCTCTCTGTCTTTCTTTATCTCTGTTACTGGCTGGCTGTTTGTCTCTGCCCTCCCTGTATCTCTCTCTTTCTCGTCTGTCTGTCTGTTTCTGCCTCTCTGTGATTTATGGCATAATAAAGGTGAGAACTATCCATCACATTCTTCGTCAAGGTGCTCTCTGTATTGACTCCAACAGTCAGTTACCAGCTAGCAGCCTCAAAGATGCACACAAAAAAATCTGGCTGAAACAGGATGGTGACATTCCATCAAAAACAACAAAGGGACATAAAGTTATTATTCCTTCTCCTATTACTGCTGTGTATTTAAAAAGGGGATGGGGTACCTTTTTAAGGGCTGGAAGGCTAATGGATTCAATGCCTTGAGGGTGTGTATCATTTGGGGAAATCTAAGGGTTTGCCTGGTTTACGTTTTCGGATCAACACTTGGGCAAAACAATGTTTTGGTCATTAAGAGATTCAATATCAGTTAATGCTGGTAAAGTGGGAAGGGTTGGGATTTTTTTTTAAATTTCTAAAAAGATAATGTTGATTAAAGTGGTCATGATTAGAGGCATTCTGTTACAAATCTCCATCTTCATTACTCTGTTTCTGTTTGTGGCTGGGTTGGGTTTCTCTCTCTCTCTCTCTCTCTCTCTCTCTCTCTCTCTCTCCTCTCTCTCTCTCTCTCTAAGTTTTTGTCCCTCCTTAACTGCCTTCTGTTGCTCAAGTTCTCTTTGCCCACAGTCTCTGTTTCTCTCACTGCCTGTTTTCATGTCTATCTATGTGTGTGTCTGTGTGTCTGTATGTCTATGTATCTGCTTGTCTGTCAGTCTGTATCGTCTTTGTCTCTCTCTCTCTCTCTCTCTCTCTCTCTCTCTCTTTTCTCTCTCTCTCTCTCTCTCTCTCTTTCTTTTTCCATATTGTTTAAATTGTGTTCATACTGTGCTCCTTGCCAAAAAGACTGTATTGTTAATAATAATAATAATAACAATAATAATAATAACAATAATAATAATAATAATAATAATAATAATAATGTATGGAATTTATATAGCGCTGAATCTTGTAAAGCAACAAATCAAAGCGCTCAGATGATTTTTTTTTTTGCGGGTGTATGCGGGTTTTTAAATTTTGTAATCTGTTCCCACCGGCACACAATGGCCTACTCTTTTGAACAGCGGAACAGGATTTAACGTGTGCGCAAGATGTTCTGCATGCGTTCGCACACGGGGCCTCGGTTTATAGTCTCATCCGAAGGACTTATTGTTAATGGCAATAAATTACTTTCAGTGTTCAGTGTTCTCTTTCTTTCTCTCCCTCCCCCTTTCTGTCTGTCTGTCTGTCTTTCTGTATGACTTTCTGTCTCTGTCTGTCTGTCTCTCTATCTCACTTGATGTTATCCATAAAATGGGAGGAACTGGACGTAAAAACGCATGAGTGCTTATTCATTTTCATCATCAAAATAATGGAGCTTGACTTCGCTCTCCTCTCCTCCTCTCTCTCTCTCTCTCTCTCTTTCTCTCTCTCTCTCTCTCTGATTTATGGCATAATCAAGGTGAGAGCTATCAAATTCTTCCTCAAGGTGCTCTCTGTATTGATTCCAACTGTCCTAAGTTGCCAGCTAGTAGCCTCAAAGATGAAAAAGATAAATTTATTATTCCTTCTCCTATTGCTGCTGTGTATTTAAAAAAAGGGGGCAGGGCTTCCTTTTTAAGGGTAGCAAGGCTAATGGATTCAATGCCTTGAGGGTGTGTGTCGTTTGGGGAAATCTAAAGGTTTGCCTGGTTTACGTTTTCGGGTCAACACTTGGGCAAAACAATGATTTGGACAGTAAGAGATTCAATATCAGCTAATGCTGGTAAAGTGGGAAGGATTGGGATTTAAAGAAAAAAGAAAAAAATAAAAAGATAATGTTGATTAAAGTGGTCAAAATTGAGGCATTGTGTTAAAAAATCCCCACCCTTTTATTGCTGTTTTTTGTGTGTTTTCGGGGTTGGGGATTGCTTTTTTCCCTCTCTCTCTCTTTTCACTCCCCTCTCCCCCCTCTCTCTCTCTTCTCTGGGGGAACGCTTCCGGTAGTTGATATGTAAACAGCTGTTGAATGAAGCCCCGCATTCAAATGAAAATTTTTGGCTTTCCTGTGCCTTTGCCTGAAACTGTGAAGTGACGGGAAAGGGATTTATCCAGAGGTGGTTTTAAATTTTTCAGGCCCATGTGTGGCTTTTGGGGCCCACCTTCATTGCATTCATGTCTCGACGTGCAATTTTGAAAAAATCTTTTGTAAAATTTCCGAATTGGGAAGTTGGGCGGGCCCGCCTGAGGTGCAAACTGAAAGGTTTTGCTCCTCCCCTTTTATCCTGGGAGGGTTTTTCTGCATCGGTGTGGAAATGGGGGATTTAAACCCCCGGGACCTGGCCCCCAGGGGAAAGGGAAAGGACATTTCGGGGCCAAACCCGCTGAACCGGGTGTGGTTCCGTTTTCATCGTCCCCTAAGAGACAAGTCGGGAGCCAAACGCAAGGACATGGAGCAAACCTGCAGGAGTGACCCCCCATGTTAAAAGAATAAAGGAAAGGGTGAGGCAATTTAAAAAGACACATGTGCGGGTTTACCCTTAATGAAAGGGCATAAATTGAAAGAGCCCGTTACTAAAACAAAAACGGGAAAAACCCAAAGACTGAAAAAACAAAATAAAAAAATTTGTGGGGAAAAGGGGGAAAAAGGGGAATTTAAAAGGACTGTTGATTTGGAAGGCAGTCTAAAAGAAGAAACACCCCTCTTTTTGCTACCAAAGGAAATGAAACTCGTGACGACGGGAAAAAAACTGATCAAAGAATACTGACTGACAAACGGGACTGGGGTCATGACAGGGAAAGTTTGACAGGACCATCGTTTTAAATAGAAACCCAAACCCCCCAATAAAAGGGTAAAATGTGCTTTTCTACAGGGAAAAGGGAGAATGTTCTAAGGAAAAACCCAAAACTCCGTGGAATTTAAGGTCTTCTTTGGAGAAGACTTTATTTCCACGTGTGCTAATATCAGAAAAAAAATTGGGTTAAAAATAAATTTGAAGGATCCCAAAAAGAGGGGAAAAGGGGTTTTCCAGGGTTTTTGGGAAATCTGATTTTGAGGGTTTAAAAAAACTCATCTAGAGGGAAAGCCCAGATCCTCCCAAAGCGGTCTGCATTGGGGGTTGGCCCATTTAAACAACAAAACCCATGCTACATTATCAGTCTCTGGGGTTGTTGTTTTTTTTTCACTGGTTTTCTGTTTTTCGGCGAGGGAACAGATGAAAACATCACCCCCTTTGCTTTTAAATTTTGCCCCCTCTCCTCCACGTGAAAAACTGCACAAATTTTTTTGCCCGGGGCTTGCCCCACGGGCCCTGCTCCGGTAACTGTGTAAAACGTTGCCCCCTAATGCCCAGTGCCCACAAAAAGTGTTAAATTCGTCCTTTTCTGGCTTTCAAATTCAAATGCAGATCTAAAAATAAAAACTGTTTATGTTTTGTGTAAAAAAAAAAAAAAGGTTTTTGATTATTTTAACGAAAAAATGGGGCGTGCGTGTTTGTGTAGAGAGAGAGAGAGAGAGAGAGAAAAAGAGAGGGAGAGAGGGAGAGAGGGGGAGGGGAGAGAGAGGGGAGAGAGAGAGAAAAAAAATAAAAATTTTAAAATCCTTTTTTGTGTTTTACGTGGGCCCTTTGGAATTTAAATGGAAATTTGGTTGTAGAGATAAACGTTTAAAAAAAAGTTTTTTTTACATTTGATTTTGGGTTTAAGTTTATTGAATGGAAATCTTGGGGAAAAATTTTTATATTTAAAACCTTTTTTTTGTTGTCGTTGTTTTTCTTAAAATTACGGAACATTATAACCCAGCTAGCTATTAAATTTTTAAAAACAAAAAAGGCCCAGAAAGAAAAATTTTTGGATCAAAAAAAGGAAACTTTTTTTAATCTTTTAAAGGGAAAAAAACCCATCACTGAATTTAATTTAGTATTTTTCCTTTTAAACAAAAGGTCTTTAAGGTTTTTGGGAAAAAGGGGGGTATTATGTCCCTTGTTTTTATCTACTACTAAAAAATCATTTTATGTTAATGGGTTGCTTATGTCAAAAGATAGTTGTGGAAAGTTTTTTTAGAGCTTTCAGTTTGTGCATGTTTTGGGAAGAAAAGAATTTCATTAAATTGACTGTAGTTTTTCCCAAAAAATCACAGGAAAAAGTTTCCCCTCATTTTTTTTAGAATTACAGTGAGTGCTTAGTTTTGTAAATAGGGCCCCAAATTTAAATGAAAAAATATGTTTTAAAAAGTCTGAAGTAGTTTTTAATTTGAAAAATTTTTGCTGGATTTGTTTCATGGTTGTTTTGTGTGAAATTACGGGGAAAAAAGTGAAATTGATTATTTTTGGGTTAAATTGCGGGATTTTTATAAAGTTTTATTTTGGGATGACTTTAATGAAATGAATTTAAATCAAACAACGAAAAATTTTCCTTTTTCGGGTTTTATTTGAACCAATTATGTCAAAGATATTTTAAGGCTTTACTTTACTACTATTGAAAATTACTTTTTTACAATTAATTTTTTGGAACCCCCTCCACTTTTTGGGTTTTAAAAAATGGTGAATTGTACCCCCTTCAGTAAGGGGGTATGGCCTATACGAATAAACCATTTTTGAGTTCCCAGTTTGAGTTGAGTTGAGTTCGAGTTCGAGTTCTCCCCTTCTCTCTCTTCCCCTCCCCCTCTCTCTTAACCTCTCTCTCTCTCTCCCCTCCTCTCTCTCTCTCTCTCTCTCCCCCGCCTCCTCTCTCTCTTCTGCTGTCTGTCTGTCTTTGTCCCTCTGAACTGCCTTTTTGTTTCAAGTTTTTTTTTGTATGGGGCTCTGTCTCTCTCCCCTGCCCCGGTTTTCCCGGGCTGTGGGGTGTGGGCCTTTTTTTATGTTTTTGTGTGTCTGTTGTCTGTTATCTTTTCTTATCAGTCTTTTTCTCTCTTCTTTCTCTCTTTTTCTCCAAATCGTTTAAATTGTGTTTAAACGTGTCCTTGCCGAAAATGTATTGTTGATGGGAAAAAAAATTACTTTCAGTGTTCAAAAATTCTCTTTCTTTCTCCCCCCTCCCCCCTTTCCCGTCCCGGGCCCCGTCTTTCTGTATGGGCTTTCTTCTCGTCTGTCTGTCCCGTTTTCCTTACTTTATGTTACCATAAAAAGGGGGGGAATGGATAAAAATGCATGAGTGCTTTTTCATTTTCATCTCCAAAAAAAAGGAGGGTTGACTTCTCTTCCCCTCCCCCCTCCTCCTCCTCTCTTCTCTCTCTCTCTCTTTTCTTTTCCCCTCCTCCTTTACCCTCTCTCTCTCCTTTTCTCTCTCTCTCTCTCTAATTTTTTTTGGGGATAATCAAAAGGTTTAGAGTATCAAATTTTCCTTAAGGTGCCCCTCTGTAAATTGGGTTCCAAATGTCGTAATTTGCCAGCTAGCCCGCCCTTAAAAAAAACACAAAAAAATCTGCTTTAAACAGGATGGTAAATGCCCTCAAAAAAAAAAAAGGGCATAAATTTAAATTTTTCTTCTCCTATTGCTGCTGTCTATTTTAAAAAAAGGGGGGGGGTGCCTTTTTTAAAGGGGAGGGAAAGGGTTTAAAGGAATTTAAAGCCTTGAGGGGTTTTTGTGTTATGTGGGGAAATCTAAGGGTTTTTTCCCCCGGGTTTATGTTTTTCCCGGTGAACATTGGGCAAACAATGTGTTTGGTCATTAAGGATTCAATATCAAATTAATGTGGTAAAGTGGGGAAGGATTGGGTTTTAAAAAAAAAAAGAAAAAAAAAAGAAAAAAATAAAAGTTGAATTTAAAGTGGTCATAATTTGAGGCATTGTGTTACAAATCTCCCTCTTTATAGCTCTTTTTTCTTTGTGTCTGGGTTGGGGATCTCTCTCTCTCTCTCTCTCTCTCTCTCTCTCTCTCTCTCTCTTCTACAAAACTCAATTATCAACTCACTTGATACATCAACAATAACAAACCACAGTCCATAGCCTCAAAACAAAGTTGCATATCCTCCTTACCTACCTGCCCTTTCCATCCTACCTATCTGCCCTTCCCTTTCCCTTCACCTGTATGTATGTCAGACTGTTGTCCTCTCTCTCTCTCTCTCTCTCTATCTCTCTCTCTCTCTCTCTCCTCTCTCTTCTCTCTCTCTTCTCTCTCTCTCTCTCTTTCAAATTTCATTGCTATTGAGAGAGTGAGTTTAGCAAAGTGTAAGCTTTTTTCCTTTTTATATTTTTTTAAAATTTTTTTTAAAATAAAATTATTATTATTATTTTAATATATTTTTTTCTTCTATTTTTTTAACTACACTTTAGTTATAAGAAATATATCTATCATAACAATAATATGTGTTAATCTGTACGATTATAATGAAATAGAGTGTTGACAGTGATGATCTGCTGTTTTGAGAATGATATTCAGTATTTTTTTCCTATGTCTTTTTTGTTTTGTTTGTTTACAAACAAAAAGCATTAATCTTTAACACACACACACACACACACACACACACACACACACACACACACACACACACACACACACACACACTCCCACTCTCTATCATTTCTCCCCCCCTCCCCCCCCCCCCCCCCCCCCCCCCCCCCCCCCCCCCCCCCCCAATCTCTCTCTCTTACTTACTATGTATAGATGTTCATTTTATGACTTTAGCGATTTTTTTCTCCTTATTGTTTGAGTGTATTGACGTTGGGCTTTTTCTTTTTCATGGCGTTCAATTTGTACGAGTATATTCGAAAAGAATATTGATGGTGATCCTGTGCTGTCTCGAGAATTATATATTTAGTATTATCCTTGAAACACGCACACACACACACACACACACACACTCTCTCTCTCTCTCTCTCTCTCTCTCTCTCTCTCTCTCTCTCTCTCTCTCTCTCTCTCTCTCCCTGACCTTATATAATTGGCTTTTATCCCCCACCCTCTTTTTACTCCTCTTCCTTATTTTTATTGTATGGGGTATACGGGTATTGAGTTTATTTCATTATCTTGACATATAATCTGCATGAGTATAATCAAAATTGGTGTTGACAGTGATGTGCACTGTCTTGAGAATTATATATTTTAGAGTTATCACTGAAACACACACACACTCTCTCTCTCTCTCTCTCTCTCTCTCTCTCTCTCTCTCACTATGACCTTATAGATCTGGCTGGTTGTTGTTTTGTTTTTGTTTTTCTTTCTTTCTTTTCTTCCTTGTTTTTATTGTGTGAGAGTATGGGTATTGAGGTTTTTATTTATTTATTTAATTATTATTATTATTATTATTATTTTTTATATTATTATTATTTTTTATCATAACATATTTTTTGTCTAAGTAATCAAAATAAGTGTCAAAGGTGATCGTGTACTGTTTTGAGAATTATATATTTAGTACCATCTCTGACACCCCACACACACACACACACACACACACACACACACACACACACACACACACACACACACACACACCCCCACACACACACACACACACACACTCTCTCTCTCTCTCTCTCTCTCTCTCTCTCTCTCCTTCTATTGTTATTGTGTATTCTAATAAAGGGCATATTCATACTTTCGATTTTCAATATTATTTTGGACTTGCTGTCTGTACTTGAGCTCCAGTGAATCTCCTATTTTAATATCTTATTACCACGTGTAACAACTATGTGTACTATTCTACAATATGAAGGTGTTCATTTTATGATCTATAAGTTTGGCTTACTCTCTCTCCTCTCTCTTTTCTCTCTCTCTCTCTCTCTCTCTCTCTCTCTCTCTCTCTCCCCTCTCTCTCTCTCTCTCTCTGTTGTTATTGCTGTGGTTGTTACTTTCTTCTTGTTGGTAATTTGTTTGGGTTTTTCGCTTGTTTGTTTTTTGTTTGGTGTATGCACGTGTGTGTGTGTGTGTGTGTGTGTGTGTGTGTGTGTGTGTGTGTGTGTGTGTGTGTGTGTGTGTGTGTGAGTGTGAAGGGGGGAAGGTGCTATATTTTTTTTTTAATTTTTTTTTGTTTGTTTGTTTGTTTGTTTTTGTTTCTTTTGGGTCTTATGGTGGGTTTTTTTCATTTGTTTGTTTGTTGTTGTTTTTTCTTGTTTTTTGTTTGTTTATTTGGAAGGGTGTTTTTGTCTGCTTTTTGGTTGTTGTTGTTGTCTTTTTTTTTGTGGTGGTAGTGGGGGGGGAGGGTTCTGGGGGTATTTTTTGTCTTTTGCTCGTCTGGGGTTTTTTTGTTTGTTTGTATGTTTGTTTGTTTTTTTCTTTTTCTCTCTTTTTCTTTAAAAAAAGTTTTTTTTTTTTGCTTCTTCTGCTTGAAAGTATGAGTACTGAGTGCATTTTTAAATGTGACCCCATGGGCGGGGACTGGATGTAAAAAGAACATGAATACTTATTCATTATCCTGGAAAAAAATATTTTGTTTCTATTACTTACAATGTGTAGATGTTCTTTTTATGACTTTATTGGCTTTTCCCCCTCTTTATTATGTGAGTGTATGGGTATTGCACTTATTTTATTTTCCATGACATTCAATTTGCAGGAGCATCATTAAAAAGTGTTTGTGTTGATCGTGTGCTATGTGAGTATTACATATTTAGTATATCCTGAAACACCCCCACCCCACCCCACACCCCCACACCACACGCTCAAACAAACACAAACACACACACACACACACACACACACACACACACACACACACACACACTCACTCACCCACTCACCCCACTCATATTCTCTCCCTCAACGACTGTATAGTTTTAAATTTCTTCTTGGTTTGTTTCTTGTTTTTATTGTGTGGGATGTATGGGTATTAATTTATTTTTATCATGACATATAATTTGAAACGAGTATAATCTAAAATGAGTGTTGATGGGATGGCATACTGTTTTGGGATTTATATATTGGATATTATCTCTGAAATACACACACACACTCTCTGTCTCTCTGTCTCTGTCTCTCTCTCTCTCTCTCACCTTTTATCGTCCTGCTTATAGTCATAGTATATCCCGATGAAGGATTCATATTTTTATATTTTCAATACTTTATTATTGCCTCTGTACTTAAGTTTTAATGAGTGCCCTATTCAATATCTTATAATTATGTTAACAAGTATGTGTACCATTTGACAATGTGTAGATGTTTATCTTTATGACTTATTAAGTTTGGTTGTGTTATTTTTTCTTGGCTTTGTTGTTGTTCTTGTTGTTGTTGTTTGTCTGTTTTTCTCTTTTTTATCTCTTTTGTTGGTTTGGTTTTTCTTCTCTTTTGTTTGTTTGTTTGTTTTGGTTACGGTTTTTTGGGGGGTGGGGGGGAGGGGTGGGGTATTTTTAGGATTTTTCTTTAATTGCTTTCTTTGGGGGGGGGGGGGGGGGTTGTTGGGGGG
>CM054138.1:30428803-30438803 GCA_028751875.1 Rapana venosa
TATATCTCTCTGTATGGGGACGGGATAGCTCAGTGGTCTGAGCACTCGCTTTCCCCCAGCCAAGTTAAGCAGCATCGAGCGTGGTTACCAGTTGGATGGGTGACCGTTTGCGAGCCTTGGCTTCAGTACAGTTCCCCCAGTTTACCCAGCTGTAAATGGGTACCTGCCCTCTTTAGGGTCAGGGAAGGTAAAGCAGCGAGGGAGAGGAGATGGGCGCCGCCCTCAATATGCTGGCCCTAGAGAAGTGAGGTCTCTGACGCCTCGCTCCCCTACGACCTTATAGGTTATGGGACTCCTTTACCTTTACCTATCTCTCTGTATAATTAATTAATTATACGTTTGAGAACACAACTGGATAACTCGTTTCTTTGTTTTCTTTCCTTGTCAATCTGTGTGTGTGTGTGTGTGTGTATGTGTGTGTGTATGTGTCTTTTTGTCTGTCTTTCTCTGTCTCTATCTCTGTCTCTCTATGGCTCTCTATCTCTCTGCATCTGTCTCTGTCTCTCTCTGTCTCTCCCTTCCCTTTCTGTCTTCCTCTCTTTCTTTCTCTCCCCCCCCCCTCTCTCTCTCTCTCTCTCTTCTCTCTCTCTCGCTCCTTTCGTTTCCACCAAGCAAGCAAATAAACAAGCAAACATCTCTCTCTCTCTCTCTCTCTCTCTCTCTCTCTCTCTCTCTCTCTCTCTCTCTCTCTCTCTCTCTCTCTCCTATCCACCACCAAAAAACCCCAACAAACAAACAAACAAACAAACTTGTCCGCTGATAACGATGTGGTAATAGCGTGCAGTAAATGTGGCATAAATCTCCAACTACCCTTTTTTTTTTCTCTGTGTGTGTGTGTGTGACAAGAGATCATTATGATGATATTGTAACCGCTGCTTTCGCTTGGTGCACTGCTGATAGTATACTCGTACGTACATGTATGTGGTCAGAGTAAGGATTCTGTACACGAGTTTTGATAATAGTTACATTGGTAAAAAAAAAACCTGTTAGTCTTTACATTGATGAAAAGGCTGATAATCTTTACAATGATGGGAAAAAAACTACTAGTCTTTACATTGATGAAAAACTGATAGTCTTTACATTGATGAAAAAACTTTATAGTCTTTACATTGATGAAAAACTGATAGTCTTTACATTGATGGAAAAAACGGATAATCTTTTCAGTGGTGAAAAACCGGATAATCTTTACATTGGTGAAAAAACGGATAATCTTTACATTGATGGAAAAAAACCGGATAATCTTTACATTGGTGAAAAAACTGATAGTCTTTACATTAATGGAAAAACTGAAAGTCTTTACATTGATGAAAAAGCTAATAATCTGTACATTGATGGAAAAAACTAAAAATCTTTACATTGATGAAAAACTGATAGTCTTTACATTGATGGAAAAAACTGAAAGTCTTTACATTGATGGAAAAACGTTTAATATTTGCATTGGTGAAAAAACAGATAATCTTTACATTAATAAAATACTGATAGTCTTTACATTGATGAAAAAACGTTATAGTCTTTACATTGATGAACAAACTTTATAGTCTTTACATTGATGAACAAACTTTATAGTCTTTACATTGATGAACAAACTTTATAGTCTTTACATTGTTGAAACAACTGATAGTCTTTACATTGATGGAAAAAACTGATAGTCTTTACATTGATGATAAAGCTGATAATCTTTACATTGATGGGAAAAACGGATAATCTTTACATTGATGAAAAACTGATAGTCTTTACATTGATGAAAAAACTGACAGTCTTTACATTGATGGAAAACTGGCATCAACGTTACAATGGAGATCAGTAGATAAATAGATTTTAAAAAATATAATTTGTAAAACTCTCTCTCTCCTTTTCTCTCTCCGTCTCCCTGTCTCTGTCTGTCTGTCTCTGTCTTTTTCTCTCTCTGTCTCCTTGTCTTTGTCTTTATGTCTGTCTCCGTCTGTCTCTGTCTCTCTATCTCTCTGTCTCTGTCTCTCTCTGTCTCTCACTCTCTCTCTCTCTGATTGTGTCTCTCTGTCTGTCTGTCTATTCTCTCTCACTCACTTTGTCTCACCCTCCCCCCCCCTCCTCTCTCTCTCCAATCCACCACCAAAAAATAACCCAACAAACAAACAAACAAACAAACTTGTCTGCTGATAATGATGTGGTAATAGCGTGCAGCAAATGTGGCATAAATCTCCCCTTCCCATTTTTTCTGTGTCTGTGTGTGTGTGTGTGGCAAGAGATCATTAATATGATGATATCCTAACCACTGCCTTTCTCACTTGGTGCAGTACTGTCAGTATAGTAGACTCGTAAGTGCAAGCATGTGGTCAGAGTTAGGGTTCCGTCGACGAGTTAGTTCTGATGATAATCTTTACTTTGATGAACAAAATGATATCAAGGTTAGGATGGTTATCAGTAAATAAGTAGATATTTTAAAAAATGTAATTAGTAAGACTCTCTCTCTCTCTCTCTCTCTCTCTCTCTCTCTCTCTCTCTCTCTCTCTCTCTGTCTCCCTCTCTGTCTCCCTCTCTCTCTGTCTCTGTCTATCTGTCTGTCTGTCTGTCAGTCTGTCATTCTGTATGTCTGTATTTCTCTGCCTCTCTATGTCTCTCTCTGCCTCTCTGTCTCTCTCTGTCTCTCTCTGTCTCTCTGTCTCTGTCTGTCTGTCTCTCTCTCTCCTATCCACCACCAAAAACTAACCCAACAAACAAACAAACTTGTCTGCTGATAATGATGTGGTAATAGCGTGCAGCAAATGTGGCATAAATCTCCACTTCCCATTTTTTCTGTGTGTGTGTGTGTGACAAGAGATCATTAATATGATGATATCCTAATCACTGCTTTCGCTTGGTGCAGTGCTGTGAGTATAGTAGACTCGTAAGTACAGGTATGGGGTCAGAGTGAGGGTTCCATCCACGAGTTAGTTCTGATGATAATCTTTACTTTAATGAACAAAATGATATCAAGGTTAGGATGGTTATCAGTAAATAAGTAGATAAAACAAATTGTAATTAGTAAGACTCTCTCTCTCTCTCTCTCTCTCTCTCTCTCTCTGTCTCCCTCTCTGTCTCCCTCTCTCTCTGTCTCTGTCTATCTGTCTGTCTGTCTGTCAGTCTGTCATTCTGTATGTCTGTATTTCTCTGCCTCTCTCTGTCTCTCTCTGCCTCTCTGTCTCTCTCTGTCTCTCTCTGTCTCTCTGTCTCTGTCTGTCTGTCTCTCTCTCTCCTATCCACCACCAAAAACTAACCCAACAAACAAACAAACTTGTCTGCTGATAATGATGTGGTAATAGCGTGCAGCAAATGTGGCATAAATCTCCACTTCCCATTTTTTCTGTGTCTGTGTGTGTGTGTGTGTGACAAGAGATCATTAATATGATGATATTCTAACCACTGCTTTTCTCACTTGGTGCACTGCTGTGAGTATAGTAGACTCGTAAGTGCAAGTATGTGGTCAGAGTAAGGGTTCCGTCCATGAGTTAGTTCTGATGAGAATCTTTACTTTGATGAACCAAATGATATCAAGGTTAGGATGGTGATCAGTAAATAAGTAGATACCCCAAAAAATTGTAATTAGTAAGACTTTCTCTCTCTCTCTCTCTCTCTCTCTCTCTCTCTCTCTCTCTCTCTCTCTCTCTCTCTCTCTCTCTCTCTCTCTCTCGCTGTCTCTGTTTCTGTCTCTGTCTCCCTGTCTCCCTGTCTCTCTCTGTCTTTAAAACTGACTGTCTCTCTGTCTGTCTGTCTTTCCCTCTCTCAATGCTTGTCTCTTTTTTGTAGTAAATCTATATCTTTGTTTCTCTCTACGTGTTTCTTTCTCTGTCTGTCTGTCTATCTGTCTCTATCTGTCTGTCTGTCCCTCTGTCTCTCTATCTGTTTGTCTGTATGTCTGTCTGTCCCTCCATCTTTTCTCTCTCTCTCTCTCTCTCTCTCTCTCTCTCTCTCTCTCTCTCTCTCCCTCTCTCTCTTTCTCTCCCTTTTTCTGTGACAGTGAGCTCTGATATTCCGTTCTATCATTAAAGATAATTGTCAGCAGTGACTGGCAAATTAATGAGTAGCGTAAAGTAGGTCTACCAAAAAGGATCTGTCAAAATGGATTGATAGAGTGGTCATCAAAAAAGGACATAAAACTCCCCCTCTTATTCTTGCCGTGCGACAAGGCACTATCCCAGCATAGAGAGAGGCTTGCCCGTGGGAGGGCCCCTGGATAGCATGATAACGTAGAGGCCAGTGGATAGAGGCCAGTGGATAGAGGCCAGTGGATAGAGGCCAGTGGATAGAGGCCAGTGGATAGAGGCCAGTGGATAGAAGCCAGTGGATAGAGGCCAGTGGATAGAGGCCAGTGGATAGAGGCCAGTGGATAGAAGCCAGTGGATAGAAGCCAGTGGATAGAGGCCAGTGGATAGAGGCCAGTGGATAGAAGCCAGTGGATAGAGGCCAGTGGATAGAGGCCAGTGGATAGAAGCCAGTGGATAGAGGCCAGTGGATAGCATTATAACATAGAGATGCCAGTGAATAGAGGCTACTAGATAGAGGCCAGTGGATAGAGGCCAGTGGATAGCATTATAACATAGAGGCCAGTGGATAGGAGGCCAGTGGATAGAGGCCAGTGGATAGAGGCCAGTGGATAGAGGCCAGTGGATAGAAGCCAGTGGATAGAGGCCAGTGGATAGAGGCCAGTGGATAGAGGCCAGTAGATAGAGGCCAGTGGATAGCATTATAACATAGAGATGCCAGTGAATAGAGGCTACTAGATAGAGGCCAGTGGATAGCACTATAGCATAGAGAGACCAGTGAATATAGGCCAGTGGATAGAGGCCAGTGGATAGAAGCCAGTGGATAGAGGCCAGTAGATAGAGGCCAGTAGATAGAGGCCAGTGGATAGCATTATAACATAGAGATGCCAGTGAATAGAGGCTACTAGATAGAGGCCAGTGGATAGCACTATAGCATAGAGAGACCAGTGAATATAGGCCATTGGATAGAGGCCATTGGATAGGGGGCCAGTGGATAGAGGCCAGTGGATAGGAGGCCAGTGAATAGAGGCCAGTGGATAGGGTTATAACATAGAGGCAAGTGGATATGGGGCCAGTGGATAGAGGCCAGTGGATAGAGGCCAGTGGATAGGAGGCCAGTGAATAGAGGCCAGTGGATAGAGGCCAGTGGATAGGAGGCCAGTGAATAGAGGCCAGTGGATAGGAGGCCAGTGAATAGAGGCAAGTGGATATGGGGCCAGTGGATAGAGGCCAGTGGATAGAGGCCAGTGGATAGCATTATAACATAGAGGCCAGTGGATAGGAGGCCAGTGGATAGAGGCCAGTGGATAGGAGGCCAGTGAATAGAGGCCAGTGGATAGGGTTATAACATAGAGGCAAGTGGATATGGGGCCAGTGGATAGAGGCCAGTGGATAGAGGCCAGTGGATAGCATTATAACATAGAGGCCAGTGGATAGGAGGCCAGTGGATAGAGGCCAGTGGATAGGGGGCCAGTGGATAGGAGGCCAGTGGATAGAGGCCAGTGGATAGCGGCCAGTGGATAGGGGGGCCAGTGGATAGGGGGCCAGTGGATAGAGGCCAGTGGATAGAGGCCAGTGGATAGAGGCCAGTGGATAGGAGGCCAGTGGATAGAGGCCAGTGGATAGGGGGCCAGTGGATAGGAGGCCAGTGGATAGAGGCCAGTGGGTAGGGGGCCAGTGGATAGGAGGTCAGTGGATAGAGGCCAGTGGATAGAGGCCAGTGGGTAGAGGCCAGTGGATAGAGGCCAGTGGATAGCATTATGACATAGAGAGGCCAGTGGATAGAGGCCAGTGGATAGCATTATGGCATAGAGAGGCCAGTGAATAGAGGGAAGTGGATAGAGGCCAGTGGATAGCATTATAGCATAGAGGCATGTGGATACCATTATAGCATAGAGGCATGTGGATACCATTATAGCATAGAGGCATGTGGATACCATTATAGCATAGAGGCTGTGGATACCATTATAGCATACAGGCCTGTGCATACCATTATAGCATAGAGGCCTGTGCATACCATTATAGCATAGAGGCCAGTGCATACCATTATAGCATAGAGGCCAGTGCATACCATTATAGCATAGAGGCATGTGGATAGCAGTATAGCATAGTAGCCTGTGGATAGCAGTATAGCATAGAGGCCTGTGGATACCATTATAGCATAGAGACCTGTGGATAGCATTATAGCATAGAGGCCTGTGCATACCATTATAACATAGAGGCATGTGGATAGCATTATAGCATAGAGGCCTGTAGATAGCACTATAACATAGAGGCCTGTGCATACCATTATAGCATAGAGGCCTGTGGATAGCATTATAGCATAGAGGCCTGTGGATACCATTATAGCATAGAGGCCTGTGGATACCATTATAGCATAGTGGCCTGTGGATAGCACTACAGCATAGAGGCCTGTGGATACCATTATAGCATAGAGGCCTGTGGATACCATTATAGCATATTCCTCGCAATTTTTCTTCTTCTTCACAACTCGTTTTCTTCACAATTCTCCTTCTCTCAAGCATGAAACTTTTAACATTTTATTCCACAATTGCCTTGATTCTGGTTACTGAGATCGCAAGTTCATAATTGCTAACAGTTATTTTTTTCCCCTTTTTATATAAAAAAATAGGCTTGAGGGCTTTAATCTGCCATCAAAATAAATCAACCGAAAACTCCTTTCCGTTTAATCTGCCATCAAAATAAATCAACCGAAAATTCCTTCGGTTTAATCTACAGTCAAAATAAATCAAGCGAAAATTCCTTTAGGTTTAATCTACCATCAAAATAAATAAACAGCAAATTCCTTTCGGTTTAATCTTCATTCAAAATAAATAAGTAGAAAATTCCTTTCGGTTTAATCTGCCATCAAAATTAATCAACAGAATATTATTTCGGTTTGATCTGCATTCAAAATAATCAACAACAAAAATTCCGTTCGGTTTAATCTTCTACCATTAAAATAAATCAACAGAAAATTCCCTTTCCCCTCCTCCCTCCTAGCATCTTTGTTGCTGTGTGATAGCATCGCGGAGGCCAGTGGATAGATTTTGCCTTTGGGAGTCTGCGTCAGTTGGGGAATGTTGAGAGCTAACACAAGAGTTACGTTGGTGCTGGTCTTTTTTTTTAATTAGATCACGCTTTCCAAATAATGATTTTGTCATCATCCTCATCCTCATCAGATCGATATCAGTTGATGGTGGTGGTGGCAGTGGTTGGTGGTGGTGGTGGTTGTGGTGGTGGGAGTGATGGTGGTTGTGGTGGTGGTGGGAGTGGGAGTGGGAAGCGTGGTGGTGGTGGTGGTGTGGTGGTGGGGGCAACGGTGGTGCCGGTGAGAGTGGTGATGGGAGTGGTTGTAGTTGTGGTGGTGGTTGTGGCGGTGGTGGAGGTGGTGGTGGTAGTGGTGGTGGTTGTGGTGGTGGTTGTGGTGGGAGTGGGAGTGGTGGTGATGGTGGTGGTAGTGGTTATAGTGGTGGTGGTTGTGGTGGTGGTTGTGGTGGTGGTGGCGGTGGTAGTGGTAGTGGTGGTGGTGAAAAAGTTTTATAGAAAGAATGGTTAGATGGGGACAAAATCAAAGATTGTGTATAAATATTGAGGCTTGTTATGTATTGTTCTTTTGATCATTTTGTTTCCTTTCTAATGTGTGGGGTGTGTGTGTGTGTGTGTGTGTGTGTGTGTGTGTGTGTGTGTGTGTGTGTGTGTGGTGTGTGTGTGTGTGTGCGTGCGTGCGTGCGCATTACTATCATTATTTCTTTCTATCTTCCTCATTCTTTTCTGTCTGTCTCTCTCTTGTCTCTCTCTGTCTGTCTTTCTCTGTCTACCTTTTTCTGTCTGTCTGTCTCTTTCTGCCACTCTCTATCTCTCTGTGTCTGTCTGTTAGATATCTGTCTATGTATCTATGTATCTCTGCATCTATGTATCTTTCTATGCATATATATATATAAACAAAATAAATTGGATCACAACTGGATCCCCTTGAGATACCTTCCCTCGTTTGACCAAACAATATATATCGCTGAGAATAAAAGCATATATATATATATAATATATATTGTATATATATACATAATATAATATATATATATAATATATATAATAATATAATATATATGATTATTCATCGTGACATGAAACCAACACAATCCACTTCCTAAACCCATCTCAACTCCTGCCAACCCCCCCCCCCGCCCCGCACCACCGCACACCACTCCCCCCCCCCCCAACTCCCCCGGATCTCTCTCTCTCACACACTCTCTCTCTCATCCTTTCTCTCTAATCCTCCTCTCCTCCACTCTCTCTCCTTCACCTTCACCACACATCTGCATCCTTCTCCTATAATTATCAAATTTTCTTCTTCCAGCGGCCACAAGTGTGACAAAGGAGGACGGGATAGCCTAGTGGTTAGAACATTGCGCTCGCAAATCTGACGACCCGGGTTCGATTCCCGTTCAAGGGGATATTTTCCCCAGGAGTTAGCATCAGTGCAGACTCCACTTCTCCCCAAAAGTCCTTCGGATGAGACTATGAACCGAGGTCCCGTGTGCGAACGCACGCAGAACATCTTGCGCACACGTTAAAATCCTGTTCCGCTTTTCGTAAGAGTAGGCCATTGTGTGCCGGTGGGAACAGATGACAATTTACAAAACCGCATACACACGGGGACTGGATGTAAAAAAAGCACATAAGTGCTTATTCAATTATCCTCGATATAAAAGAATAAATACACAACACACTCTATCTTCTCTCTCTCTACTCACTCACACTCTCTCTCTCTCTCTCTCTCTCCTCATCTCCCTCTCTCTCTCTCTCTCTCACACTCCTTCTCTCCTCTCACTCTCTCCTCTCTCTCTCTCTCTCACACACATTCTCCCTCTCACTCTTTCACTCTCTCTCTCTCTCTCTCTCCACACACCTATCCTCTCTCTCCTCTCGCTCTCTCTCTCTCTCTCTCTCACTCTCTCTCGTTCTCTCCTTCACCTTCACCACACATCTGCATCCTTCTCCTATAGCTATCTAGATTTTCTTTTTCCAGTGACCACAAGTGTGACAAAGGAACGCTGAGAACAACTGACACTGAAGCCTGAAACCTGAGACAGGAGGAGGATGGGCTCAGTGCCTATGAATAGACAGCAACTGCACTGCATTGAACTGCACTGCACTGCACTGCAATGCCACATGCACTGCAATGCATGCCATGCCACGCGATGCAATCCAATCCATATGCTTAGAGGATTATTGCGCTGCTGGAAGGAATCACACTTTTTTTTCTTCTCAATAATTGGTTCCGACTGTCACTGGATCGATGAAAGCTGATGAAATTTTGGGGACACTTGAGTTGACAGTGCGATACACTCAATATGCTCAGAGGATTGTTGCGCTGCTAGAAGAAATCACAAATATGGAAGGGGACGGGACAGCTCAGTGGTCAGAGCACTCGCTTTCCCTGCAACCAAGGTTAAGCAGCATCGAGCGTGGTTACCAGTCGGATGGGTGACCGTTTGCGCGCCTTGGCTTCAGTACAGTCCCCCAGTTCACCCAGCTGTGTAAATGGGTACCTGCCCTCTTTAGGGGTCAGGAAGGTAAAGCAGCGAGGGAGAGAAGATGGGTGCGCCGCCCTCATTATGCTGGCTTCTAGAGAAGTCGAGGTCTCTGACGCCTCGCTCTCCTACGACCTTATAGGTTATAGGACACCTTTACCTTTACCTTTTTATAAGGAATCACGCTTTCCTCAATAACTGGTTCTGACAGTCACTTGATCGATGGAAGCAGACGAATTTCTTGACACTTGAGTTGACAGTGCAGTACACCTCAATATGCTTAACATAACAACCTGCATTCTCCTTTTTAAAGGAGAAAAAAAATCCTCTGAAGTCGGAGCATGGCTGCCTATAATTATGGCAAAGTACTTTTAAAAAAACCACAGTAATACACGCAATACTTGTCATTATCCAGTGTGCAATGTCAATCTCACAGTTTATTCCCAGGTGGGATGAGTGAGT
>CM054138.1:30443803-30446303 GCA_028751875.1 Rapana venosa
ATTCTTCTTTAGATACCCTTTAAGTTCGCTTATCTAGTATTATCCATGTATGTATGTATCTATCTAACTCTTTATTTGTTTCTTTCATTTTCATCTATCTATCTATCTATCTATCTGTCTATCTATCTATCTTTCTATCTATCTATCTATCTATCTATCTATCTATCTATCTATCTATCTATCTATCTATCTATCTTCTATCTATCTACTATCTATCTATCTATCTATCTGTCTGTCTGTCTGTCTGTCTATCTATCTATCTATCTATATGGCTGTCTGTCTGTCTTCTGTCTATCTCTCTATCTATCTATCTATCTATCTATCTATCTATCTATCTATCTATCTATCTATCTCTCTATCTATCTATCTATCTATCTATCTATCTATCTATCTATCTATCTATCTAAATGTCTGTATGTCTGTCTATCTGCATTCATTTTCATCGATCTATATCTCTGTCTATCTATCTATCTATCTATCTATCTATCTATCTAATCTATCTATCTATCTATCTATCTATCTATCTATTTATCATGTATCTATCTATCTATCTACCTATCTATCTATCTATCTATCTATCTATCTATCTATCTATCTATCTGTCTGTCTGTCTGACTGTCTGTCTATCTATCTATCTATCTACTTTCATTTTCATCGATCTATTTATCTATCTATCTATATCTCTATCTATCTATCTATCTAAGTTTATTTCTGTGCTTGTTTACGTATCTGTTTATCTATTCATGCATTCATTTTCCTCCGTCGCCCTTTCCTTTTTCTTTATTCATGTATTTATTCATAGGAATCATGATAGTGGTTGTGGGTAGGGGTGGGGATGAGGGGTGGTAGGGCAGTGAATACAGCAAGTCTGCAAGATAGAGATGCAAATCTGTGCCATTATACTTTTTTTTCTTTGCTTTTTTTTTGGTTAATGCGGACGGTGCCAGACAGAATCAATGTGTTCTCCATCATGCATGTTCCCAGGCAATTCAGTAGGCAACAACAACAACGACAACAACAACAACAACAAACAAAAACAACAAACAAAAAACAAAAAACAAAAAACAAAACCTGTTTCTGTATTCCTCTGGCGTAGGTCATTCTCTGTCTGGATTTCGGGTCGTGGGAAAAAGACAGGGCACAGAGAGAGAGAGAGAGAGAGAGAGAGAGAGAGAGAGAGAGAGAGAGAGAGAGAGAGAGAGAGAGAGGTAGAGGAGGGGAGAGAGAGGGGGAGGGAGGGGGAGACAAAGGGAGAGAGAGAGTGAGAAAGAGAGGGAGAGAAAGAGGGGAAGAGTGGGAGAGGGAGGGAGGGAGAGGAGAGAGAGGGTGAGAGAGAGAGGGAGGAAGGGAAAGAGGAAGAGGGAGAGAGAGGGGGAGAGTGGGAGAGGGAGGGAGGGAGAGACAAGGGGAGGGAGAGAGGGGTGAGAGAGAGAGAGGGTGATAGAGAGAAAGAGGAAGAGGGAGAGGGAGGGAGGGAGAGACAGGGGAGGGAGGGAGGGAGAGGGTGAGAAAGAGAGGGAGGGAGGGAGAGAAAGAGGAAGGAGAGAGAGGGGGAGAGTGGGAGAGGAGGGAGGGGGAGGGAGGGAGAGACAGGGGAGAGAGGGGGGAGAGAGAGAGAGGGAAGGAAGAGGGAGAGAGAGGGAAGAGTGGGAGAGAGAGAGGGAGAGACAGACATACAGAGACAGGAAGACAGACAGAGACATACAGAGATTAGAGACAGAGACAGACACACAGAGACAGACAGGCACGGAGAGAGGAGGAGACAGAGAAAGAGAGAGAGATCAAATCAAATCAAATCAAATCAAATCAAATTAATTTTACTTCGAGGATTATGAATAAGCACTCATGTGCTTTTTTACATCCAGTCCTAAGAGAGAGAGAGAGAGAGAGAGAGAGAGAGAGAGAGAGAGAGAGAGAGAGAGAGAGAGAGGCAGACACCCAGACACCCAACAGACAGTCAGACAGACAGACAGACAGAGAAGGGAGAGAGAGAAAGAGAGAGGTGGGGGGAGGGAAGAGGGAGGGAGAGAGAAAGAGAGAGAGAAAACACACACACACACACACAGACAGACAGACAGACAGGCAGACAGACGGATAGGCAAACATCCAGATAGTCAGACAGACAGACAGACAGAGACAGAGAGAGAGGAGGAGAGAGAGAGAGAGAGAGAGAGAGAGAGAGAGAGAGAGAGAGAGAGAGAGAAAGAAAGAGACAGACAGACAAGACAGAGACAAGAGAAGTGGAGAAAGAGAGAAAAGAGAGAGAGAGAGAGGGTGGAGGCAGAAAGGGAGGGAGGGGGAGACCTAGAGAGTAAAAGAAAAAGACAGACAGACAGACAGACAGACAGATAGACAGATAGAGAGGGGGGGAGGGGGAAGCGGTAGGAGGCAGGTCGTAAATAGATAAGAATGATGCAATGTTTTGCCAATCGTCTGAGATCGAATCAGTTGGGCATTATGATATGTCTTCGAGGATGGTATATGACTATAAGCAAAATGA
>CM054138.1:30451303-30453803 GCA_028751875.1 Rapana venosa
AGTGTGTAGTAGTAGTAGTAGTAGTAGTAGTAGTAGTAGTAGTA
Organism: Rapana venosa; assembly: GCA_028751875.1. Taxonomy (NCBI): domain Eukaryota; kingdom Metazoa; phylum Mollusca; class Gastropoda; order Neogastropoda; family Muricidae; genus Rapana; species Rapana venosa. Next base: position 30,451,348 of record CM054138.1, read on the forward strand.
GTAGTAGTAGTAGTAGTAGTAGTAGTAGTAGTAGTAGTAGTAGTAGTAGTAGTAGAAGGATGAAAACATTTCAGACCGTAGTTTCGATATTATTTTACAATCGATAATTGTATTTCCAGTGCAAGAATATGTATGTATATTGGGTGTGTAGTGAAATGACTTAATTGAGTTTAAATTGGGATTTAAGGGCATGAGTTGTGGAGGAGGGGGGGGGGGGGTTGGGTTGGGTTTTTTTTGGTCGAGATGTATTTTCAACCCAGACTTTTTGCTTTTGAGCCAGGTGTGTAACCTCTACACCACCATATAATTGCTCCCCCTACCCACCACCTTCCCACCCCTCCCACTCATCCCCAACCCCCAACCCACCACCACCCCACCCCTAACTTTATACAACAATGCTTTCCTTAAAAAACAAAACAAAAAAGCATCGCCCAGCATGCACAACTCTCCTCCTTGCTTGCCTGAGGTTATTTTACGTGCGCTTAAATACATGATGCACGCGAGACAAACCCCTCCCGTTCATCCCCTTCTTTTGATTAACATCCATCCATCCATGCATACATGCATGCATACATACATACACCTGAACCCTGTGCCAGAATAATGCCAGGGAAAAAGCCAACCTCCAACGTGAGTGGAATGGCAAGCACCTCGCTTTCTGAAAGTGGGGGAGGGAGGGAAGGAGGGAAGGGAGGGAGGGAGGGAGGGAGGGGTGCATTGACTTTCAGCAAACCATCTCCTCTGGCAGGTTGGATTCAGCTGCACGTGTGCACACATCACGGGTTGTGTGGGATAGAATGCTGGGAAATAAAAAACCTAACGGATTCGTTGGAATTTGAAGGTCGTGAACTTCTCTACTGGCCGATAGATAAGATCTACAGTTGAAATCGATATATATATATATATTTGTTTTTTTCAGGGCGTGTATGCATACACCAGAATGTGTAGTAGTAGTAGTAGTAGTAGTAGTAGTAGTAGTAGTAGTAGTAGTAGTAGTAGTAGTAGTAGTAGTAGAATGATGAAAACATTTCAGATCGTAGTTTCCATATTATTTTACAATAGATTTTTTTCCCCAGCGCAAGAATATGTATACCGGGTGGAATGACCTAATTGAGTTTAAATTGGGATTTAAGGGCATCAGTTTGTTCGTCTTTTGGGGTTTTTTGTGTGTTGTCGAGATGTATTTCAAACCCAGACTTTTTGCTTTTGAGCCAGGTGTGTAACCTCTTCACCACCATATAGTTGCTCCCCCTACCCACCACCTTCCCACCCCTCCCCCTCCCCCCTACCCCCCACCACCCCACCCCTAACTTTATACAACAATTTTTTCCTTTTTTATTTAAAAAGCATCGCTTAAGGGCATTAGCTCTTTTGGGGTTGTTGTTTGTTTGTTGTTGTTGCTTTTTTTTTTTTTTTTTTGAGGGGGGGGGGGTTGGTCGAGATGTATTTCAAACTCAGACTTTTTGCTTTTGAGCCAGGTGTGTAACCTCTACACCACCATATAGTTGCTCCCCCTACCCACCACCTTCCCACCCCTCCCCCTCATCCCCACCCCCCAAACCCCCACCACCATCCCACCCGTAACTTTATACAACAATGTTTTCCTTAAAAAAACAAAACAATAAAAGCATCGCCCAGCATGCACAACCCTCCTCCTTGCTTGCCAGAGGTTATTTTACGTGCGCTAAAATACACGATGCACGCGAGACAAACCCTTCCCGTTCATCCCCTTCTTTTGATTAACATCCATCCATGCATCCATGCATACATGCATACATACATACACCTGAACCCTGTGCCAGAATAATGCCAGGGAAAAGTCCAACCTCCAACGTGAGTGGAATGGCAAGCTCCTAGCTCGCTTTCTGAAAGTGGGGGAGGGAGGGAAAGGAGGCAAGGGAGGTAGGGAAGGAGGGGTGCATTCACTTTCAGCAAACAATCTCCTCTGGCAGGTTGGATTCAGCTGCACGTGTGCACACATCACGGGGTGTGTGGGATAGAATGCTGGGAAATAAAAAACCTAACGGATTCGTTGGAATTTGAAGGTCGTAAACTTCTCTACTGGTCGAGAGATAAGATCTACAAATGAAATCGATATATGTATATGTTTGTTTTTCAGGGCGTGTATGCATACACCAGAGTGTGTAGCAGTAGCAGTAGTAGGAGTAGTAGTTAGTAGTAGTAGTAATAGTAGTAGTAGTAGTAGTAGTAGTAGTAGTAGTAGTAGTAGTAGTAGTAGTAGTAGTAGAATGATGAAAACATTTCAGATCGTAGTTTCGATATTAATTTACAATAGATAATTTCATTTTCCAGCACGAGAATATGTATACCAGGTGTATCGTGGAATGACCTAATTGAGTTTAAATTGGGATTTAAGGGTATGAGTTTGTTTGTTTGGTTGTTGTTGTTTTTTGTTGTTGTTGTTTGGTTGGGGTTTTTTTTTAAGGGGGTGGGGG
>CM054138.1:30463803-30488803 GCA_028751875.1 Rapana venosa
TTTTTTTTCATCCAGCCCTCGAGAGAGAGAGAGAGCAGAAGAGAGAGAGAGAGAGAGAGAGAGAGAGAGAGAGAGAGAGAGAGAGAGAGAGAGAGAGAAACAGAGAGAGACAGAGAGAGAGAAAGACAGAGAGAGAGAAAGACAGAGAGACAGACAGAGACAGACAGACACACAGACAGAGAGGCAATCAGATATGCGTGAACACGCCAAAGATACCGTATGTTTGATTTTACGTCATTTCCTTGCCATCGGCATTTTGTGAACTCTCTGCTTAAATATTTTCAACAAAAAAACCCACCACCCTTGCTTTGCTAGAATACAATCCACACGATGCATTAACAGCATGGGATGCATTTGTCTTGTTCTATTCTGTTTTGTTTTGATTTTTAATATTTTCTGAGTGAACATGACATTTCGCTGATTATACATACATTTCAAGGTTTTATGGACTGAAATATTATCTTCCATCATTTTGTTTTGGATTTTTTTTCTCTTTAGCTTTGTCTAGTTTTTGTGTTTCTGTTCTGTCTATGAGTCTACTTATTTGCATTTTATTTGTCTCTGTCTCTGTCGCTCCTCTCTCTCTCTCTCTCTCTCTCTCTCTCTCTCTCTCTCTCTCTCTCTCTCTCTCTCTCTCTCTCTCTCTCTCTCTCTCTCTCTCTCTGCCTGTCTCTGTTCCTCTGTCTGTCTGTCTGTCTCTGTCACTCTCTGTCTGTTTGTCTTTCTGTCTATTTGTCTGTCTGTCTGACTGTCTGCCTGTCTGTCTCTGTCTGTCTCTTTGTCTCTGTTTCCCTCCGTCTGTGTGTATGTATGTATGTATGTATATATGTGTGTGCGTGCGTGCTTGTGTGAGTGCGTGCATTCATGGCGTGTGTGTGTGGATGTTCGTGCGTGGGAGTGCGTGAGTGTGTGTGTGTGCGTGTGTGTGCATATGTACGTGCGTACGTGTGCGTGTGTGTGCGTATGTGCATGTGTGCGTACGTGCGTGTACACATCTGTACGTTTGTCTGTCTGTGAGTGTGTTTGGGTGTGTCAGACACAGACAAAAAGAGAGAAAGAGAGACAGTCAGAAAGGCAGACAAAAGACAAACAGACGAACAGTCAGACAGACAGACACAGAGACAGACAGAGAAACTGTTAGAGAGGGAGAGAGACGGAGAGAGAAACTGAATATGCACGGTTGCGTAAATATTATTTCGTGTTTATTTATTCCCAATCATTATGATTCTCGATCTAGCTAGCCATCAAGCATTAGGCCATAGGCACCAACCACTCTTTCAGCTCGCGCTGTTTGTCTAAAAGCTTGTCTTGCTCGTGTGAATATAATCCTAAGCTGAGCATTTTGTCTGTCAACATCCTGATAGCAGCATTGAATGCGTTTGACATGTTTGTTTTTAAAAAAAAAAATTTTCTGAGCAGCCTTGTCATTTATGACGTGAATAAGAATAATAATGATAATAATAATAATAATAATAATGAGAAGAAAAAAAAAGAAAGAAGAAGAAGAAAGAAGAAAGAAGAAGAAGAAAAAGAAGAAGGAGGAGGAGAAAAGAAGAAGAAGAAGAAGAAGAAGAAGAAGAATATAATTCTCACCGTTTCCTGAAAACATTGTGTTAACAGGATTTTAATGCGTATGTTATGAGATCGTTCTTTATTTTATATTATCTGAGCAAATTCGTTACTTCTGCTTCAAAATATGACCAACAACGAACGCGTTCTTCTGAATTTGGGGCACAATAGAGTTGTAATGCATTTGACATGTTTTTTGGTTTATATTAAAAGAGGTAAAGGTAAAGGAGTCCCATAACCTATAAGGTCTTAGGGGGGCGAGGCGTCAGAGACCTCACTTCTCTAGGACCAGCATATTGAGGGCGGCGCCCATCTCCTCTCCCTCGCTGCTTTACCTTCCCTGACCCTAAAGAGGGCAGGTACCCATTTACAGCTGGGTGAACTGGGGGAACTGTACTGAAGCCAAGGCGCGCAAACGGTCACCCATCCAACTGGTATCGACGCTGCTTAACTTGGCTGGGGGAAAGTGAGTGCTCCGACCACCGAGCTATACCGTCCCCCTTGGTTTATATTATCTGGGCGAATTTGTTATTAAAGCTTACGACTGTACGTACGCTTAGGGAAAAGATTTGATGGAGTGAAAATGTCGTATCTTTTTTCTGTCCTCGATGTCTTTGTATTTTTTCTTTCTGTTTTGCAGTTTACCGTGTTTCTGTGTTTGATTAAGTCTGCTTACCTGTCTTTCTGTTTTAGTGTGTGTGTGTGCTTTTATTAAAACTATTACCCTCTCTGTCTCGTTTGGTCTTTCTTGTTTCTCTCTGTCTCTTACCTGTCTGTCTGGTTGTTTTTGTTTGTTTGTTTTTACTATATCCTCTCTGTCCTCTCTGGTCCTCTTTGCTTCTCTTGTCTCGTTCTCTGTCGCTGCCTTCTCTGTCTGGTCGATGCTCTACCACATAAATATCTCCCTTGTTTATTATATATCTGTGGCTAATATTATTATTAAATGCTTACGACTGTACTATTATAATAAGATTTATATATAAATTTCGTATCTTTTATTATATGCATTGATGTTTTGTATGCGTGTTTCTGTTTGCAGTTAGTGTTTTGTGTTGTTAGTCTGTACTTCTTTCTGTTTATGTTGATTTTTATTAGAGGTAATCCCTAGCCTTATGGTCTTTTTTACTCTCTAGTCCCGTGTGTATCTGTTTTGTAATTTCTGTTTCTGTCCTCTCTGCTCATGGCTTCTTCTAGAAATAATATAAGATTAAAGTAATGTTCTGCGTGTGTTGAGGGCTGAGTTCTGAAGGTTGAGTCTGTGTCTGTGTGTGACGAGTTGTCGTGTCTTTGTATCTGTTTATTATCCAGTGTTTTCTCCTTGTTTGGGTTTTTGAACATGTTCTCATTATTGTTGGTATTATTCTTGTTTTTTTTTTAATATTCTTTGCTATAACGCGGAGGGGCTGAAAGTGACAGGACATTAAATGGAGCTTAAATTGTAAAAAAAAAAAAAAAAAGCTTCAATTCTTTGCGTATTTTTTGTGTTTTAGCTTTTTGGGGTTTTTTTGTTTGGTTATTGTTGTTGTTGCTGCTGTTGTTGTTGCTGCTGTTGTTGATGCTGTCTTTGTTGTTGGTTGAGAGGGGGGTGTCTCCTTTCCTTTGTTTAGATCAAAGTATTATGTGTATGTTTTTGAATGCGTTCACGCCTGCGCGCATTCGTGCACGCGCAGACTCTCACAGACACACTCACAGTCATACACACAGTCACACACAATACACACACATACACACATCCACGCACGCACGCGCACGCACACACACACACACACGCACTCACACACATGCACTGTGTGTGAGTGTGTGTGTACGTAGGTATGTGTATAAATATATGTCTGTCTGTTTGTCTGCCTGTTTGTCTGTCTGTCTGTCTGTCTGTCCGTGTCTAGCATGCATACAAACACACACTCTTCGGTGGAGTGCTGTGGTATTCATTGAATTCTTTGTCCATCATGCTTAATGTATCATTATCCTTAGTTTCTTTTGTTTTGTTTTTATGTGACATTTTGAAAAGCGAGGAAACGCAATCAACACTAAAGGCAATAAAGACAAGAGCATTATTGAATGAACTGTCTTCAGCTTTTCTGTCATCTTTGCTTTATTGCTGGAAGGAAATGGCCCTTCGGCGTTTGAGTGTGTTGTGTTATGTTGTGTGTGTGTGTGTGTGTGTGTGTGTGTGTGTGTGTGTGTGTGTGTGTGTGTGTGTGTGTGTGTGTGTGTGTGTGTGGAGGGTGAAGGGGGGGTGAAGAGGGAAGGGGAAAAGAGGTGTGTGTGTGTGTGTGTAGGGGGGAGGGGACTTTGTGTGTGTGTGTGTGTAAGTGCATGTGTGTATGTGTGTGTGGTGGGGGGGGGGGTATCTTCGTGTTGTGTATATGTGTGTGCGTGCGTGCGTGCGTGTTTGTGTGTGTTTGTGAGTGTGTGTGTGTGGTGCGTGTGTGCGCATGTATGTTTGTGTGTGTGTGTGTGTGTGTGTGTGTGTCTCGCGGGTGAGGTGATCTTCGTTGAACGCGCGCGTGCGTGTGTATATATGTGTGTATGTCTGTCTGTCTCTTTTACAGACTTTTTCGTCGGGACAAACATGAAGAAGCAAAAAAAAACAGAGATAGACAAAGAGAACACAGCTATACAAGGTGTACGTACATCTTGTATGTAGGATCTACTCTTCGCGCGTGCTTCTACCCATTTGTCAGCCCATCCGAAGGGAATTACTGTTCCATTTGGAACCATCAGTGTCACCGCTCTTCGTCTTACTTCTTCGTCTAGTAACTTTTACACTCACACAGTCGCAATCTCATCACCTCTCTACTTGCAGCAACAGTCTTCAAGGGAGTATTAGTACTTGTCAGACGACCCCCCCAAGATCACCCAACAGAGGAGACTACGCCGTACATCATCTATCTCCGTATGTCACGGTGTTTTTGTGTGTGTGTGCTAAATGCGAAGTTTGTTAGGTGTTTGATAGAGTGCAGTGCTATCACTGTTTGGGTTTTTTTCTGGTTATACTGGTAATACGGTCATTTTTCACTGATAATGCGGTGGTGATAAGTTAGTGGGTTTTAAGCTGAAGAAGAAGAATTGGTTGGCTGGTTGGTTGGTTGGTTGGTTGGTTGGTTGGCTGGTTGGCTTGTGAAAAGTGATTTGGTACCGGTGTGCCTGTAGTTGGCTGGTTAGCTGTTTGTCTTTGGCTTTTTTTAGTGGGGTTTTTTTTGGCTTTTTTATTGGGGGGGGGGGGGCGTTTGTTGGTTGCCTTGAGTTTTGGTGGTGATGTATCTCTGAATATAGGTAGGGGTGGGAGTGGGCGGGAAAGGAGGGGGTTTGGGGTTGTTGTTTTTAAATTCTTTTTATTTCGAGGATAATGGAAAATAAGCACTCATGTGGGGCTTTTTTTACCATCTAGTCTCCGTGTGTATGCAGTGTGTTAATTTTGTCATCCGTTTTCCTACCGGAACGGGGTAGCTCAGTGGTCGGAGCACTCGCTTTCCCCCCAGCAGCTAAGGTTAAGCAGCGTCGAGCGTGGTTACCACTTGGATGGGTGACCGTTTGCGCGCCGTGGCTTCAGTACAGTTCCCCATTTCACCCAAGCTGTGAATGGGTACCTGTTGTCTTTAGGGTCAGGGAAGGTAAAGCAGCGAGGGAGAGAAGATACTGGCCCCTAGAGAAGTGAGGTCTCTGACGCTTCACTCCCCTACGACCACATAGGTTATGGAACACCTTTACCTTTACCTTACCTCCCACCGGCACGCAATGGCCTACTCTTTCTTTCTCTTCTTCTTTCTTTCTTTCTTGCTTTCTTTCTTTTTGTCTTTCTGTCTTTCTTTCTTTTCTTTTCTTTCTTTCTGTCTTTCTTTCTGTCTTTTCTTTCTTTCTGTCTTTCTTTCTTACTGTTCTTTTCTTTCTTTCTTTTTTTCTTTCTTTTCTTTTCTTTTGTCTTTCTTTCTATCTTTTCTTTCTGTCTTTCTTTCTGTCTGTCTGTCCTTTCTTTCTTTCTTTCTTTTCTTTCTGTCTTTCTTTTCTTTTCTTTCTTTCTGTCTTTCTTTCTGTTTGTCTGTCCTTCCTTTCTTTCTTTCTTTCTTTCTTTCTGTCTTTCTGTCTGTCTATCTGTCTGTCCTTCCCCTCTTTCTTTCTTTCTTTCTTTCTTTAAAAAAATGTATTCCTCCTCACTCCTAGTACTGACACTCCTATATATGTCATTGTCTGTTTTGGAGCTAGCCTTCAGGAGACTAAAGACGGAGCATCCTCGGAAGACGGATAAGGCGTTCATTTGCAGGCATCGCGATACCCAGTCTGGGCTTTCATGTTCTTCCTTAATTCCACTTCCCAGTTAGTGCCACTTTTACCCCCCCCCCCCCTCACCTCTCCTCCTCCACCCGCATCCCCCACCGTCACCCCACATCCCTAGTCTCTTTGCTTTCCACTTTTCTTCTTTCTGATAGACTTCTCTCTGTCTCTCTGTCTGTCTATCTGTCTCTCTGTTTCTGCCTGTCTTTTTGTCTGTCTGTCTCTTTTCTGTCTCTTTCTCTCTTTTTCTGTCTCTTTCTGTTTCTGCCTGTCTTTTTGTCTCTGTCTCTGTCTGTCTGTCTGTCTGTCTCTTTGGTGTTTCTGCCTGTCTTTTTGTCTCTGTCTCTGTCTGTCTGTCTCTCTCTCTCTCTGTGTTTCTGCCTGTTTTTCTGTCTCTGTCTCTGTCTGTCTGTCTCTCTCTGTGTTTCTGCCTGTCTTTTTGAGCTGTCTCTGTCTGTCTGTCTGTCTGTCTCTCTCCTGGCCCAACAAGAAGTGTTCAGTGCTCTGTCTGTCTGTCTGTCTGTCTGTCTCCATGTCTATGTCTGTCTCTGTCTCTCTCTCTCTCTCCTGAAATATCTCCATTTTCATGTTGATAATTGCAAGCTTCTTCCAAAGGCTTGTGAGTTGTGATAATTTGGAGGGAGTTATATTGTCTTTCAAACAGAGATATACGGACACACAGATAGACAGGTAGATAGAGACAGAACATAGATGTGTCAAGTCAAGTAAAAAAAAAAGATCTTTATTGAGGGTAAAAGAGCAAGCTTACAAGCTTTTATCATCCTACCCTCACACATACACACACATATACACACATACATACATACAGATAGATAGATCGATCTAGATATAGATGGAGATATATAGATATATATATATAGAGAGAGAGAGAGACAGAGATATAGAGAGATATCTGTGTGTGTGGGTGTGTTTGTATGTATGCCTGTCTGTCTGCCTGCCTGTGCTTTCTGTCTGCCTGTATCTTTGTCTGACTGTCTGTCTCTCTCTCTCTGTCTGTCTTGTCTCAAACGTGGGTCTCCAGGATGCACGTGATTCAAACCCATTCGGCATTCATTCCCTCCTCAGGGGGTTATCACACCCTTACACTTTGCAATCAGTCTCACCATCTTCAACTTTCTTACCCCCTCCCCCCCCCCCCCCCCCCCTGCCCTTCCTTTCACTGTAACTTCAGCCCCTGGGCCATCCCATCTCTTCTTGCAGCCGCCAGTCTTCAAGGGAGTATTAGTACTTCTTGCCAGACGGCCCTCGGGTCACTCGACAGGAGTAGACCCCGCAATCGGCCTCTATAACGTATCACTGTGCTAATAATGCGAGACATTGTTCGCTGTGATTGAAGGCAGCACTGTATGTTGCTTTCCTGATAAAGCTGGTTCACTCTGGGTGTCCATGCTGTAGCATCGAGAAACGGGGGTTTTGGTGACGGAGAATTGATTTGGCGGTTAGTTTCTTTCTTTCTTTTTTTCCCCTCAAATTCCTAAGCCTTTTTTTTGCAGAGCCGTCGTCCTCTTCTTCTTCTCCCGCTTCTTCTTCTCCCGCTTCTTCTTCTTCTTCTTTTCTTCTTCTTCTTCTTCTTCTTCTTCTTCTTCTTCTTCTTCTTCTTCTTCTTCTTCTTCGAATTCTTCTTCTTCGAATTCTTCTTCTCCTTCTTCTTCTCCTTCTTCTTCGCAATTCTTCTTCTTCTTCTTCTTTGCAATTCTTCTTCTTCTCCTTCGCAATTCTTCTTCTTCTTCGCAATTCTTCTTCTTCTTCGCAATTCTTCTTCTTTGCAATTCTTCTTCGCAATTCTTCTTCTTCTTCTTCTTCTTCTTCTCTGCAATTCTTCATCTTCTTCTTCTTCTTCTTCTTTTTCCTCGCAATTCTTCTTCTTCTTCGCAATTCTTCTTCTTCTTCTTCTTCTTCTTTGCAATTCTTCTTCTTCGAATTCTTCTTCTTCTTCTTCTTCCTCTTCTTCTCCTTCTTCTTCTTCTTCCTCTTCTTCTCCTTCTTCTTCTCCTTCGAATTCTTCTTCTTCTTCAGCGAACGCTCAGACAGCAACTCTATTGTTGTTGTCTGTCCTATACGCAAAAATGCTTTGCATGGTGTTGTGTTGCTGCCCTTAAGCCCCTGATAAGTCAGGCCCAGCGTATCCGACTTTTGGTGCGAGGCTTGGTTAGTTTGACTAGTGTGTGTTTTAAAGCTGATTGGCCAGATGTTTTTTTCATTCGGTTTTTTGTTCTTTCTTTTTTTCAGGCTTGCACAAGTTGTTCTGGACGGCTTTTTATGGTGAAGTATAGGATGATGGCTTTCTGTGAATGGATATATATATATATATATATAGATATATATATATATATATATATATATAATATATATATATATAGATATATAGATATATATATATAGAGAGAGATATACTTTAAGTTGTCAACGTTGTCCTTTAATATATTTTTTTTCTGTTGTATGTTAAATCATTGGCTGCGCTACTTTATTCCTGTGTGTGGAATAGTTCGCTTCTTTCCCGTGGGGCAGTGTACTCCTGTAGGAAGCAGGTCCCACGCACGTTTGTAACGTGTAAATTTTTTACATACCTTTACGTCCCGGAAGTCGGTATATGGCTACCTTAATCGGTCTTGTAAGTATGTAAAATCTCACCGTTTGGTAAACCTCGGAGCTTAAGCCTCGGAACTAGGGACATTAAAATAAAATATATATATATATATATTCCTTGGGGACGGGATAGCTCAGTGGTCGGAGCACTCGCTTTCCCCCAGCCAAGTTAAGCAGCGTCGAGCGTGGTTACCAGTTGGATGGGTGACCGTTTGCGCGCTTTGGCTTCAGTACAGTTCCCCCAGTTCACCCAGCTGTAAATGGGTACCTGCCCTCTTTAGGGTCAGGGAAGGTAAAGCAGCGAGGGAGAGGAGATGGGCACCGCCCTCAATATGCTGGCCCTAGAGAAGTGAGGTCTCTGACGCCTCGCTCCCCTACGACCTTATAGGTTATGGGACTCTTTTACTTTTACCTTTATATTCCTTAATAGGTGATCGATTTTTCCTAATATAGGACTTTTACTAGAACTGTTTTGTTGCAATGGTTCTTCTTCTTCTATGCACACTCATAGTATGTTGAATATACGAATTTTCTATCATCTCATACCCCCCCCCAAAAAAAAAAAAAAACCAACAACAACAACACAACAACAACAAACAACAAACAAACCCACCACTACCAACCGGACCACTACTCATGGTTTTGATGAATGAAGCAGAGAGACGTGAGCCCCTGGAGTTAATGTTTGATTTTTATATTATTTTATTTATTTTATTTCGAGGATAATGGAATAAGCACTCGTGCTTTTTTAAAAATTAAAAATCAAGTCCCCGTGTGTATGCAGTTTTGTAAATTTTGTCATCCGTTCACACCGGCATGCAATGGGGGACGGGATAGCCTAGTGGTTAGAACATTGCGCTGGCAATCTGACGACTCGGGTTTGATTCCCGTTCAAGGGGATATTTTCACCTGGAGTTTACATCAGTGTAGACTCCACTCTCCCCAAAAGTCCTTCGGATGAGACTATAAACCGAGGCCCCGTGTGCGAACGCACGCAGAACATTTTGCGCACACGTTAAATCCTGTTCCGCTTTTCGTAAGAGTAGGCCATTGTGTGCCAGTGGGAACAGATGACAGAATTTACAAAACCGCATACATACGGGGACTCGATGTAAAAAAAAGCATATAAAGTGCTTATTCCATTATCCTCGATATAAAAGAATAAAATATAAAAGAATGAATTTAAAAAAAAATACATTTAATATAAAATACTCTTCCGAAAAGGGGAACGGGTTTTAACGTGTGCGCAAGATGTTCTGCGCGCGTTCGCACACGCGGGACCTCGGTTTAGAGTCTCATCCCAAAGACTTTTGGGGGGTAGTAGAGTCTGCACTGATGTTAACTCTAGAGGGAAAAAATCCTCTTGAACGAGAATCGAACCCGGGTCAGCAGATCACGAATGCATCACTGTAACCACCAGGCTATCTCGTCCACCCAGGCGAGAGTCCTATTTCTATATCACTAGCAAGCATACTAGATGAACAAGGTTATTGTTGTTTTTTTCCTCCCCGTCGCATCTTTTGTTTTGCTTGCTACTGTATTGTATAACTTCTTGCTTTTACTTCTTTTTTCTTCTTATCCTCACCCCCCTTCCCTCGCCTTTTAAATTTTTTTAAATTTAATTTTGTTGTGATAATCTCTACTGACTTTTGAAGTCAATTATTTGTTTATTTTCTCGTGTGCCATTGACTTTTTTCTGTCTTTTTTTCTGTTTCTTTATGTATTCTCCTGTTGCTTTTCTCTTTCTTCTTGTTCTCTTTCTTCGTTTTCCTCTTTCTTCTTGCTCTCTTTCTGTATTCTCCTGTTTCTCTCTCTCTCTCTCTCTCTCTCTCTCTCTCTCTCTCTCTCTCTCTCTCTCTCTCTCTCTCCCTCTATCTCCCTCTATCTCTCCCTCTCTCCATCCCTCCCTCCCTCTCTCTCTCCCTCTCTCTCTCTCTCTGTCTGTATTCTCCCGTTTTTAAAAAAAAAGAATTCCTTCCAGATTCTTCCACACCTAATTTTCAACCCCTGTATCTTCTTCCTGCCTTATTCAGATCACACTCCAGGAAGCTCACAGAGAGAGAGAGAGAGAGAGAGAGAGAGAGAGAGAGAGAGAGAGAGAGAGGGAGGGAGGGAGAGAGGGAGGGGAGAGAGAGACAGAGAGAGAGAGAGGACAATCCTCTGACGAAGGCTAAGGCCGTCATCTGTATGCAGGGGCAGACAATCGGAGCTGCACCTTTATTCCTGCTTAATTCCCTTTTTTCCCGTAGGTTTTTTTAAAAAAACTTTCCTCTTCCTTGTTCTCTCTATGTGTGTGTCTATCTTCTCCTCATCCCGACAGTCATTCTGTTGTTGATTTTTCTTCCTTTGCTCTGCACCATTTCATGTCTTTCTTTATTCTTTTATTTCGAGGATAATGGAATAAGCACTCATGTGATTTTTTTTGCATCCAGCCCCGTGTGTATGCAGTTTTGAAAAAAAGTTTTGGCATCTGTTCCCGCATGCACACAATGGCCTACTCTTCCGAAAAAAGCTGAACAGGTTTTAACGTGTGCGCAAGGTGTTCTGCGTGCGTTCGCACACGGGACCTCGGTTTATAGTCTCATACGAAGGACTTTTGGGGAGAGTGGAGTCGGCACTGATGTTAACTCCAGAGGAAAAAAAATCCTCTTGAACGAGAATCGAACCCGGGTCATCAAATCACAAATACGAATACGTCACTCTAACCACCAATGCTCTCCCGTCCCCTCCGTGTGTGTGTGTGTGTGTGTGTGTGTGTGTGTGTGTGTGTGTGTGTGTGTGTGTATCTGTCTGTGTCTGCGTGTCTGTGTCAATGTCTGTGTGTGTGTGTTCAGGTCATAAATAAATTGACATGGACGTGACAAAGCCATTAGCACCTGTGTCCCCCCCCCCCCTCCAACTACCAGTTAAAATTGGATGAGAGATGGCCAAACAGAGATCACAGAATGAAGCTGAGAGACAGACAGACAGACATACAGAGAGGGAGACAGATAAACAGACAGACAGACACAGAAAGACACACAGAGACAGAGAGCGTCCGTCTTTCTTTCCTTCTTCGCATGTGAATACATGGTGTGCGCGATTCACACCGTTAGCTATCACGTATCAAGGCAATCCACTCTTCACACGCGTAGCAATCACTCCCTCAATCTTCCTCTCACTTCCGCGACCTGAATTTCAGACTCACACAACGTTAACGATATCATCATCAACTAGGCTTAGTGGCAAGAAAAAGTCATTAGTGATTGCCTATCAGAGTATCCTTCAGATCATCAACACGACAGAGAAGGTAAAGGTAAAGGTGTTCCACAACCTATGTGGTCGTAGGGGAACGAGGCATCTTCAGGAGATACCTCAACTTCTCAAGGGGCCAGCATATTGAGGGCGCATTGGCGCCCATCTCCTCTCCCTCGCTGCTTTACCTTCCCTGAGAGGACTGGTATGTACCTATTTACTACATCTGGGTGAACTGGGGGACTATACTGAAGCCAAGGCGCGCAAACGGTCACCCATCCACTTGGTAACCCACGCCCGCTCAATGTTTGCTTAATTAACCTTAGCTTGGGGGAAAAGCAAGTGCTCCAACCACTGAGTTAGCTATCCCGTAACCAAAGGAGAGGACTAATGCTATGTCCAAGTCAAGTCAAAAGTCTATGTTATAATAATAATAATAATAATAATAATAATAATAATAATGATCATAATAATAATAATAATGTATGGAATTTATACAGCGCTGAATCTTGTAAAGCAACAAATCAAAGCGCTCAGATGACTTTTTTTTATATCGAGGATAATGGAATAAGCACTCATGTGCTTTTTTTTTTTACATCCAGTCCCCGTGTGTATGCGGTTTTGTAAATTTTGTCATCTGTTCCCACCGGCACACAATGGCCTACTCTTTCGAAAAGCGAAACAGGATTTAACGTGTGCGCAAGATGTTCTGCATGCGTTCGCACACGGGGCCTCGGTTTATAGTCTCATCCGAAGGACCTTTGACATTCAGTTCGATTTTTTTCTGTCAAACTGGGAAGAAAGGGTGAGGCTGAGAATCGAACCCAGAACCTCACGGTTTACTTGTTGGCAGGCAAACGTCTTAACCATCCTGCCACCTTCCTTCCTTATAGATCTCCTCCTGTCAGTCAGGTTGATGTGAGGTTTGTTAGGTCGGATTGAAGGTAAGACCAGTATGAATTTCCTTGCTAATAACTAGTAGTGTTTCTTTCTTTTTCTTTTCCGCGGTTTTGTGTGTGGGGGGGGTTGTTGTTTTTTTCTATACTAGTGTTGCATTGCTGAGAAGGGGGATTGATTGGCTGTTAATGTGATTAGTTGTGGCGTGTGTGTCTTCTGGTGTGTTGGTTAGCTGAGCTTGAGATTGAGCTGAGTCTTCTCTTTCAGGGTGTGTTGGTTTACTGTCGGAGGATTGTGAATGTGTGTGCTGTGTGTGTGTTTGTGTGTGTGTGTGTGTGTTTTGTGTGTGTGTGTTTTGTGTGTGTGTGTGTGTGTTGTGTGTGTGTGTGTTGTGTGTGTGAGATAGAGAGTGTGTGTTTGTGTGTGTGGTTGTGTGTGAGAGAGAGTGTGTGTGTGTGTGTGTGTTGTGTGTGTTTGTTGGGGGGGGGGGGGGGGGGTGTTGTGTTTTGTGTGTGTGTTTATATGTGTGTGTGTTGTGTGTGTATGTGTGTGTGTTGTGTGTGTCTTGTGTGTGTGTGCGTGCGTGTGTGTGTGTGTGTTGTGTGTATGCGTGTGTGTATGTATGTATGCGTGTGTGAGAGAGAGTGTGTGTGTGTTGTGTGTGTGTGTGTTGTGTGTGTGTTGTGTGTGTGTTGTGTGTGTTGTGTATGTGTTGTGTGTGTGTGTTGTGTGTGTGTTTTTTTTGTGTGTGTATGTGTTGTGTGTGTGTGTGTGTGTGTTGTTGTTTTGTGTGTTTGTTGTGTGTGTGTGTTGTGTGTGTGTGTTGTGTGTGTGTTGTGTGTGTGTTGTGTGTGTATGTGTTGTGTGTGTGTTGTGTGTGTATGTGTTGTGTGTGTGTTGTGTGTGTATGTGTTTGTGTGTGTTGTGTGTGTGTGTGTGTGTGTTGTGTGTGTGTGTGTGTGTGTTGTGTTTTGTGTGTGTGTGTGTGTTGTATGGCTTTGCTTCCTTATGAAGTCCTTCGGATGAGACTATAAACCGAGGCCCCGTGTGCCAACGCACGCAAAACATCTTGCGCACACGTTAAATCCTGTTCCGCTTTTCGTAAAAGTAGGCCATTGTGTGCCGGTGGGAACAGATGACAGAAATTACAAAAACCGTATACACACGGGGATTGGATGTAAAAATCGCATAAGTGCTTAATCCATGATCCTCGATGTAAAAGATTTTTTTAAACCCAACTCTCCTTGGTACCTCATACAGAGATCACATCACTAATGAGGAAGTGAAAACCAGAATTAAAAACGCCATCAGACTATAATTATTAAGAGCTCCTAGACTTCAGTGGAAAAAAATCCCGAAACTTAAGTCGAACATCTTGACTGGCCAAGATTTGTCCTACAGGAACAGTACAAGGAGGGACGACGAAGAAGAGGCAGACAGAGAAAACGATAGGAAGACAACATCAAGAGAGTGGACTGGTAGGCCTTGAGTGGAATAATTTGCTACGGAAAGCAGAGGACCGAAGGGAGTGGAGGAAGCTGGTTGCAAAATCTCATTGGTCCACGGGATTACGGGAGGGATAGGTAGGTGAGTTGAGGTGAGGCGAGGTGTCACTCTGCTAATGCCAAGTTTCGAGAGTTTGATAGAATGCTGGTGCTATCTATCACTTTGTCTCTGACGCTAAGATTCTTGCTTACTCGAGTGGTGCAGTGACAAGAAACGAGTTTGGGGTTGGGGTGAAGAAGGAATTGTTTTGGCTTGCTGAAGGTGATCGGTGTTGAGTTTAGTTTTGTGGTGACATGGATTCTTCCCCTGGGGTTTTTTTTTGGGGGGATGGTGTGTTTTGATTTTTCTGGACTTTCTACGAAAAGTTTCTAGCTGTGAGTAGAATTAGTTGGGGTTTTTTTTTAAAAAACTTCTTCTTTCGTCGTCGTAGAACACTTAGAAACTGCTGTTGTCCTGTCATATGAGTGAAAATGCGTTGCGCTGCCGTTAAGCGCCTGACAAGTCAGGCCCAGCATGTTCTGACTTCGGTGTGGAAACTAAATTTGTGGAAATGATGTCGTTCCTTCGTTGTTGTTTTTTCTTTCTTTCTTTCATTTCTAACGCTTTATTTTGTTTGATTTGTTTCTTTTACCTTCATTTTTATTATCTTTACCCTTTTTTCCCACTTGTGTTTTTATCGGTTTATTTTTGTGTTTGTTGTTGTTCATTTCTATTTGCATACATGTTATACATTTCTCTCACGTTTACTGGTTAAATAAAAGCCCTCCTCTCGTCTTATTCGTTTTATCCACAGCAAAATCAAATAGATCGCGCTAGATTAGACTGTTTTAACAAAAAGTAAAATAACATTGTATTTTTGCCATTTCTGTGTATTTTTTTTTTTCACGTTTTTACGTATTATAGCTTTTAGAAAGGTTTTTTTACTCTCTCTCTCATTTGTTGTGTTCTCTCATTTCAGCATATTCCAGAATAGATCGCGCTAGGATTAACCCACATTTTTTTTCTGTTTTCGACAAAGACCTGGTTCCATTTCTTGACACATACAGCTTTATCTCCTATTTCTTCCAACTGTTCAGCTTGTCTGCCTTTCTGTCTGTGTTTCTGTCTGTGTGTCTGTATGTATGTACGTATGTATATATGTTTGTACGTACGTACGATGGTTTGTAAGTACGTGCGTGCGTACGTATGTATGTATGTATCTTTGTGTGTATGTAGGTAGGTATGTTTGTATATATGTATGTAGTGTCTTCCTATCTGTCTGTGTGTCTGTGTGTATCCAGAGGAAGCTACAGTTAATAAGGTAACCGCAATCGAATTCGGGGGAATATGTCTAAAACACGGCACCAATTTTCCTTCATGTTTTTTTTTTAATTTTGCCATCCGTTTTGAGCGTGTGAGCAAGATGCTTTGCGTGCTCTCTCTCTCTCTCTCTCTCTCTCTCTCTCTCTCTCTCTCTCTCTCTCTCTCTCTCTCTCTCTCTTTCTCCATCTCTCTCTCTCTCAATGTAAACAAGTGAGTAAGTAAATAAGTGTGGAAATAAACAAAGAAAGAAGGAACGAACGATCGACGAAGGAAAGAAGAAAGTAAGTATGCTACTTATTTACTTACTTTCTTAAATTGAGAGAGAGAGGGGGGGGGGTGATGGAGAGAGATAGACAGATAGACAGACAGAGAATGAGAGATTGACTGACATAATTATGAGAGTTTAACATTTTCTTTCATTATGCGGTAAAGTCAGTCTTAGTTACCTGTAGTTCTTACTTAGTTGAAATAACTTTTTTCATTTTATTTTAAAATCATTCTGTCTCTTTCAGGATTTTTTCGTAGTACCATCGTCCTTTGATCAATTTCGTAGTCTGCCTCCTTCTCTCCACCTTCTTTCTTTCTTTCTTTCTTTCTTCTCTTTTCTTCTTCTTCTTCTTCTTCTTCTTCTTCTCTTCTTCTCTTCTTCTTCTTCTTCTTCTTCTTCTTCTTCTTCTTCTTCTTCTTCGTCGTCGTCGTCGTCGAACGCTCAGACAGTAACTATTGTTGTATGTCAAATGAGCGAAAATACGGTGCGCTGCCGTTAAGCACCTGACCAGTCAGGCCCAGCGCATCCACCTTCAGCATGGGAGAGAATTGTTCTTTTTTAAGTCTTTCCGGGAGAAAAATGGTAGGAGAATGTAAAAAAACAACAACCAGAAAATAATGAAGAAGGAGGTGACAGGAAGAAAACGGAACAAGGCAGGAACAAAGAGAGGGATAAAAAAAAGAGGGAAATCCTAGCACAGAACTTCCAGAAAGTGAAGATGTTATCTATATTGACAGGACCCTCGTCATCCCCACGAGAAGTGAGGGGGGGGGGGGAGGGAATCTCCATCTTCATTCCCTAATATTCTTCTTCTTTCCGTGACGAACTGCCTGCGTGTAAGATAGAATAAGTCAGTACGTGTGGAACTCATGTTGGCTTGCTTATCTGGAGACTGATTCTCATAACCCTCAGCATATTTACCAAGCAAGTTTGTGGAAGGGACTACCGTCCACTTAATTAATAAAGCCTGCCGAATGCTGCGCTACGTGACAAAATCATACAGCCTCAGTTGATGATGACTAGCAACCCAACCCGTTATGTTCATGAGGCTGACTACCAACACTTTCATTCAACACAATCGTTTCGACTGAAAGCTAGCTAGCATGCATTGTTGTACACACGGACGAAAGTGTCAGTGACAGAACAGCAGAGACAGGAGAAGGGCTGAGACGTACAGAAAGAGATACGTGAGTAAAGGATGTTCCGCGTGCGTTCGCACACGGGACCTCGGTTTATAGTCTCACCCAAACGACTATTGGGGAGGAGTGGAGTCTGCACTGAAGTTACCTATCTTGTGCTATGTTTGTTGACAAGAAGGGGGATGGGGGACATGTCACTGCTGAAGTGTTTTCATTTTCTTTTTTTCTGTGATCTTATTTTACTTAACTTTTCTTTAAAGTTATTCAGCAGTTATGCCGTCAGCGCCTGCCTGGGCTTTATCACAGTTCTTGGTCAAACCATTGACGCTGGGGGCAACAGCAAAGTGAGAGGCTGTATGACCAGTGGCTTTCCCACTCATGGAATTCCACTTTACAGCTTATTCTTTAGTGATCGACTATGACTCTCTGACTAGGCGGCTTGACTCGCACAGTCCTTAATGTGCTGCAGCCCTGGGGGCTGGTTGGCCTTTTGGAGAACATCTCCAACGCTGACTGTCCTTATGCCCACTTGACCGAGAGAGTGGGGATGTACTGCGGGCAAGGCATCTCCACTATAATCAAATTTCTGCCCAGTTTCCGAAACAGCAGCTGCCTCCCCTGCTGTTTTGGGGGTCATCGTCGAACACGACGGACAAACATACAATACATTCAGCACTGCACTGAGTTTTTGAAGAGTGTCTCTTGGGCAAGTAAAACCTGACGGAGCCCATCCTTTTTTATGGAAGCAGGGTGCATGCTAGGTGTGTTCTTGTCATTCATCCTATTGGCCATTTGCAATTCTTCCGTTTCACTTTTTTCTTCTTTTCGTTTTTCTTTCCTTGTTGTTGCTGTTGTTGTACTCCATCTTCCTCTTTTTCTTCACAATTCTTCTTTTCAACATTTCTTCACAATTCTTCATCTTCGCAATGCTTCTTTTTCTTTTTCATCTTCTTCACAGTTCTTCTAAATTCTTCTTTTCTTCCCAAGTCTTCTTCTTTTCTTTTTCTTTGCAGTTCTTATGCTCTTTGTATTTCTTCCTATTTACAATTTGTCCGTGCAATTTTTCTTTGCAATTCTTCGCAATATTTCTTCGTAATTCTTCTTCTCCGAAGTTCTTTGCATTTCTTCTTTTGCACAATTCTTTTTCTTCACAATTCTTCTCTGCAACTCTTATTTGCAATTCTTTTGCAATTCCTCCTCCTCTTCCTCCTCCTTCTTCTGTTTCTTTTTCTTCCTCCTCCTCTTTGTTGACATATTTTATCTATGCCATCTCGGCCGGCCCTACTTTTTCTTCCCTCCTGCCTCCCCCTCCCTACCCTCCCCCTCCTCCCTGCCCCCCATCCCCCCTCCCCGCCGTCCATCCTTCCCCCATCATTTTTCAACTGCTGACTTTGCTGCTCTTCTGTCTCATTCCAAGTTTTCAAGTCTCTCTGTTTACATCATCCTTGACAGAAAGTGATGTTATTTTCCTCTCTGGTTTCCCCCCCCCCCCCCCCCCCCTTCTTCCCTGTTTTATTTTTTTTTCAATCTTGTATCCATCTCGTTTTTATTTATCTTTCTATTATTCTGTTTTCTTTGGGGAATTTTTTCTACTCTTGCTCGATCTAGCTATCTTGTCTTTTTTATTTTTTTAAAAAAAATAATTCTCTCCTTTTTTTCCTGTCCTTTTTTTCTCTCTTTTTTTTTTTTGCAGTTTTTCTTCTTTCCTGTTCTGTTCATTTCGTGTCAGGGTTTAAAGTATTGAGAAAGCGAATCTCCTTATATGACTTTGGCGTGGTACTGGTTAAAGAGGAAGGGATTGTTGGCTGGGGGTCGGGGGGGGGGGGGGGGGGGGTAGGGGGTAGGGGGTAGTGGGTTTGAATCCCCTTGTTAGTTAGAGGCATGGATTTTGTGGAAATTTCAACTGTAACAGGCACTGGTTCAGAACTGTTTGTTTGTGCTTACAAGCT
The DNA here is from genome assembly GCA_028751875.1 of Rapana venosa. Taxonomy (NCBI): domain Eukaryota; kingdom Metazoa; phylum Mollusca; class Gastropoda; order Neogastropoda; family Muricidae; genus Rapana; species Rapana venosa. The sequence continues at coordinate 30,482,550 of CM054138.1, forward strand.
CTAATGTGAAGACTAAAGACGACAAATTGAATGGTATTCGCTTTACGATTGATAATATGGTAGTTGGGTTGTTGTTTTTGTTTTTTTATAGCGTTTGACCAATACTGCAGCTTGTGGAACAAGTCTTATCTCCCAGACATGGTGTATATACCATAATGTTTTATATAAAAAGCGTTGGAGATCTGTCACTTACTCTTTTTTTTAAAATGATTTTTATCAATGTCATCAGTGTCTGCAGTCTCTCTAATCAAAAACAAAAACAAACATTCGGATTCACTAACTCTCTGTTCTTTTGTCGCGTGGCGACATCATTTCCCTCGTCTCGTGGTCACCTCAGTTTTCTTCATGTGTGTGTGTGTGTGTGTGTGTGTGTGTGTGTGTGTGTGTGTGTGTGGTGTTGACTGTGTGTGTATGCGTGTGTGCGTGCATGGATGCCTGTGTACGTGTGTGTATGTGTATGTGTGCGTGCGTGCACGTGTGCGTGTGTGTATGTGTGTGTGCGTGTATGTGCGCGCGCGCGCGTTCATGCGTGTGTGTGTTGGGATAAGTGGACTTAAAAAAAACAAATAAACCCAGCAGCATTGAGTGATGTCAAAGGGTTCAATCGTTAGTTTCCGTGTGAAATCCTCTTAAGGAGGTGTCATCACCTAATGAAGAATGAATCCACGTAAAGACACACAAACACAAACACACACACACACACACAACACACACAAACACACACACACACACACACACACACACACACACACACACACACACACACACACGCACATTAACACTAAGGGGGGAGGATAGCCTGATGGTTAGAGTGATGTATTCGTGATCTGCTGACCCGGGTTCGATTCTCGTTCAAGAGGATTTTCCCTCTGGAGTTAACACCAGTGCCGACTCCACTCTCCCCAAAAGTCTTTCGGGTTAGACAATAAACCGAGGTCCCGTGAGTGAACGCACGCAGAACATCTTGCGCACACGTTAAAACCCGTTCTGCTTTTCGGAAGAGTAGGCCCTTGTGTGGCGGTGGGAACGGATGACAAAATTGACAAAACTGCATACACACTGGGACTGAATTTTTTAAAAAGCAGATGAATTCTCATTCCATTGTCCTCGAAATAAAAGACGAAAATAAAATAAGTAAAAACAATAAATAAAAATAAACTAACACTAACACCACAAACATACACACTAACACACACAAATACACTCACACACAAACACACACACACACGTACACCACAAACTTCACACACAAACCACACACCACACAAACACCACAAACTTCACACACACACACACACACACACACACACACACACACACACACACACACACACACACACACTGTCTAGTCCAGCAGGTGGACAAAAAACTCGAACAGTCTTAGGTTCATTTCCACCCCAACACACACACACACACACACACCACTTCTCTCACTCTCTCTCACCTCTCTCTCTCTCTCTCTTCTCTCTCTCTCTCTCTCTCTCTCTCTTCTCTCTCTCTCTCTTTCTCTTATATATCCCTAAGGGCGGGGACTGGATGTAAAAAAGCACATGGGTGCATATTCATTATCCTCGAAATAAAAGAATTTGTCATTGTACACTCACACTCACACACACCAACACACACACACTAACACCCCCCCCCCTACACACAACACACACACACACAACACACAAATTCACAACACATACACACACAACCAAAACAAACACAACACCACAAACTTCACACACACACACATACACACACATCACAAATCCACACACACACACACACTACACACACACTATAATGTAAAAGAAGTCCTTGTTTCAAATCTAACATGGAAAAAAAACCCCACGAGAAAGCAACAACAAAAAAAAGGAAACAAAACTGAAATGTCCCTTGGCAAAAAGCTGAAGATGTGTCAAGTCAGGGCGCCAGCACGCACTTTAAGTTTCTCTGGTCCTTTCCACTGAACGAACTTGTATTGTATTTTTTATTTATTATTCATTTACTTTTATTTTTAAAAAAAAATTTCGCTCGCCTATTCCATCTCTCTGTCCCTCTGTTTTCTGTCTGTCTTCTCTCGTCTGTCTGTCTGTCTCTGCTCTCACTCTCTTCATTCCTCTCTCTCTCTCATACTCTCTCCTCTCTCTGTCTGTTTGTCTCTCTGTCCTGCCTCTCCTCTCTCTCTCTTATTCTCTCCTTTCTGTCTGTCTGTTTGTCTGTCTCTCTCTCTACTTCTCTTCATCTCTCTGTCTGTCTCCTGTTTGTCTGTCGTCTGGCTGTATGTGTGTCTCTCTCTGTTTCTGTCTCTTATGTCTGTCCGTGTGTGCTTTCTGTCTCTGCGTTTCTGTTCGGAAGGTAAAACTGCATACATACGGGGACTGGATGTAAAAAAAAGCACATAAGTGCTTATTCCATTATCCTCGATATAAAAGAATGAAATTTAAAAATTAATAATAAAATAAAATTTCGTAATCGTATTCTCTCTTCTCTCTCTCTCTCTCTCTCTCTCTCTCTCTCTCTCTCTCTCTCTCTCTCTCTCTCTCTCTCTCTCTCTTCTCTCTCTCTCTCCTCTCTACACACACACACACACACACACACCATCATTCATTCACTCACTCACTCACACGCTTGTCAACAACTCCTAATTTCAAATTTAAATAAAAAGAAAAAGCAAAAACAAACAAAAACGAAACGACAACTCGTCTTTTGCTGGAGATTCAGATGTGTCAATTCTGAGCACTTTTAACTTCTTTCCACTTGACAAAGTTTTATTCATTCATGCATTAATTCATTCATTTATTTATTTGCTCCTCTATTCCATCCTCTTTCTCCCTTCCTCATCACTCTTACTCTCTCTTCTCTCTCTGTCTGTCTCTCTTTCTCTCACTCACACTCATCCCTTTCTCTTTCTCTCTCTGTCTGTCTCTTTCTTCACTCACTCATCATTCACCCTCTCTCTTTCTCTCTGCCTGTCTGTCTCTCTTCTCACTCACTCACTATCATTCCCCTTCTCTCTTTCTCGCTCTTCTGTCTGATCATTCTCTCTCCTCCCTCTCTCTCTCTCTCTCCAGCTTCCTTTTTCTCTCCATTCCTTGTCAATCTTTATTTTGCTGTACACTTGATTATTACTGTTGTTTTTCCAATATTCAGCTAGATTCATTTTTTCCCCACTTAATTTTTTTTTTCAAGCTTTCTTGTTGGCTTTTTGGGGGGTGTTGTGTTGTTCGAGTGCCTTGCCATCTTCTCACAGAATAATTGGCAAGGGGCTGGGGGGCTGGGGGGGGGGGGGGGGGGAGAAGGGGTGAGCCTCATGACAAGACAGTTGTCACTAGCAGCTGTTCAAGAAAAGACGTCAATGAATGTTTAGTGAGTCCATACATGCTGCTACGCTTGCTTTGGCGGGTCATTTCTTTCTTTATGTTTTTGTATGTACGGCAAGGGTGGGTTGGGTTTTTTTTAATTTATTTTTTTTAATTCTTTTATTTCGAGGATAATGGAATAAGCACTTGTGTGCTTTTTTTTACATCCAGTCCCCGTGTGTATGCAGTTTTGTAAATTTTGTCATCTGTTCCCACCGGCACGCCATGGCCTACTCTTACGAAAAGCGGAACATGATTTAACGTGTGCGCAAGAGGGGTGGGGTGGGGAGCAGGCAGGGGGGGGGGGGGGGGTGATTAGCGAGCGAAAGGGGATGGGGGAGGGAAGGTGGTTTCAATTGTCTGATTGGTTATCTCTGTTTGTCTGTATGTCAGTCTGTCTGTCTGTCTCTGTTTCTCTCTGTCTCTGTCTGTCTCTCTCTCTCTCTGCGTGTGGATTTTGTGCATGCGTGCGTGTGTGCGTTCGTGCGCGCGCGCGCGTGTGTTTGTGTGTGTGTGTGTGTGTGTGCGCGCGCGCTCGTGTGTGTATGTATGTGTGTACGTGTTTACACCCAATTTTCTTCCCTGTTGTTTACTTGTTTTCTTATCTTTCTTCTTCTTCTTCCTCTCTCTCTCTCTCGCTCTCTCTCTCTCTCTCTCTCTCTCTTCTCCTCTCTCTCCTCTCTCTCTCTCTCTCTCTCTCTCTTCTCTCTCTTCTTTTTAAAAAAAGAATTCTTCTTCCTGTTCATTTCGAAGCAGATTTCACCAAGGAAATAAGAGTCTTCCATATAGATGGGAGATACATTTTTTCATTCCAGGCGTCAATCCCTTTCCTTGAGCCCCTTTTTTGTCTACCTCGATCCCCTCCCCACCCACCCCCACTGTTTAATACCTCTCCACCACCCCCACCCCCTCCACCCCTATCCCAGCCTCACCCCTATCCCACCCTCCTCCCATCCCAATCCCCGTCACCTCCACTTTTACCCCTCACCTGCAACCTCCTCACATTCTGCTCTGGCTTTTCACATCATCCTGCAACAAATTTCCGCTTCTCTCTTTCCTTCGAGTGTTTGGGGCTGTCGACTATGCTCAATTTGTGCTTGCTCTTACTACAGACACAAGCGCGTGCCCGCGCGTGCACGTGCGCGTGCACACACACAAATACACGCGCGCACGCACGCGCACACACCCACCCGCGCGAGCACACATACACCACATACACGCGCGCGCAGGCACACACACATGCACACACACAAACTCCATCACACACACACCGTCTCACACACACACACACACCATCTCACACACACAGCATCACACGCACATTAATTTTGCATTGTGTATTGTATACATACATACATACGTACGTACGTACGACATACATGCTTACATACAAGAAATCAAACAAACATACATGTATACATACACACAAACATTCATTCATACATACATACATACATACATACATATACACACATACATACATACATACACACATACATACATACATACACACACATACATACATCATACATACATACATACATACATACATACATACATACACACATACATACATACATGCACACGCATACATACACACATACATACATACATACATACAAACACCCACGCACACACATACATACATACATACAAACATACATACATACCATACATAAAATCAATAAATAAATTTTAAAAAACTAACAACAGTCCAAAAGAGAAAAGAAAGAAATAAGCAGGAGAGAGATCACAACAACAACAACAAAAAGACAGAAAAGAAAACAAATAGACAAAATAACAACATTGAGATTAAAACATCAAACGAACAAACACCTGGAAAAAAACCCAATAATTGTTATGATGTTACAGCCTTAATACGTTCTTTCCAAGCAAAAGCTTCATGTAATTCATCATTATTTTCAATGTCATCATTCATCGAAAGATTCATGATAACGTTTCCACAATGAACACTGTCGGCCTCTCCACACAATAACAACACTGATAATGAGACATAATCACAAACAAAGAAAACGAAACATATAAAAAGAGAGCTTGACAGTAACAACATAGATAAACAAATAAATACATAATAGTAAAAGCTAATAAGAAATCGGAGAGAGAGAGTGAGAGAGAGAAAGAAAAGAAAATAGAAAGAACGGAAGACAGTCTGTCAGATAGAAACAAAAATTTCAGTTAAATAAAAACAAAAAGAAATAAGATAGACAGAAATGGAAAAAGAAAGTTTCTTTTTTTAATTGTAAAAATGTATAGCAAAGAAAGAAAGAAAGGGGGGAGGAAAGAATAAAAAGGTAGAAAAAAAGCAAGAAAGCAATCCAGAAAGAAAGAAAGAAACAAGCAACAACAACAAAACGAATACCGAAAAGACAAAATAGACAGACAAAAAAACCAACAGGAAAACAAAAACAAATAAAGAAATATAAATATAACAAAACGAGAAAGTCTTACAGACAGAAAGGCAAAAATAACAGCCAAAAAACTAAAATTTAAAAACAATAAAATAAAAAAATTAAAATAACAGAGCAGATGATAGATAAATTGATACACAAAGATTAAAATCTACAATACAACAACAGAAGAGAAGAAGAAGAAGAAGAAGAAGAAGAAAACCCGGTGAACGAATAAGAAATGACAGAAGAGAACGAATAAACAAACGACGAAACATTAATACATTGTAAACAACAACAGTGAGAGAAAGAAAAATAAAGAACGACTAAAAAAAAGGATGAATGAAAAATGACAGGAAAAAAAACAACCCGGAACAATCAAAGACGAAACATGAACATATACAAAACAATAACACACAGAGAAAGAAAAATAAATAACGAATTAAAAAGAAAAGAGGACATATGAAAAATGACAGAAAGAAAACGAAGGAAACAA
>CM054138.1:30493803-30531303 GCA_028751875.1 Rapana venosa
GTTTGTGTGTGTATGTGTTTGAGTGCGTGTTTGTGTGTGTTTGTGTGTGTATGTGTTGTGTGTGTTATGAGTTAGTGCGTGTGTGTGTGTGTTGTGTGTGTGAGTGAGTGCGCGCGTGTGCGTGTGAGTGAGTGTCTGTGTGTGGAGGCGGGTGTGTTTGTGTGTGTGTGTGTGTGTATGTATGAGTGTATGTCTGTCTGTGTGTCTGTCTATCTGTCAGTTTGCCGGTCTGTCTTGTCCTTTGTTTTTCTTTACTTTTTAGTTCATTCTGTCTCTATGTCCGTGTCTGGAAAATGTCGCAGTAAGCAATCGCTTTCCCCAATTTTATCCCCCCACCAAAAACTTACTAACAACCATCGCCATCACCACCACCTCTATCACAACCATACGCCTCTAATATTCGTGCCTTAGAGAGCATGAAAGGAGTATCTGCCCATCGTACAGGAGAACTGGATAGCCTGGTGTTTAGAGCGTTGCGCATTGCGCTCGTGATCTGATGACCCGTCTCTGAATCCCCTTCAAAGGGATTTTATTTTTTACCCAGAGTCTATCAGTCCCCACCCCACCCCACCCTCCAAAAAAGCAGTCCTTCGGATGAGACTCTAAACCGAAGTCCCATGTGCAAACACACGCCGAACATCTATCTAATACACACGTTAAAACCTGTTTCGCTTTTCCAAAGAGTAGGCTATCGTGTGCGGATAGGAACGGATGACAAAATTGACAGAACCGCATACACACAAGGGCTTGGATGTTAAAAAAAAGGCACTTCAGTGTTTATTCTACTATCCTCGAAATGAAGAATAGAATAGACAAAGAAAAAAATAGAATAGAATAATTATTCGAAAGGCGCCACCACTCTGTGTATCACAGCTGTACGTCTCTGACTTTCATGGCACAGTGCAACAAGCATTAACGTAGACACAAGGCCACCATGCCACGCAGTACCTGCATGTACCACAACCGTTTGTCATTTAATGAACTATGAAATGAAAACCCATAAGAAGACGTATTGTACATTTCGCACAAGCTCTCACAGTTTAATGATAGAGAAAGGGAGGCACCCAAATATATCTAGAGAGGACAGAAAATGTAGATACTGTAACAAAACAGAAGATGAATTTCATTTACTCGATGAATGTATTTTATATGATGAACTCAGAAGTAATTTGTTATTAAAAATCAAATCGAAAGACAAAGAACGCAAAAAAAAACTGTGTACATAAATTAAGTGACATAATCACAGTTGATATATATCAAGCAGATACCATCAGATATGTGTAGGAGTGTTTTGAAAAAAGAGAAGTAGAATGCAACATGTTTTTTAGTGTACATCACTTTTAGCCAAAAGAGATAATAATTATAATTGATGTTTTTGTTGTGTCAAATAAGTCGTAAAGGTAAAGGGGACGGGATAGCTCATTGGTCGGAGCACTCGCTTTCCCCCAGCCAGGTTAAGCAGCGTCGAGCGTGGTTACCAGTTGGATGGGTGACCGTTTGTGTGCCTTGGCTTCAGTACAGTTCCCCCCAGTTCACCCAGCTGTAGATGGGTACCTGCCCTCTTTAGGGTCAGGGAAGGTAAAGCAGCAAGGGAGAGGAGATGGGCGCCGCCCTCAATATGCTGGCCCTAGAGAAGTGAGGTCTCTGACGCCCCGCTCCCCTACGAACTTATAGGTTATGGGACTCCTTTACCTTTACCAAATAAGTCTACATGACTTCAATGGCAATAAAATATTCTGAATCTGAATCTGTCTCTCTATTTCATGTCACAGTATGTCAAGGGACGGAAGGGAGGAAAGAGAACGGCACTCCCTCAGCTTATCTAAAAATTATCAAGAATCGCCGTTGCCAATACCACCACCATCACCACCACCACCTCCACTGTCACCACCACCGCTACCACCATTACAAGTCTCTATTCTTGATGTCACCGTAGGCGTTGACCCATCCTTCTGCCCCCCCCCCCCCCCCCACCTCCCGATTCTTATATGCCACCACCATCACTAACACCACAATCTCCTTCATCGCGACTACCACCATCATCACCACCACCACCACTACCACTATCACCATTCATTATTACCACCACAACAACCATCACCATCATCATCATTATCGTCATCATCATCACCATCAGCAGCAGCAGCAGCAGTATCACCACTATAACAACCATCATCACCACCACCATCGTCATCGTCATTATTACAACCTTCATCATCCCCATCGACATTATCATCGACGTCGTCGTCATCATCATCACCAGCCGTCACCACCACCACCACCACCACCACCACAGTAAGCATCTGAACTTGAAGTCACAGCAAATAATGAGGGGTGGTCTTCTATAGTATTCAGCAATAATCACCATCATAACAATCACCACCACAACCACAACCACCATCACCACAATCACCACATTCACCACCATCATCACAACCTCCGCCCCAAACATCATCACCACAGTTACCATCATCACCACAGTCACCATCATCACCACAGTTACCACCATCACCACAACCATCCTCACCACAATCACCACAAACATCACCACCATAACCACCACCATCACAACAATCACCACCACAACCTCCACACAACCACCATCACCACCACCATCACAACAATCACCACCATCACAACAATCACCACCATCACAACAATCACCACCATCACCACCACAGCCATCATCGTCACAACAATCACCACCACCACAACCACCGTAACCCCACACAACCGCCATCACCACCACTACTACCTCCACTGCAACCACCTTCACTACAACCCCCACCACCACAACCCACACAACCCAAACCACCCACCACCACCACAACCCCCCCCCCCCTCAACCCCTCCACCCCAAAAAATCACCACTCCCACCACCCCCACCCCCACCACCACCACCACCACCACCACCCTCACCATCACCACCACCATCACCACCAATCACCACCAATCACCACCAGTCTCACCTTGATATCACAGCAAGCGATCAGAGGGGTCCTGCCCTCAAGGTCCCAGGCATTCGCCAGGTGGCCGTTGGAAGCCGCCAAGATGAAGCGCGTCAGGTGGATCTTCCCTTTCGTCACCGCTTCGAACAGGTGGTGACTGTCTGACGTCACTACGGGGGACTTCTTCGTCTTTCCTTGCACCAGCGGTGGTGACGTCATCTTGATGACGTTGTGTCGGGGGTTTGAGGGGATGGTTTGTTTGGTTTTTTTCCCGGGGTCGGGGGGTAGAAATGGTCGTTGAGGAGTTGGTTTTGGGGTTGGTTGGGTTGGAGGTTTTTTGGGGGTGGTTTTTTTTTTAGTAAGTGAGTGAGGTAGTATCTGTGGAAGATAATGGAATAGTTGAGTGGATGGATGGATGGATGGATGGATGGGTGGATGGGTGGATGAGTGGATGGGTGGTTGGATGGATGGATGGGTGGATGGGTGGATGGATGGATGGATGAGTGGATGGGTGGTTGGATGGATGGATGGGTGGATGGGTGGATGGGTGGTTGGATGGATGGATGGATGGATGAGTGGATGGGTGGTTGGATGGATGGATGGGTGGATGGATGGGTGGATGGGTGGATGGGTGGATGGGTGGATGGATGGATGGATGGATGGGTGGTTGGATGGATGGATGGGTGGTTGGATGGATGGATGGGTGGATGGATGGATAAATGAATGGATGGATGAACGGATGGGTGAATTTGTGAATGGATGGATGGATGGATGATTGTATGGATGAATGATTTGATGGATGGGTGAATTAATAAATGAGTGAAAGGATGGGCAGATGAATAAAAGGATGAATGAATGGATGGATGGATTAATAAATAAATAAATAAACAAATAAACGAATTAATGATCGAATGAATTGATGGATGATTGAATGGATGAATGAAATACAGTCCAAAATAAACAACTATTGTATTATAGCCCCGTCGACCACAAACCCATCAGGGCTGTCACCTCGTTCAAAGTTGAAATCTCTGATTAAGATTGTGCAACTATATTATACAGTTTAAAAACAGGGTTAAAGTGGATGAATGAATGAATGAATGAATAAACGAATGATGAGTGAATGGATGATTGACATATTACAAATGAATGAATCAACCAATCACAGACAACCGCAGAACATTTTGCACACACTTTTAACACCTGTTCCGATTTCCGGAAGAGTAGGCCATTGTCTTCCGGTGGGAACGGATGACAAAACTGACAAAACTGCGTACACACGGGGATAGGATGTAAAAAAAAAGCACATGAGTGCTTATTTCATTATCCTCAAAAAAAGAGAAAAAAATCAATCACACATTTAATATTGAAAGATGTATGGGTTTGTTTGTTTTGTTATTCATTCCTCAGTTAAAGCTCCGTGATTCAGCAAAAGGTGAGATTTTGCATAATTATACAACCGTCACCCCTTCTCCCCCTCCCCCACTCCAATCCATCACCACCATTAAGGTAGCCGCGCTCCGATTTCAGGGACAGTCTCTAAAACCTCTACACCTGTCTGCCTGCATGCGTTTCTTTTCTTTATATTTTGTCATCCATTCCTACCAGCACGAAATAGCCTACTCTTTTCAAAAGGCGGAACGGGTTTTTAACGTGCGCGCGAGATGTTCTGCGTGCGTTTGCACACGGGGGGACCTAGGTTTATAATCTCATCCGAAAGACTCTTGTGTGAGTGGAGTCAGTATTTGTGTTAACTCCAGGGGGGAAAAGTCCCCCCCCCAAAAAAAACACAAAAAAAACAAACACAACGTGTCAAGTCAAAGTCAAAAACACTTTAATCATCCCATGAAGGGCAATTACAAATTGGGCGCCTCCATTGTGGTTCGATCCCCAGGCCGTCAGATCACGAGCGCATTGTTCTAACCACTAGACTATCCCGCCCCCCGAAACGTGTATGCCTTTAAGTTCCAACCAAGATTTCTTTTCGTTCCTCGGCTAGAGCTCCGAGGTTCACCAATGGTGAGATTTTTGCGTATGTGACCGGTTGTGCTACCCCCACCCACCCCTCCACCCCTCCCCGCCACCACCACCACCACCACCACCACACCACCACCACCATTTACGTAGCCGCATTCCGACTTCGGGGACGACCGAGATTTGAACCCGGGCTCCCTGTTACCGTCAGATCATTGAAGAACGATGTTCTAACCACTAAGTTATCGCAACACCTCACACGCCACCCACCCCTCCCTCTTTGCATGCATGGTGGTCATTGCAAAATTGGTTTGTTTGAGATTATATTATACTCCCAGCGGAGATGTCCGATTTAGGGACTGTGGTCGCGAGCCATCCCACTTTGGCGCCGCGGGCCACCCTAAAAAACATCTTGCGCACACGTTAAATCCTGTTCCGCTTTTCGTAAGAGTAGGCCATTGTGTGCCGGTGGGAACGGATGACGAAATTTACAAAACCGCACGCACACACGGGGACTGGATGTGAAAAAAGCACATAAGTGCTCATTCCATTATCTCGAATAAAAAAATAAATAAATAAATAAATAAGATAAAATAAAAATAGTACAATTCTTGAAGCGACGAGTCTGTGATTAAAACATCTACTGGCTCATCCACCCACTTCAGAAAACGAAAAAAATCGATGGTTCTAATCTTGCTATAGCAGCCAGAAATGTTTCTATCCTATTTCATTTTTAAAAAATGTAAGTGGGTGTCGTAAGGTGGGAAAGGTGTTGACTTCACAGTTCTGAAGGCCTCGGGTTCGAGCCACCACCGAGACTTGACTTGACTTAACTTGACTTGACTTGACTTGACTTGACTTGACTTGACTTGAGACGCCTGTTCTGGGAGATTTCTTAGCATCGGACTCCACTCTCCCCAAAAGTCCTTCGGATGAGACCATCAAATGAAGTTCTGTTTGCAAAAACCCACGCAGAACATCTTGCACACACGTTTTAAACACCCGTTCCGCCTATCTAAAAGGTAGGCCATTGTGTGCCGATGGGAAAAAGAGGACACAATTTACAACACTGCATGCACATGGAGACTGGACGTAAAAAATAAAAAGGACATGAGTGTTTATTCGTTATCCTCTAAAGAAAAGATGTGAAATTGATGCTAAAATTTCGAAGGAGACAGTAGAATTAGAACCCACGCACAAACATAAACATCCTTACTGCCACAAAATAATTATTGACACTGGAAGAAATTTTGAAAACAGGTAAAACCTACGCTCATAGGCCGGTAAAAAAAAACAACAACAACAAAACGGGTGAGTGGTATTGTTGTTGATGTTGTTGTTGTTGTTTTAGATCGCGTCCAAAGCTCATCACGTCGTCAAGAGAATGTAGTGTAGCTACAGATGCACAACAGTGCGGTATGATACAATACGAAACACTACAACACAATAAACTACAATAAACTACAATACAATACAACACAATACAATACAATACAATACAATACAACGCAATACAACACAAAAGTATGCAATGCAGTATGATATGTTAAACCCATCATAACACAATGCATTACAATGCAATTCAATGCAATGCAGTGACAAAAATAACAACAACAACAACATAATATAAGACAATGCAATACAAAACAACGCAAAGAAATACATCTCAGCGCAATCAAATGCAATGCATTGCAACACACTGGAGTACAATACCATACAACACAGCAGAATACAATGCAATGCAATACAACTTAATGAAATACAATGCAATGCAGTGCAATACAATGCAATACAATACAGTACAATACAACCCAGTGCAATACAAATCAATGCAATGTAATAAAACGCAATGCAATGCGTTACAATACAATGCAATACAATACAAATTTAAAAAAACTCAGATGCAATGGACTGCAAGAGAATACAACACAACATAACACAACACAGCACAGCACAGCACAGTGCAACAGAGAACACAATACAGTACAGTGCAATACAGGACAACTCAACAAAAGCAAATGCAATAAGATGCAATACGATAAAATACAACACAACACGGAACAATACAATGCTATGCAATTCAATGCAATGCAGAACAGTGCAATACAGCACAACTCAACAAAAGCAAATGCAATAAGATGCAATACGATAAAATATAACACAACACAGAACATTACAATGCTATGCAATTCAATGCAATGCAGTGCAAAACAATACAACTGAACAGAATCTAATGCAATAGAATGCTATATAACACAACACAGCACAATGCTATGCAATTCAATGCAATGCATTACAATACAATACAATACAATACAATACAATACAACTCAACAGAATCCATTGCAATAGACTGCAATGCGTTACAACACAACACGACACAATATAATGCAATACAGCTCACTACAATCAAATACAAAAGGTACAGTACGTGCACAACACAGCACAACAACAACACTATCATAATGTAATGCGATGGAATGAAGTGCAATCAAATACATTACAATACAATACAATACAACTCAAGATAGTCAAAAATAATATAGACTGTAATACAACGCAAAACACCCCAATATCCAACAATACAATACAATGCAGTACAAAAACAATACAATACAATGCAGTTCCATACAACACAATGTTATGAAATACAATGCTATGCAGGGGCATATAACACAACACATGCTTCAATACCAATACATCATAGTTGTATTGTATTGTATTATATTACATTGGATTGGACTGGATTATGCTAAATAACTGTATTGCATTGCATTGCGTTGTATTGTACTGTATTGTATTTCACTGTCTTGGATTGTGCTAAAAACTACTGTACTGCATTTTATTTTACTGTATCGTAATGCATTGTGCTGTACGGCAATGTATTGTGTGCTACAATTACTGTATTGCATTGTATTGTGTTATATTGTATTGTATTCTGTACCATTTTCAGTCAATGCAGAATTTTTTCACATGAAAACCGTGCTGTTCTCCCCGGGGGAAAGTGTGTGTAGCCAAAGTACTAGCACCAACACGTTATTTTGTTGTTATTACTTTCATACTTGCATGTAAGTGTGTTTTCTCCATTATGATAGTACCTTTTTTTCTTGCAAAACTTTGCCAGGACCAAATTCGGTGCTGTGGTTTCTTTTACGTGCCTTAAAAGATGAGACACTACGGGCCATCACCATCATCTCATCCAAAACAAACTAGCCCTCAAGGTCTAGTGGATGTGGAGGGAAAAGCTTGGATTCAACTTGGGATTGAACTCCCAACTTAAAAAAAGTTATTTATTTATTCTTTTATATCGAGGATAATGGAATAAGCACTCGTGTGCTTTTTTTTTACATCCAGTCCCCGTGTGTATGCTGTTTTGGAACTTTCAGCTTTCTAGACGAGCGCTTTACCTCTAGACCAATCTATCCAATCCAGTCTTGTTGTTTATAACCTTGGCCAACCACACAGGCCATACCCCGTCAAACTTTTCAAAATCTCGGAATAAAACTGGGCAACTATAGACAACCAATCCACCACAGATAGATATACATTCAAGAACAGTATTATCCTTGCTAAACTTTAAAAACAAACACTCACCTTTTAGCGATTCACAGACACCGGGTGGTCAAACCAAGTGGACATCCTGTGCCACATAAGGAGAACAATAATTGTCCAGCTAGGATCGTCACCATCCTGTTTATAGACACAGGGTTTTCCAAACTGAAAGGTACACAGATTGGTAAAAAAAAAAAGCTCTGTCACACATGAACTTCGTAATAATTATTATAGTCTTGATGAATTTCGCAGGCAGAAAGTGTTCAATGTACTGGACGACCAGGATCACAGTTTCCACAAAAAAGTTTGCGGTAACTAAAGGTTATGTTGTACGCCCTAAAACACACTTTTCAAGCCCCAAAATACCCTACCTCCATTGACTATCACATGTATATTTTTTCAACTTTTTAAAATGAAAGTACCTTTCTGTCAAAAGTATATAAAAAGGTTCATAAAACTTGGATAGATTTTTTTTCTGATACAAGTGACGTAGAAAAAAACTGTGTAGATATGTATGTAAACTACGTCAATGGAAGAAAACCATTCATGATCATTTTTAGTTTTTTGTCTCTCAGAAGTGAATCAATGTTAATATCCTGATTGATTTTTGTTTGTGATGCCTGTTTTAAATCTCACTTTTTAAAAAAACACACAGCAGACTTTTCAAAACAACTACGTTGTAAAATATTCACATACACAAGGTTTACTCTTCCTCTCTTCCACCTTCTAACCAACAACAAAAAAAGTTACAACATCAGCAAACAACCACAAACCACAAGATGTTACTGATGACAAGACAAACCCCCACCAAAAAACAATACAACAACCCACATGATGCCCCAGAAAAAGTCCCAAGTTTTAAAAGCGTAAACCCTTCACACGGATCCCGGGAAAAACGAACGGGCCCGGAGGAGGGGGGGGGGAAGAGGGAGGGTGGGTAGTTGGTGGTGGGGGGCTGTTGATACACCAGACACTCTTTGTCTGCTGACGCGCGGGACGGGTGACCGAAAAGTGACGTGGATGTGTGGACCCCTTCTCCCCCCACATAGCACGTGCGGCGCGTGGGAGCTTCACAGGGAAGTAGGGGGGATAGGAGGTGGGGGGGGGGGGTAGGGATAGGGGGTGGGGGGGGTTGGGTCCCCTTTTTGTTCCCCCTTCGCCCCGTTTTTCCCTTCTTTTTTCTTCTGGTTTCTTTCCATCTTTATTTTCTGATTCTTTTCCTTCCCTTCCCCAAAATTTTTTTTTTTTCTTTCTTTCGTTTGTCATCTTCATTTTCTTTTTGTTGTTTTCGTTCTTTTTCCCCTTTCTTCTTTTCGTGTCGTCTTCTTTTTTAATTTTTCTTCCTTTGCAATTGTTCCTCTTCCCTCACCCTTTTTTCTCCCTCATCCCCTTTTTCCCCTTACATCTTCTGATTGTTGTTTTCTCTTCGCAAAAGCTCCCCTTCCCCCTTTTTTCCTCCTCCTCTTCTTCCTCTTACATCTTTTGTGTTGTTTTTTCTCCCCTTGCAATTTTTTCCTCTTTAAACCTCCTCCCCTCTTTTCCCTTTTCCTCCTCTTCTTTTCCTCTTTCATCTTGCTGCTGTTGTTGTTCTTCTCTTCGCAATTTTTCCCTTTCCCCTCCTCCTCTTTAAACTTGCTGTATTGTTCTTCCTCTTGCAATGTTCCCTTCCCCCTTCCCTTCTTCTTCCCCCTCCTCCTTTCTTCCCCTCCTCCTCGTCTTCCCTTACATCTTGTGCTGTTGTTGTTCTTCCCTTTGAATTTTTCCTTCCCTCCCCTTCTTCTTCCTCCTCCCCCTCTTCTTCTTCCCCTCCTCTTTTTTCCCTTCTTCCCCTAATCTTGTGCTGGTTGTTTCTTCCTCGCATTTGTTTTTCCCTTCTTCTTTCCTTTTTCCTCCTCCTCCTCCTTTCTTTTCCTTTTTTCCCCCTCCCCTCCTCTTTTCTTCTTCCTCTCCTCTTTTTCCTCCTCCCCTTTCTTCTTCCTCCCTCTTCTTCTCTCCTCTTCTCTTCTTCTCCTCCCTTTTTCCTCCCCCCCTCTTCTTCCTCCTCCCCCTCTTCTTCCTTTCCTTTCCTCTCGTCTTCCTCTTACTTTGCTGCTGTTGTTGTTCTTCTTTTCCAATTTTTCCTCTTCCCCCTCCTCCTTTTTCCTCCCCCTCTTTTTTTCCCCTCCTCCTCTTCTTCTCCTCCTCTTTTCCCTTCTTCCCCTTTTCTTCCCTCCTTCTTTTCCTTCTCCCCCTCTTTTTCCCCTCCCCTCTTCTTTTTCCCTTTTTCCTTTTCCTCCTCTTTCTTCCTCCCCTTTCTTCTTCCCCTCCTTTTCACCCTCCTCTTTTCCTCCTCTCCTCTTCTTCCTCCCCTCTTTTACTCTTCATCTGTGCTGTTGTTGTTTTTCCCTCTTCACTTTTTTTCCTTTTTTCCCTCCTTCTCTTCCTCCCCCTCTTTTCCTCTTACATCTTGCTCCTGTTGTTGTTCTTCCTCTTCGAATTTGTTCCTCTTCATCCCCCTCCTTTTCCCCCTCCCTTACATTTTGCTCCTGTTGTTTTTCTTCCCTTCGAAATTTTTCTTTTCCCTTTCCCCCCCTTCTTCCTTTACATCTTGCTGCTATTGTTGTTTTCCCTCTTCCAATTTTTCCTCTTCCTCCTCCTCTTCTTTTTCTTCCTCCTCCTTTCTCCTTCCCCCTCCTTTTTCTTCTTCTCTCCTCCCCTCTTTTTCCTCCTCCTCGTTTCCTTTCCATCTTGCTGTGTTTTTGTTCTTCCTCTTCCAATTGTTTCTTTTCCTCTCTTCTTCTCCTCCTCCTTTCTTCCTTCCTCCTCCTCTTCTTTTTCCCTCTTCATTTTCCCTTTGGTTTTGTTGTTTTTCCCTCTTCGCAATTTTTCCCTCTTCCTCCCCCCTGTCTTCCTCTCTCTCGTTCCTCTGCTCGGCGGTTTTTTGTTGTGCGTGTGTTTTCTTCCCTGAGTGCAGGGTGTGCATGTGTGTTATTATATTACGCGCTAGTATGTGCATACGTGCCTTGCTGCTGTTTTTTTCTTCCTTTTCGTTTTATCTCGTTTTTCTGTCCCTTTATCTTTTTCTTTCTTTTCTCCTCCCCCTCACCTACTTCTCTTTCTTCATCTCCTTTTTCTTCTTCTCCTTGGGTTTTCGTGTATCTGTCTGGATTGCTGCCTTTCTTATGTTCCTCCTCCTCCTCCTTCTGTTATTCTTCGTGCGCGAGTGCTTATTCCATTATCCTCGAAATAAAAGATGAAATAAATGAATGAATTATTATTATTCTTTTCCTCCTCTCCTCCTATCTTTTACCTTCTCCTTTTCTTCTTTTTCTCCTTTTAAAAAAAATTGGGCTCCTTGTTTTCTTCCTTCTCCTCCTTCTCTTCTTCCTTGCTCACAATTCTTCTTCGAAATTCCTTTCAATTCTTCTTCTTCTTCTTCTTCGTCTTCACAAGTCTTCTGTTTTTTCCTTCCCAATTATTCTTCTTCGCACGTCTTCTTCGCACATCTTCTTCTTCTTCTTCACAATTCATCTTCGCAATTCTTCTTTGTCTTCACAAGTCCTCATTTTTCTTCTTCCCAATTCTTCTTCTTCGCAATTCTTCTTCCTCCTCGCAACTCTTTGTTCACAATTCTTCTTCCTCTTCGCAACTCTTTGTTCGTAATTCTTCTTCTTCGCAATTCTTCTTCCTCTTCGCAACTCTTTGTTCGCAATTCTTCTTCCTCTTCGCAACTCTTTTTTCGCAATTCTTCTTCGCAACTCTGTTCGCAATTCTCCTTTGCAATTCTTCTTCCTTGCAATTTTTCTTCTTCTAAATTCTTCCTTGCAATATCTATTCTTCCTCTTCTGCCGCTGCTGCTTGCTGCTTACCATCAGATCGTCCCTCTGCCTGTCTGTCTCTGTCACTCTCTCTGTCCGCAGTCTCTCTCTCTCCTCTTCTCTCTTCTCTCTCTCTTTCTCTCTTCTTCTTTCTCTCTCTCTCTTCTCTCTCTTCTCTCTCTCTCTCTCTCTCTCTCTCTCTCCTCTCTCTGTCTCTCTCTCTCTGGTCCGTTGCGTGCAGGACAGGTTAGCTCCCCCTGTCTTGTGTCAAAGGCCTTTTGTGTCTTCTAGCGAGGGGAGGTAAAACGTGGGCGGAAGTGCTGAAGGAATAAAGGGCGAGGGGGTGGGGGAGGGGACTGAACAGGAAAGAGACAGAGAGACAGACACACATGAGCGCGCGCGCTCGCACGCACACACACACGCGCGCGCGTGCATAGCCTACACACACGCACACACACATATGTACGCGCACACACACACGTACGCACACACACACACACATATGTACGCACACACACACACGTACGCACACACACACACGTACGACCACCACACTACGCACACACACCAACACGTACGCACACACATTTGTCTATTGTGAAAAGACGTTAAATTAAAGAAGAACGTACGCACACATACACACACATTCCCTCCTCTCTCTCTCCATCTTCTCCTCCCTCTCTCCCTCCCTCTCTCCCTCCCCTCTCTCATCTCTCCCTCTCCTCTCTCCCTCTCTCCATCCTCTCTCTCCCCCTCTTCCTCTCCTCTCCTCCCTCTCTCTCTCCTCTCTCTCATCTCTCTCCCTCCTCTCTTCCTCTCTCCCTCTCTCTCTCTCCCCTCTCTCTCCCTCCCTCTCTTCTCCCTCCTCTCTCTCTCTCCCTCTCTCCTCTCCTCTCTCCTTCCCTCTCCCCTCCCTCTCCTCTCCTCTCTCTCTCCTCTCCTTCTCCCTCCCTCTCTCTCCTCCTCTCTCTCTCTCCTCCTCCTCTCTCTCCCTCCCTCTCTCTCTCATCTCTCTCCTCTCTCTCTCTCTCTCTCCTCTCTCTCTTCTCTCCCTCTCTCTCCTCCATCTCTCTCCCTCTCTCCTCTCTTCCCTTCCTCTCACCTCCTTCTCTATCACTCTCGGTTCTCTCCGACACCACTCTTCTCTTCTCCATACTACTCTTGACACTACAACCATACTCACTCTCACACTAGATGACTGGGTGGGTAAAACCACTCGTCCTGAGTCAATATATGTCAGGGTTCTGCACGCGAAACACGCACTGAAGGATTCCTAGTCAGATAAAAACATACAATTAGGACAAAACTAAAACAAAACATAACATACAACCCAACGAGCAAATAAAGAAATGAACAAAGCAAGGTGGTGGGGGAAAAAGGAAGGAAGAATGAAACGAGAAGGCAACACACACACGCGCGCCGTAGCACATACTAGCGCGAAAAAAGACGCACACACACACACGCGCGCACGTACGCACATACTAGCGCGCGCATTACATACACACACATGCCATCCGCTCGCATCATTGAACGAACACACACATGCACATCGCTCGCACTCATGTGAACGAACACACACGCACATACACATACACGCGCGCGAGCAGAGAGAACGAAGAGAGAGAGAGAGAGAGAGAGAGAGAGAGAGAGAGAGAGAGAGAGAGAGAGAGAGAGACTCTGAAATGGTTCAATTGTGCTTCGACCTTAGGGCACAATGGATTACATACATTTTTTAAACATTTATTTTATACCACGCTAAGTCACGGCAGATTTCTCAGCGTGAAATTCGGGAGGTTCTCCCCAGGGAGAGCGCGTCGCCACAAGAGCAGCGCCACCCATTATTGTTTCTTTTGTCCTGTCTGCAATTGTATTTGTTTTCTTATCAGAGTGGGTTTTTTCTACAGAATTTTGTCAATAACAACTATCTTGTTGCCGTGCGTTCTTTTACGTGCGCTAAATTATGTGTAACACACGGGACCTCGGTTTATAGTCTCATCCGACTTTTCTTCTTCTCGATGGAAAAGTATAATTAAGCAGCACGTATTTGAATTCTACCCCCCAAAAAGTAAAATGTATTAACATGATACGTGTTTATATGATACTTTTATATATGTGTGGGGAAGGGAGAGGGAGGTATGGATGTGGATGTGAATACATGTTTAAATGATTTTTGTAAAAAAACAAAAACATTTCTCTTTATATATGAATTTCTTTTTGTAGTGTTTTTGTGCTTGCATGTCCTTTTCCGTTTTAGTTTTGTTATGGGTTTTTTATAAGTTCATACATACATAAATACATACATACAAACACATACCATATATATTTACATAAAACATACATGCATATACATATACATACACGCACACACACATCACTACATATATATGTACTTTTATTCAGTGTTGCTTTTTATGGATAGTTTGGCGAAATAAAGCCGTTTCATGCTTGCTCAATGTACTATCTGAAATAAATTTACCTTGACACTGACTTGTCTGTCATATCACTCATCACTCTCTCTCTCATCTCTCTCTCTCAAACTCTCTCTCTCTCTCTCACACACACAGTACACACAACACACACACACACACACAAAGCATTCTGACCCCAGTTGCAAAACCTACCCAAAATCAAGAATTTTTACACCACAATAATTTTTTATGACATTTAAAGACAAAAAAATCATATAAAGATACTTTTTAAACAGCAAGCAACACTTCCACATTTTTTTTTTAATTAAGAATTTTATGCGATTTGAGAAAAAGACCCTCTCCCCATACACTTTCCACACCATTTTTACAAATGACACTTTTTTTTAAACATTTTATCATTCTTTTAGACGTACAAGAAAAAGAAAAACATCGGCACATGTTACCCACTACAAGATTTCAAAAATATATAAGCATCAATTTTCATAAGATTTTTTTTCATAAAGTAAGATGTGTTGGTGTCAAAAAAAAATCTGCCATCAATCTTCCAGAAGAAATCGATACATAGTCATTTCACACAAGACCAACCACAGGACCACAGTTTCTGATTTTCCATTTCATGCGATTTGGAAAAAAAGACCCCCCCCCTTCTCCCCACACACTTTCCACATCGTTCTACAGGAACTGACATTTTTGTTGGCCAATGTACGTTTGATCTTTTTTTTTTTTAAAAGATACAAAAAGAAAACCACAGGCACTCATTTAAAAAAAACAGGCACTCATTTAAAAAACACCCACAGGCACTCATTTAAAAAAGAAAACCACAGGCACTCAAAAAATAAAAGGAAAACTACAGGCACCTTTTCCCTCCACTAAACTTATCAAAGCATTTTTTTTCACCTACTTTTTTCATACAATGTGTTGGTGTATAAAAGCTGCACCTATCTACCTGTGACAGATCAATACACCGAACTACCGAAAGACCCCCCTCGATAGCAATTATGGCACTACCTTTCTTTTTGTTCACATTTGATGCCATTTTTATATATAAAAAACAAACACCACCACACACACAAAACAGAAAACCTTTTCTCACACTTTTTCCACTCGTATGCTACATTTTCCTCGTCAATTTACATTTAAAATCATTTAAAATTTAAAATAAAAACCAAAGGAAAAAACCAGAGGCACATTCTATCCTTACTTAAAATTGGTCTTTCATATACATTTTTAAAATATAGATATGTTGGTGTAAAATGCTATAAATCTTCCAGCAGAAGATCAATACACAGATCTGCCACCAACATCAATCAACCACACAATTTAATGGCAATCACAGCTCAAGCTTTCTTTTTGTTTCCACATTTAATGTGGGATTTTCAAAAAAAATACAATAAATTCTCTCCCGACAATTTCTATACCAGTATACAACATGCTGTATTTTTTTCTCAATTTACATTTTGATATTTAAAAAAAAAAAAACAGTCACAAAATCATATACCATTAGTCTTTCACATGCATTTTTTAAAAAAACGATGTAAAATCTGCGATCAATTTTCCAGCAGGAGATCTGCCAACAGTGACAATAACTCCAGGTTTCTTTTTGTTTTACATTTGATGTGATTTTTATTTTTTAAAAAGGGGGGGGGAGAGAAAATAAAAAAACAACCTCTCCCACCACTTCCCATGCCATTATACAGCATGCTACATTTTTCTCTCAATTTACATTTGGTCTCATTAAAAAAATAAAACCAAACAAAAACAAAAAAACAGGCACATTTAATACGCTACTATATACCATTAGTCTTCCACATCTTTTTGTTGTAAAATATGTTGGTGTAAAATCTGCCATCGATCTTCTAGCAGAAGATCAATACACAGATCTGCCACCAACAATAAACCACACAATTTATTGGCAATCACAACTCCAGCTTTCTTTTTGTTTTACATTTGATGTGATTTTTACTTGTTAAAAAAAGAAAAAATCTCTCCGGACACTTTTCCCGTCATACAACATGCTTCATTTTTCTCATCAATTTACATTTGATGTCAATTTTTTTAAACAAAGAAAAAAAAAACACAGCAAAGAAAAACCACAAAGCAAAGAAAAAGCCACACAGGTACAATCTGTCCACTCCTATACTTAATTCTTTCACATACATTTTTCATGAAATATGTTGATGTAAAATCTGCCATCAATCTTCCCGCAAAAGATCAATACACAGATCTGCCACCAACATCAATTCACACAGTGTTCATTGCATTTAAAGCCCCAGCTGTCTTATGTTTTCCATCTGACATTTCTTTTGAAAATCCTCTCCCAATACAGTTTTATACCGTTATACAACATACATTTTTCTTTTCAATTTACATTGTGATCTCATTATTTCAACAACAAAAAGCGGCATATTTTATCCACTACTATACTTAAAATTATATACCATTAATCTTTCACACACATTTTTAGAAAGATATGTTGGTGTAAAATCTGCCATCAATCTTCCAGCAGAAGATCGATATACAAATCTGCCACAAACGTCAACCACACAGTTTAATGGCAATCACAGCTCCACTCTGCACATTTGATTTTTTTTTTAAAAGGGGGAAACCTCTCCTTGTACACTTTCCATACCATTATACAACATACTACATTTTTCATGTCAATTTACATTTGATCTCATAATTTAAAATAAAAGAAAAAACTAAACACAGGCACATGTTATCCACTACAATACTTAAAATCGTAAACCTTTAGGCTTTCACATGCACTTTTGTTTTTAAAAATGCTGTAAAATCTGCCACCAATCTTCCAGCAGAGGATGAATACACAGATCTGCCACCTGCATCAGCCACACAATTTAATGACAATCACAGATGCAGCTTTTTTGTATTTACATATGTTGCAATTTTTTTTTATAAATAATACAAAACTCCCTCCTGTCACACTTTCTATACCATTCTACAACACGCTACATATTTTTTGTCAATTTACATCCGATCTTTTTTTTTTAAACGAAAAACAAAATACAGACACATCTTATCCACTACTATGCTTAAAATCATGTAGCATTCATCTTTCACATACATTTCTCATTTTACTAAGTTGGTGTAAAATCTGCCATCAATCTTCCAGCAGAAGATCAACAATACACAGATCTGCCACCAACATCAAGTCTGTTTTACACAATGCTAACAGCAGTTGAAGCTCCAGCCTTCTTTTATGTTTTCCATTTTACGTTTGTTTGTTTTAAATTCTCCTCCCGACACAGTTTCTATACCATTATACAACATACAATTTTCTTGTCAAATTTACATTTGATCTCATTATTGAAATAAACCAAAAAGACCAAAAGAAAAATAAAACAGGCACATTTAATCTACTACTATACTTAAAATCATTTACCTTTACCTTATACTTAAAATCATGTATCAGTCTTTCACATGCTTTTTTCCTATTTAAAAAAAATTGTGTAAAATGCCATCAATCTTTCAGCAGAAGATCAATACACAGATTTGCCACCAACATTACCTCACATTTCATGTGGTAGGGAAAAGACCCCTTCTCCCCACACACTTTCCACACCATTTTACAACTATTACATTTTTCTTCTCAATCCACACTTGTACTGTTGGGGGGTTTTTTACCCAAAAAAAATTGCAGGCAATGTTTAACCACTACTAAGACTTGAAAATAAAAACAGCATGAACATTTTTTTTTATGTAAAATCTTCATCCGTCTTCTAGCGGAACATCACTACACAGATTTGCCATCAACAGAAACTATTGTTTCACACACAGATACCTTAGTTTGCCCATTTGATGCGATTAAAAGAAAAGAGGGGGAAAGACCTCCCTCTCCCCATCATATTACAAAAGATGTTTTTGCAAACATAAAAGGCCATCATCAGACTCATGTCCCCTTAAGAAAAAGCGGGACATGAGTATCTCTTGTTGCATCCAATTTCTTTTTTTTTAATGGTCATAAAAAAGAACTCCCATCTACATTTTCATCCCCTTTGCTCCATTCTCACCGATCCGAGTCATTTTTGAGGAACGATTGGAGCACACGTGCATACACATGCGTGCACACATTCTTGTCCCTTAACACCACTATTATGACGGTTCTCGGTTTTCCAAGTCATTCACAAATCTCTATATAAATATGTAATCAATTTTCTCAACCATTTCATGACATAAGCGTACAATGTAAACTCTTACACCGGTACATCGGTAAACATGTGCCTGCTGTGTAAACAAACTCTGGCCGGTCTTGCAATTACCACTGAACCATACAATTTTCAACAGGTATTCCATCACAAGCACACACACAAAAACCTTTTCAATATTTTTTTTTTAAATACCAGTGGTCAATGGTAAACAAAACGTCCATCCACAGCTCATGTGAATATATGTAAACTTAAAATTCACACACACAGTCACAGATGCAGTCACGCACGCAGTCACACAGTCGCACACACGCGTGCGCGCACTAGCACACACACTCCCTCACATCCCATTACAATGACGACTGCCTACCTACTCACACACACACACTCGCTCACATTCACTCACTCACTCACACACACACACACACTGACACAACACACCACACCACTGACACACACACACACTGACACACAACAACACACACACACTCACTGACACAACACACACACACACACACACACTGACACACTGACCACACACACACACACACTCACTGCACACACACACACACACACTCACTGACACACACCACACACACACACACACACACACACACACACACACTCGCGCGTGCTCAGTCCCACAGTTCCGACTATCCTACCACCACCACCACCCCTACCCTTACCTCTCCTAGTACCTCTCTAAAATTCTACTACCACCACCACCACCCAACCCCCACGAAAAAAAAATTTTCCATTGTGTCAGCCGGTAACATGTAAATCTACCTGCCTTTGTGTCCACATGAGGGGCCAGGGTTAGTTAGTGTCAAGGTTAGGATTAGTGTAAACAGTCAGCATGCAAAAAAGGGGAAGCATGCAAAAAAAGGGTTGCCAGTCGGTTGGCTGGTCTGTCTTGTTAGAAAGCATGTGGACACAGCAGCATATAGAATCGATGCTACTTAGCTGTAGACAATGATGTCGAGCTTTATTCGAATTTATTTTTTCTTTTTAATCTACCCGTCCTCTCAACAGTCAAAGCTCTGTTGTACTTTCGCACTTTTGATTTTTAATCACAAATGTCCAGCTGTGCTACTCTGTGTTGTTTTTTTAAACATACGGCCAAAAATCAACTTTGGGAGAAAAATCTATCACATGTCGCCCTCTTTCTTTTTAAAAAACTAGAAAACACTCATTCTAACTTGTATCCTAACCCATCCTAATAATTATCCTTTTCCCAGAAAAACTACCAACGCCGATGACCACTCCTCACTGCCCCCATCCAAACACACACACACACGCACACGCACACACGCGCACACACACGCGCACACACACGCACACACACCACCGCACACACACGACGCACACACGCACGCACACAACACGCACGCACACACACACACACACCACGCACACGCACACACACACACACACACACACACACACGTGTTTGTGCGCGTGCGCGCCTTATTTCCTTCCCTCTAGCATTTTACGTGAAAAGACGTAAAATTTAAGACTACTACTACACACAGAACTCTGTGTGGTTTTCTTTTTCTTTCGTCTGTTATCACTTTACGTCGTTTAAAAACGTAAAATGTATACCGCTACTGCTGCTACTACTCACCACCAACTACTACTACTCACCCACACACTCATACACTCTCTACTACAACACACACACACTTGCCTACTACTACTACTACTACCACCACCACCACCACCACCACCACCACACACTCGTACACGCGCGTTCGTACACACACACACATTGAAAATCAAAGCAGCCGCACACACAATCAATAATAAAAATTCTCTACACAACAGAAAAAAATCACGATCCTTTCATATTGTAAAGCGCCATCTTTTGTTTCTTTTGTATCTTTTCTCTTTTTCTGGGAGGTGGTGGTGGTATATATCCATTTTTTTCTTTTTTACCACATTTTTTCCCCATTTTGTACATATTTTTTCTCTTTCCCCCATCTCATCACTTTTTTTTCGTTTGGGGCGCTTTACACTTCAGTAATACATCAATGCTTTTTTTTTTACACATAAAAATTACCACTTTGCCGTGTTACGTTATCCTTTCCGATGTATTTTAGGACATGTTTGGTGTCACAGTTTTTCCCTAGCTACCACACAAAATCCTGGGAGTTCTGCACCAAAATGTGCTAGGTAGTGTTTTCAATGACGGCGATTTCCTCTTCGACAGCGGCGAAATGTTTGATGTGACATTTTGTGAAATGTTTAAATGTCAATTCCCCCACCCCATCCCCCCCAAAGCTGCTCTACAAAATCTTGACATTTCTGAAGTATAATGTACTGGATGTGTTCTCAATGACGTTAATTTTTTCTTCGACAGCGGCAAAATTGTCACACTTTTGTGAAAATCTTTGTCAGGTTTTCCCCAAGCTGCTCCATCAAATCTTCTGAGATTTCTGTACAATATTGTGCTGGATGTGTTATCAATGACGGGCAGCTTCTCCTTCGATGGCTGCGAAATGTTCGAGGTCAGTTTTGTGAAATGCTTAAACGTGACAGTTTTTCCCCTAGCTACTACACAAATCTTTTGATTTCAGCACCAGAATGTGCTGGGAATGTTCTCGGCGACGGCGATTCTCTCTTCGGCGACTTGGCGATTCTCTCCTCGGCGACTTGGCGATTCCCTCTTCGGCGACTTGGCGATTCCCTCCTCGGCGACTTGGCGATTCTCTCCTCGACGACTTGGCGATTCTCTCCTCGGCGACATGGCGATTCTCTCCTCGGCGACTTGGCGACGCGATTCTCTCCTCGGCGACTTGGCGACGCGATTCTCTCCTCGACGACTTGGCGATTCTCTCCTCGGCGACTTGGCGATTCTCTCCTCGGCGACTTGGCGATTCTCTCCTCGACGACTTGGCCACGGCGATTCTCTCCTCGACGACTTCGCGACGTTCTTGGCAACGAAGACGACAGCAGTGTCCTCAATGATGATGTGTCCACCTCCTTCTCCTGGATTTCACTGCCAAAACGCACACATTACAATCGTAAATATAATTATTCACTATACTTGTTTTCTGGGGGGTTTTATTCTTCGGCTAGAGCTCCAAGGTTCACCAATGGCGAGATGTTGCGTTTGTAACCTTTTTATTTTGCCAACCATGAAGGTAGCTGCATTTTGACTTTGGGGATGTATGCTGGGTATGTTCGTGTTTCCATAACCCACCGAACGCTGAGACATGAATTACGGGATCTTTAACGTGCATGTTTGATCTTCTGCATGTGTATATATGCACGAAATGAATTAAGGCACTGGAAGGACTGCACTTGAAGTTGATCTGGGAAATCGTAAAAAAAATCCTCACCCTTGATTCACCAGACCGCCACTGAGATTCAAACCCACTAAGTTTTGCTTTCATCTGTTGGTACAACAACCCTAGTGTTAAAAACAATAGTCTTCGGAGAATTGTTAGAATCTACTCAAAAATAATTGGAGAAGAACAAAGAGATCTCAAGCCGTACTGCGATCAGCAGCTTGTGCGCAAAGCGACTGCCATCTTGGCTGATCCATCCCATGCTGTGTCTTCGGAATTTCAGTTATTGCCTTCAGGACGCCGCTTTCGGTGCTCCAACAGTAAAACAAATAGAAAAAGAAATTCCTTTGTTCCAATAGTCATTCGAATTCTAAATTCAAAACAGTACTAACCAAACAGTTTTACATTCTCTGATATACCCCCCTGATTGTCAAGGGCGTGTGTGCGTGTGTGTGGTAATGAAGATAAGTACTCCTGTATCTTGCTTTTGGCTTTCAAGAATGATTTCTAAATTGTGTGTGTGTGTGTGTGTGCGTGTGCGTGTGTGTGTGTGTGTGCGTGTGCGTGTGTGTGTGTGTGTGTGTGCGTGTGCCTGTGTGTGTGTGTGTGCGTGTGTGTGCGTGTGTGTGCGTGTGTGCGTGTGTGTGTGTGTGTGTGTGTGTGTGTGTGCGTGTGTGTGTGTTTATGTCTTTACTAAATAATGGTCATTATGGTGCGCCTGTGCACGTGTGTGTGTGTATGTGTGATACAACTGTTCATATATTGGTGTGTGTATGTATGGTGTGCGCGTGTGTGTGAATGCGTGCGTACGTGCACGCACACAAAAAAATCATTTCTTTTCCAATCAATGGTATTTACAGGCGCACCTGGGTTTGTGTTTGTGTATGATAATTTTTTTAAGTTGTCTTGGAATGCTTATAACAATCTGAAATGTGTTTTTCTTGTGTCTTGTGAGATAATTATAGGTATCAATCTGCCTGTCAGTATTGTAATTGCCCTTCATGAGATGATTAAAGTGTTTTTGACTTGACTTGGACCCACGGATTGAACAATTAAACCACTCGGCTATAGCGTCAGCCACTATACTTATAATAAAAGACAGCAGCTTTTCTCCGTGCTTGCACACGCCATGTATATAATAATAATAATAATCATCATATTCATAATAATCATAATCATAATATTAATATTAATAATATTAATAATAGTAGTAGTAACATATATGGAATTCACATAGCGCTGAATCTTGTAAAACAAATCGAAGCGCTTGCATTCAAAATCATTTACACGCATGCAACTTTCCTCAAATAACATAAGATATTTCAAATGTATGTACACACACACAAACACACACACACACACACACACACTTAGGTGGTGATGAGGGAGATGGATGCTGTTGAAAAGTAGGAAAAGAAGTGAGGGGAAAGTGTCAGGTAGGAAATAAGTGCGTTTTGAGGCTGGATTTGAAGGTATCAAGTGAAGGCTTTTGGCGAAGTGAAAGAGGGAGGTCATTCCAGGTGGATGGGCCAGAAACAGAGAAAGTGCGACGGCCAGCAGTGATTTGTTTGAATCTGGGTATTCGAAAGCACAAAGTATCTGCAGCTGAGCGAAGGGAACGGGATGGAGTATACAGGTGAAGACAGTTACAGAGATAAGAGGGTGCAGATTTGTGAAGACATTTGAAACAGATGGTATTGGTCATACTTCAGTCTGTGAGACAGGCAGCCAGTGAAGAGATCGCAGAAGAGGAGTGATGTGTTCAGATTTTTTCTTTCTTAGGACCAGTCGAGCTGCAGAGTTTTGTATGCGTTGAAGAGAGTGGATAGATGATGCTGGTAGGCCAACCAAAAGAGAATTACAGTAGTCTAAACGTGAAAGAAGGAGAGATGTGACAAGCTTGGAAGTTGCGTCAGTGGACAGATACTTGCGAGTTGCGCTTATGCGTCGTAATTGATTATATGTAGTCGTTACACTTGTGACTAAGTAAAATAACAAATTCATTATGTGCCTGTTTATTTTCCTGTGATTACGTTTTATTTGTGAATTGTTTATGTGCATAAAAAACCTGAAGCATGAAAAAGGTCATCCTGGCTAAAGACGATCAAAATCTGACAGGACAGGGACAAACGAAAACTTATCAGTTGGAACTAGTTGCACATTGATAGTTTCCTGCTTAACCTACTGATAGTTTCCTGCTTAACTTACTATTTTGGAAGACCAGAATGATACAACCCGGCTCACATCACCTCACGAAGCTTTGGCCTGGGCCAGAAAAGGAATAGATGAAATGTCATGTTACCTCGTCACGCCCTGGTAACTGACATGTGGTGCTGGATGGCGTTGTCTGTTCTTTGACACTCGATTCCAGTCCTGGAGCTCCTGAAAACAATTAAGTAGTCATCAGTGACAAGGAAAAATGTTCAAAGCTCTACTAGCTTAAATCTCAAATCTTATCACTAAAAACAATAGATTCAAATTATTTCAGTTTTGCTTTATTGGCTGAAAAAGATGTCACATTTCCCTATTTTGCTCTTAGTAGCTCAAATCTAAAACGATTTCATCTCGCGCTACAACGGCACATCCCAAAAGTCGGGAGAGTTTTCGCCTGCAGGCCGAAAAGGCTGCCTGACCTAGTTTTTAGTAATTTTCATGTTTTTGAAGTTTTGGTTTCTTCAAACATCTAAAAATCATATTCCAAAGTATCAGACTCCAATTCAGTTTATAAAGTAGTTTAATTTATTATTTTATAGACATACTGTGCCAAAATCCGACTCTTAAACGCTGAAATTAGACATATTGCGGCCTTTGTTTCGTGGCGCAACCCGATTTTCTACCTACAATATGACATCGTTGGAAAGCTCTGTTTCCCGCCTTAAAGATAGTGGAAATTTCCAGCCAGTCTACCGTAGTCCCATAGCGTAATCTGCTTCTAAATTTAGTCCACAAACTCAAGCGAAATGACCAATGAGAAGGCAGAATGTCCTCAATGAACGTAGCAACAGGCATCTGGTTCCTCACATTAAATCAAGGGAAGTAAATCCGACAGGTTTTCTTCACATCAACAAGACTGGCAGCGATCCGCGATCGAGAAACCATGGAAGCTGAAAAGGCAGATCGTATAAAAGACCTTTAAAATGAAAGCAAAGTTGCTGGTATGCCACCAAGGGACGAAATAAGATTTAATCACTGAGTATTTCGCCATGGAAGGCGAAGAAATTGACAGACACTCTTGACAAAGACGAAATTTTGAAAGCTTGTTGTATACAATTTTTGTGATATTAACTGTCAAGCTTTCCTTAGCCTTCTCAGCTCAAACAAAATACAACTTGTAATTGGGGCGTTTTGTTTCATTTTTCATGTTAACACGATTTGGCCTACTTTCGCTTGAAATTAATGTCATAAAAAATATAAAATCAAGGAAAATAGGAAACATTCTTTCGAATTTATGTTTGGAGATCATAGAAGAGTGCCCGCCTAATCTTTTCTCCAAGTTTCATTTAATTTAAAGCCCTGTTGCTAAGGCCTTTCTATCAAAACACTTGTATACAGTTGAAGAAACTTCAGATGCCATTTTCTCAAAATGGCCGCCTGACCACCCTGTCACTTTAAACTAATATAACTTTGCTTTTCGTCAACCTACAGCAAAAACAAATACATCATTATAAAGCTTAATGATTGAAATTTTTCACTGTATCAAAATCTGAAAAATGTTAAAAAGGCACTTAATGTACCTTTTGTGGGAGGGCATCATCATTATTATCTTCAACAATCATTTGAAAGCAGTCTTTTCAGTTGACAATCTGAAAATGTACACAAAAACACTGACACATATTGTTAAGTCACCTTGATTTACACATTTTGTCTCTTTTCATCAACAATGAGGAATACAAGGCAAATCAGAAAAAAAACCAAAACGGTTTGGTTTTCAAATGAGATCAGTACTTTTCTAACCTTGATCTTGGTTCTGCTTCATGCAGGCAGGTTTATTGAACTTGCAGTCGTGGTGCTTCCCCTCGTTCTGTGACTGAAGGTCCTGGACTTGTTCTTGTTCTGGTGATTTGACCTAGGCTCAGGTCCCCATTCAGTTCCCATCCAGTGTTTGATGGCGCTGGACTTGACTGGAGCTGTTTTTGTTCTGGTGTATTGACTTTGGCACAGGCGATGCTTCCCATCATTCAGTTTTTGATGGTGGCGGACTTGACAAACTGTTCTGGTGTGTTGACTGTCACAGGCAATGCTTCCCATAGTTCTGTTACTAATGGCGCTGGACCTGACTGGAGCCCTTCTGGTGTCTTGACTTAAGCACAGGTGAAGATTCCTGCTGTGCTGGTGTGTTGACTTTGGCAAAAGGCAACGATTCTTCTGTTTTTTATTTCGTTGGATATGACTGGAGCTGTTCTGGTGTATCGACTTTGGCACAAACAATGTTTCCCATCATTCAGTGTTTGATTGCGCTGGATATGACTGGAGCTGTTCTGGTGTATCGACTTTGGCACAAGCGATGTTTCCCATCATTCAGTGTTTGATTGCGCTGGATATGACTGGAGCTGTTCTGGTGTATCGACTTTGGCACAGGCGATGTTTCCCATCATTCAGTGTTTGATTGCGCTGGATATGACTGGAGCTGTTCTGGTGTATCGACTTTGGCACAGGCGATGCTTCCCATCATCCAGTGACTGGTAGTGTTGGACTCGAGCTGATTTGGTGTATTGACTTTGGCACAAGTGAATTTTCTGCTGTTCTGGTGTATTGACTTTGGCACAAGTTATATTCAGTTATTGATGCCACTGAAAGTGGCCTGGAGCTGTTCTGGTGTATTGACTTTGCCACTGGCAAAGCTTACCATCATTCTGTTATAAAAGGCACTGAATCTGACCAGACCTTTTCTGGTGTACCGACTTTGGGACAGGCGATGCTTCCCATCATCCCGTTACTAATGACGCTGGACCTGACTGGAGCTCTTTTGGTGTACTGAATTTGGCACAGGTGAAATTTCCCACTGTTCTGGTATATTGACTTTGGCACAGGTGATGCTTATTCAGTTATTGATGGCACTGAACATCATGACTGGAGCTGTTCTGGTATACTGACTTTTGGCACAGGTGATGCTTATCCAGTTATTGATGGCACTGAACATCATGACTGGAGATGTTCTGATGTATTGACTTTGGCACAGGCGATGCTTCCCATCATTCAGCGAGTCATGGTGCTAGCCTTGAATCATTCTGGCTCTTCTTGAACCTGGTCAAACAGAACCAATCCCAAACTTTAGAAAAGATAAAAACAAAATATTTAAAACTAAACTAAACGATACATTTACATTTGACAACAGTAAAACAATTATCCAGCTTTCATAGTGTCAAAGGTAGTACACTGGATTCTTGGTCGTTACGAGTTTAAATACCATTAAGTAGCATAACTCATGGGGTCAATGGGAAGACGAACCACAAGGTTGAACAGCAAACACTGCACAGATGCATTACCAATTGTTTAAATGAACAACTTGACTGACTAACACTGCAAGTCCCCGAGTCTCTCGGGCCTGACTGGCATCAGAGCATATTTTGATTAAAAAGAAAGTGCATATTACATCCCTACTGAGTACTTTCCAAGTTCTTCTTCTTCTTCTTCTTCTTCTTTTTTGTCATGTTTCTCCCAGGGGAGGTTGACATTGATGAGCCTTCTCCGTTTTCAGCTTCTTATTTATGCCCTTTTCTCTAAGATCTGCAATACAGGCAGCCCAGGTCTTGCTAGGTCTTCCCTTTTGTCTCTTTCCATCCACTACGAAGTTCATTGCTCTTTTTATGATGTGGTGGTCTGCTTTCCGTTGAGCGTGCCCAAATTGATGAGCCTAATTCTATACTATACACAAGTATGACGCAGTTTACCAAATGGAAAACCTTAATTTAGTGGCCCCTGTTGCTCTGATCTAGTGGCAATTTTTATTCTTGTTTTCCATAGTTTCATGCACAGACGGGCAGAAAGAGGAGCAAGATAAAAGACATATGCAAAAACAGGTTTTACCTAAGCATTTTCAAAATGAATAACAGGCTCTGAGAAACCTGTTCCGCTCTTTGGAAAAGCAGGCCATTGCGTCTCAGTGGTAACTACGACAAAATTTATAAAAACGCATACATAAGGGGACTGGACGTAAAAAGCACATGAATGCTTATTCCAGTATGCTAGAAATAAAGAATAGATAAAGATTGGGTAGAAAAGGACAAAAACGACAGTAACACACACACACTCATACAAGCAAGGACAGACAATCCAGACAGAAAATGGCAGGCATAGACAATGACGGACATGAAGACAAAATACATCCTACGAAGGCCGATACTAGCTCAGGTAGTCAGGAAGATGACAAAACGAATGGTACCTGCTTTTCTGTTTTGTCGGACGTGATGTGGACTTCAGTGGCGCTTTCTGGTCTTGTATCATCAGTCCCTTGACGACAGGCGCGTTAGTCAACAGCTTTCTGCAGGCTGGTCTGTCTTCAGCCTTTTGCAGCAATACAGCATTCATGTCAAGGTCTGGTCCAATCTTTCATCAGTCCCACATGGTATCTGGTACAACAGACGTATATCACAAGATTAAAGATCGTGCGTGTGTGTATGTGTTCGTGTGTGTGTGTGTGTGTGTGTGTGTGTGTGTGTGTGTGTGTTTGTTTTGGTGTGCGCACGCGTGCTTGCGTGCAGGCGCGTGCGTGCGTTTGACTTTTTTAAAACTGCTATTGGTTGCATGTATAAGAAATAGCTTGAATGCATAGCTTTGATTTCTTTTACAACTACAAGATATAGTGCTAGATAGATTCCATTTCAGTAGTAGTAGTAGTAATAGTAGTAGAAGTAGTAGTAGAAGTAGTAGAAGTAGTAGTAGTAGTAGTAGTAGTAGTAGTAGTAGAAGTAGTAGTAGTAGTAGAAGTAGTAGTAGTAGTAGTAGTAATAGTAGTAGTAGTAGTAGTAGTATCATCATTATTATAACTTAATACTTACAGTGCAAGGTCTTGATGGGGGAGAATTCTCCAGATGACAGCCCAACTTCTGAAAACTCCAATGTGATCCACATGGCACAGGTCCGTTGCTTTAGAGATGACTCATGTGATCCACATGGCACAGGTCCGTTGCTTTAGAGATGACTGCCATGGGATCCACATGGCACAGCTCCATTGCTTCATGGCACAGCCTCATTGCTTTAGAGCCCCGTTCACTCCAATGTGATCCACACGATGATTAACCAGGTTTGGACCCGTGTCAAAAAGAGTGGGAAGGAAAAAAAACTTGGAAACGTTTTGAAAATGTGAGGGGATAGCAGAATCAAAATCTCACGACCACCGTCCCAAAGATGCCAGTAGATGACTTAGACACTCCCTCATGACTACTGTCCCTAAGATGCCTGTAGGTGACAAGAATCTCACTCTGTGGTAACCACTGTCCCAAAGATGAAGTGTCACTTCCTCATAATCACTGTCCCAAAGATGCCAGTAGATGACATAGACACTCCCTCATGACCACTGTCCCAAAGATGCCAGTAGATGAGAGTCACTTTCTCATAACCACTGTTCCAAAGATGCCTGTAGGTCACAAGAATCTGTCATAACCACTGTCCCAAAAATGAAGTCACTCACATAACCACTGTCCCAAAGATGAAGTCTCTCACATAACCACTGTCCCAAAAATGAAGTCACTCACATAACCACTGTCCCAAAGATGAAGTCTCACTTCCTCATAATCACTGTCCCAAAGATGAAGTCTCACTTTCTCATAACCACTGTCCCAAAGATGAAGTCTCACTTCCTCATAATCATGTCCCAAAGATGAAATCCCTCTCCCTCATAACCATTGCCATGAAAATGAAGTCAGTCTCTCATTCATGTCTCAAAGC
Organism: Rapana venosa; assembly: GCA_028751875.1. NCBI lineage: Eukaryota > Metazoa > Mollusca > Gastropoda > Neogastropoda > Muricidae > Rapana > Rapana venosa. Next base: position 30,523,844 of record CM054138.1, read on the forward strand.
CCTTGTAGGTGGCGTTATTTTTTGACGCCAAAACATCACTGTCACTGAGATTGCTCTCCTTAGATCTCTTGCACTATTTTGTCCCTAGTTTAAATCTAATTCTATTCTTTTTGTGGCTAGGTTTTTGTTTTTAACTAATTTTATTTTTTCTAAACCTAGGCTAGTTTTTGTTTTATTTCCTATTTTATCATTTTTGGCTGGAAAATTTTTTAATTTTATTTCATTTATTTTAGTCTGTCCTATTTTATTCTATTTTAGTCTATCTTTTAGCAAGGATCAGAGATGCAATCATGGTGCGCAGTGATGATTCAACGGCCGCTGACAGGGCAGTTCAATGGCAAAGACGTCTGACAAAGAACTTCAGCAGCAAAAGGCAGTTCAATGGCAAAGATATCGTCTGACAAAAAACTTAGGTGCAGTTCAATGGCAAAGACATCGTCTGACAAAGAACTTCAGAAGCAAAAGGCAGTTCAATGGCAAAGACATCGTCTGACAAAGAACTTCAGCAGCAAAAGGCAGTTCAATGGCAAAGACATCGTCTGACAAAGAACTTCAGCAGCAAAAGGCAGTTCAATGGCAAAGACATCGTCTGACAAAGAACTTCAGCAGCAAAAGGCAAGGCAGTTCAATGGCAAAGACGTCTGACAAAGAACTTTGATGCAGTTCAATGGCAAACACATCGTCTGACAAACTTCAGAAGTCAAAGGCAAATGACAAGTTCAATGGTAAAGACACTGACAAAGAACTTCGAAGGCAAAATCTGCATGACCGGGACTCTGAATTCTACCTTCGTGGACATTCCACTGCCGTCATCCCCCCAGAAGAAATGTGATAGGCCGTTCAAACCCGCTCCCTTGCATCAAAACTACCAGTACTCTGGCTCAGTCCTGCAGGATCTGGGATCTGGAAGCATGTGAATAAGTCTTCATCAACACTGGCAACTTCGGCAATAGCAGAATATCCCCATTCTAAGAACTTTGGGAATAGCAGAATATCCCCATCCTTAAGAACTTTGGGGATAGCAGAATATCCCCTTTCTAGGAACTCCGGGGACAGCAAAATATCCCCATCCTAAGAACTTTGGGAATAGCAGAATATCTTCAATATAAAACGCTGGGGAATAGCAGATTATATCCCCATTCTAAGAACTCTGAGAATAGCAGAATATCCCCATTCTAAGAATTTTGGAATGGCAGAATATCCCCATTCTAAGAACTTTGGAATGGCAGAATATCCCCATTCTAAGAACTTTGGGAAAGCAGAATATCCCCATATTAAAAACTTTGGGAATAGCAAAATATCCCCATCCTGAGAACTTTGGGGATAGCAGAATATCCCCATCTTAACTTTGGGAATAGCAGAATATCCCCATCCTAAGAACTTTGGGAATAGCAGAATATCCCCATCTTAAATACTGGGAATAGCAGAATATCACCATCCTAAGAACTTTGGGAATAGCAGAATATCCCCATTCTAAGAACATTGGGAATACTAGAATATCCCCATCTTAACTTTGGGAATAGCAGAATATCCCTATTCTAAGAACTTTGGGAATAGAAGAATATCCCCATCTTAAAAACTGAATAGCAGACTATCCCCATCCTTAGAACTTTGGGAATAGCAGAATATCCCCATTCTAATAACTTTGGGAATAGCAGAATATCCCCATTCTAATAACTTTGGGAATAGCAGAATATCCCCATTCTAATAACTTTGTGAATAGCAGAATATCCCCATTCTAATAATTTTGGGAATAGAATATCCCCATCTTAAAAACTGGGAATAGCAGAATATCCCCATCCTAAGAACTTTGGGAATAGCAGAATATCGCCATTCTAAGAACTTTCGAAATAGCAGAATATCCCCATTATATGAACTTAAGGGACTGCAGAAATTCCCTGTTCTAAGAAATTTGGGGGACATCAGAATATCCCCTTTCTAAGAAATTTGGGGGATAGCAGAATATCCCCATCCTAAGAACTTTGGGGGATAGCAGAATATCCCCTTCCTAAGAACTTTGGGACATAGCAGAATATCCCCTTCCTAAGAAATTTGGGGGACAGCAGAATATCCCCTTTCTAAGAAATTTGGGGGACATCAGAATATCCCCTTTCTAAGAAATTTGGGGGATAGCAGAATATCCCCATCCTAAGAACTTTGGGGGATAGCAGAATATCCCCATTCTAAGAACTTTGGGAATAGCAGAATATCCCCATATTAAAAACTTTGGGGGACAGCAGAATATCCCCATTCTAAGAACTTTGGGAATAGCAGAATATCCACATTCTAAGAACTTTGGGAATAGCAGAATATCCCCATTCTAAGAACTTTGGGAATAGCAGAATATCCCCATTCTGTGAACTTTAGGGACTGCAGAATATCTCCATTCTAAGAAATTTGGGGAATAGCAGAATATCCCCATTCTAAGAACTTTGGGAATAGCAGAATATCACCATTCTAAAAACTTGGGAATAGCAGAGTATCCCATTTCTAAGAACTTGGGGGATAGCAGAATATCCCCATTCTAACAACTTTGGGGGATAGCAGAATATCCCCATTCTGAAAGCTAAGGTCGAACTATTCCTGATCTAAAATCCATGGACACAAAGCTGTGTGAAGGCTTTGTGGAAACATTTCCTTCCTCCATTCCCAGCCCTCTATCTAACACAGGCCTAAACCAAGCTAAACATCGATGTGGATCACAACAGGGAGTTTGTGAGGAGACGGTCCAAGGTTGATGGGAAGTTTCTGATAACAAAAGGACAAATAAAAAATGTAATAAATATGACCGTGATTTAAGAAAGAGTAAAAGAAGGTTGTGTGTGTGTGTGTGCGTGTGCGGTGTGTGTGTGTGTGTGTGTGTGTGCGTGTGCGTGTGTGTGTGTGTGCGTGTTCGTGTTGTGTGTGTGTGTGTACGTGTGTGTGTACGTGTGTGTGCACGTTGTGTGTGTGTGTGTGTGTGTGTGTGTGTGTGTGTGTGTGTACTGTGCGTTCGTGTGCGAGCGTGTGGGGGTAGTGTGTGGGTGGGTGTGGGTGGGTGCATTTGTGTGCGTGTACGCGCTCGCGTGTGTGTGCGTGCGTGTGTGCGTGCGTGTGTGTGTGCGTGTGTGTGTGCGTGCGTGTGTGTGTAATGATTGATTCAAACAGTTCAGACGGACGATATTTGCCGAGTGGGTAAGACCGTCCTATGTCAATCTCATGGGTCCATGATGTAGTGGATTCGAATCTCGGCAGTATCTGACCAATTAAGGATGGGAATTGTTGCGATCTCTCATGTCAGCATTAAGCGCAGACCTCCCAGTACCTTATATCTTTCCGTGTATATAAAAACATGCTGAAGACCAAATATGCATATCAATGATCACGAAATTCATGTCAGCGGGTTACGGAAACACAAACCCAGCACACATCCCTGAAGACTGAATGCGGCTACCTTCATAGAGGGCAAAATCGGCCGCATACGCAAAATCTCACCAGTGGTGGACCTCGGAGCTCTAGCCAAGGAACGAAAAAACAGTTCATACACTGCGTTACATGAAACAATCGATGACTGCTGCGCCCACACTACAGTTGTAAGTGTCTTAAGGTGTAAAGGTGTCCCATAACCTTATGTTGTCATAGGGGAGCGAGAGGCGTCAGAGACCTCACTTCTCTAGGGCCAGCATATTGAGGGCGGCGCCCATCTCCTCTTCCTCGCTGCTTTACCTTCCCTGACCCTGAAGAGGACAGGTACCCATTAATTTACAGCTGGGTGAACTGGGGGACTGTACAGAAGCCAGGGCGCGCAAACGGTCACCCACTACCCAACTGGTAAGCACGCTCGACGCTGCTTAACCTTGGCTGGGGAAAGCGAGTGCTCTGACCACTGAGCTATCCTGTCCACCTGTAGGTTGTCAAGTTGTAATGGTTTATAGTATGCCGGGGGATGGGATAACCTGGTGATTAGAGCGTTGAGCTCGCGATCTGACAACTCGGGATCAATCCCAGGTTTCAGCTACCATCACTGAAACGCCCGTTCAAGGGGATTTTCCTCATGGAGTTAACATCAGTGCCGACTCCACTCCCCCCCCTACCCCCCCCCCCCCCCTAAAAGTCCTTCGGGTGAGACTATAAACCAAGTTACCCTGTGCAAACGCACGGAGAACATCTTGCAGACTCGATAAATCCATTCCGCATTTTGGAAGAGTCGGCCATTGTGTGCTAATGGGAAGGGATCACAATATTTTCTATCCATGCCTATGTGGGCTAGACTTATTCAAACACGATACGAAATATCCGTATTGGCAAAAATCTTGATCATACTCACAATGAGATTTTCGTCAAAGTCGCGCGTCACCACGGCATTTACAGCTCCTTGAAGTTTTTTCTCATGAGGTCAAGTCGTGCTTCGGCTTCTGTTCCCGTGGTCTTCTGCTGCCAAGTTAGCCGTCAGTCAAAGGTCACCCCAAGGAAGGTAGGGTTATTCATCAAGGTCCATCCGTTGATGCGCAAGGTGGCCGCCTGTTCTCTTTGTTGAAAGGCTGAAGATCGTGTGTCTCGCCTTTCTGAATCGTTCCTGTGAGCAGAAAGTTTTCGGCTGATTATTTTCTTCTAATTGGTTGTTAGCACTTATGTATACTTTTTTCCTTGCATCTACTCCCTTTCAGTGTGTGCACGCGTACGAATGTGTGTATGTGCACGCGCATAAATGCGCACGCTTTATGCATGTTTTGTGTGTGTGCGTGTTTGTGTGAGTAGATGCATATACATGAGGTCTGCGTATGTGCGTACAAATTTGGACGCGAGTGCATGTGGGCGTGTATGAATTGTGTGCAATCACGCCTTTGTTTCGTTATTATTTCTGTTTTCACTATGGAAGACTCCAATTAAATGAAATTCAACATATTTTGCGGCGACAAGGGGCATGCTGACCTAGAAATTTATGTAAAACTTGCATTTGAAATAATGCACCGTGAGCACGTTAAATTTTACTCAAATTTACTGTCATTACTACAAAACTTCGGAGCAAGTTTAATACAAATCTGGGTAATAATTTATCCATATTGTTTACGCGTGCAAATCAAAAACTTTTGTGTAAAAAAACAAAGCTTAAAGTTCTCAATATTGTTCTCAATTTTGTTCTGTTGCTAGTATAAACATTTCTTACTTTTTCTAAGTCAAAGATGTCCTTCCTCGTTCCTTCTCACGTGAAATATTACAACTATCAGGGCGAGGGAGGAGAGGGCAGAAAATTAAATATGCACGCTAAAGGTTCCGTAATTCCTGTCAGCGCTCAGTAGGTTACGGAATCACGCCCAACATACATCGTCGAAGCCGGAATGCGGCTACCTTAATGATGGGCAAAAACTGCCGCATGCGCAAAATCTCGCCATTGGTGAACAAACCTCGGAGCTCTAGCTTAGGAACCAAACGAATGTCTGAATGATGGCTAGTGTTGAACATTGCGTTAGCGTTAATAACAAATCCGATAATTCACTATTTGTCGTAACTATGTTACAATTAGTTTTATTGTAAACAGCTTCCATAATCATGTTTGGCAAGCAAAGCCAGTAAACTACAGATTGTATACGCTACTATCACGTCAAAACGACCGGCCGGCCTAAAATTCTGAACTTGAAACTGGTGTCCCAGAAATGACATTTATCACTAGGAGTCGTTACCATGTAGGCATATATTGAATGGAAAATATTACTAACCGCTGCATTGAATGAAACAATCTTCGTGCAGATTATCACCTCCGGTTAATTTGGCACGTATTGGAAGACAGCAAAGATGAACTGGCGCGCTATGCAAATCAGTCTCAACTACAAAATGAAGTCGTGCTCACATTAACACGGAACCCTCGCCTTGCGCATGTCCAGTCCCACGGCGGGATAACTCTGTGTGCTCAATTGGCAAGTAGGCCTAAGCGGCTTGTTCTATATTTGGTCAAACAAGCGATGAACTTTCACCTACTGGAAGTTTTCCACCAGAATATTTGCCCCCCCCCCCCCCCCCCCCCCCCTCAAAAAAAATTACAAGTAGGTCTACAATATACGTGCACGCCATTTGATTCATAGGCCTACATTTTTTGAAAAATGCGTCCCTGGTCCTTTTTTTTCTTCCTTTCAGACTTCATACGGCTTTTTTTCCTTCTGTTCGTTGGTAATACTTTCATTACTTATCCGTTAGTTGCCCACGGGAAAGTTGGTTGAGGGGGGGGGGGGGGAGGAGCACGGTAATCTAGTTCCACCTTCATAATCTCTTCAACATTTTTGAATCCATAATTAAGCAAAATTCGATTGATCTTCTTGCTTACCGAAATGATTAAACATGTAAATCAAAATATTTATGATTACTAAACAAATCGGCATAAGTAAAATTTAAAAAAAGCAATAGTTAGTTACCTGTAGCCTCAGGTCAAAATGCCCTAAGTCGACAACGCGTAGTTGGGTCCCGCTTGTCGCTCTGAGCTTGTATCGGCCAGCAAGGAATGAAGAAGAGTGGAGAGAGCAGGTCCGCATTACAGCATGTTGTGTACTCAGTCAGTTCTCTTGAGAGCGGATTGTCAAGTTACCCGTGTTTCATGGGACATCAGCACTGACGGCCCTCTCTCTCTCTCTCTCTCTCTCTCTCTCTCTCTCTCTCTCTCTCTCACACACACACACCCTACATACTCACACACACACTACACACACACACACTACATACACACACACTCACACACACACACACACACTACATACACTCACACACATACACACACTACACACACACACACACCCTACATACTCACACACACACCCTACATACTCACACACACATACTACATACTCTCTCTCTCACACACACACACACACACACACACTACATACTCTCACACACACTACACACACATACATACACACACACTCACACCCTACATGCTTACACACACACTACATACACACACGCACACATCCTACATACACACACACTACACACACACATACACACACTACACACACATACACACACTACACACACCCACACTACACACACACATACACACACTACACACACACACACACCCTACATACTCACACACACACACACACACACACACACACACACACACACACACACAGGATAGCCTGGTGGTTAGAGTGATGCGCTCGTGATCCGCTGATCCGGGTTCGAATCTCGTTCAAGAGGATTTTTTTCCTCTGGAGTTAACATTAGTGTCGGCTCCACTCCCCACCCCCGAAAGTCCTTCGGACGAGACTATAAACCCAGGTCCCGTGTGCGAACGCACATAGAACATCTTGCGCACAAATTAAAACCCGTTCCGTTTTTTGGAAGAGCAGGCCATTGTGTGCCGGTGGGAATAAATGATAAAATTTACAAAACTGCATACACACGGGGACTGAATGTAAAAAATGGACATGAGCGCTTATTCCATTATCCTCAAAATAAAGGAACGAATCTCTCTCTCTCTCTCT
>CM054138.1:30546303-30556303 GCA_028751875.1 Rapana venosa
TTCTTTACGTGCGCTAAATAATTATGTGCAACACACGGGACCTCGGTTTATCGTCTCATCCGAAAGACTAGCGCCCAGACCACCACTCATGATCTAATGGATGGGGAAAAAGATTCGGGTCCAAACGGGATACGAACCACCGCACATTTCCAACCCGGACTTTTCGCTTTCTAGACAGGCGCGTTACCTCTAGACCACCGATCCATAGGGCTAGATACCACAGCAAACTGTACAGTCAGTATACACTCAAGGACCGTCACCGAAACAGCATGCACACCTTTGTTTGGTGGTGTGGTTCGTGTAGGAACTCAGCTGCTGTCACCCTAGACAAATTTATAATAATAATAATGTATGGAATTTATGTAGCGCTGAATCTTGTAAAGCACCAAATCAAAGCGCTCAGATGACTTTTTTTTTTATATATCGAGGTAATGGAATAAGCACTCATGTGGTTTTTTTACATCTTGTCCCCGTGTGTATGCGGTTTTGTAAATTTTGTCATCTGTTCCCACCGGCACACAATGGCCTACTCTTTCGAAAAGCGGAACAGGATTGAACGTGTGCGCAAGATGTTCTGCATGCGTTCGCACACGGGGCCTCGGTTTATAGTCTCATCCGAAGGACTTGAGTAAAGTCCCGTTTCCCCGTGGGGATGCCGAGTATAAATAGCATTCCTACATTCTGGAAATTCTGTGCTACAAAATGCCCTCTTTTCTATCACTCTCTTTATTTCTGCCTTGTTCCTTTTTTCTTTCTCTCACCTCCTTCTTGTCTATTTTCTCTGCCTTCTTGGTCCATTTTTCTACCTTTCTTTTTTTACAGAAAGACTTTAAAAGATAACAATAATTTATTCTTTCTTATGCCGAAGTCGGATGCACTGGGCATGATTTTGTCAGGCGCTTAATTAACGGCAGCGTGAGGCATTTTCGCTGCTCATATAACAGACAATAATAGTTGCTGTCTGAGCTTTCGATGAAGAAGAAGAAGAAGAAGAAGAAGAAGAAGAAGAGAAGAAGAAGAAGAAACAAGAACAAGAACAAGAACAACAACAACAACAACAACAACAAAGGAGGAGGAGGAGGAGAAGGAGAAGGAGAAGAAGAAAGAAGAAGAAGAAGAAGAAGAAGAAGAAGAAGAAGAAGAAGAAGAAGAAGAAGAAGAAGAAGAAGAAGAAGAGAAGAAGAAGAAGAAGAAGAACAAGAACAAGAACAAGAACAAGAAGAAACAAGAACATGAACAAGAACAAGAAGAACAAGAAGAACAAGAAGGAGGAGGAGGAGGAAGAGGAGGAGGAGAAGAGGAAGAGGAGGAGGAAGAAGAAGAAGAAGAGGAAGAAGAAGTAGTCATGTCCAGTTTCCATTTTTCGTTAAGCGCATGATTGGGTGTTAGTGTAGTGGTGGTCCCTTTGTGCTCGTTTTCCTTCGTTGAGGGGGATGGGGGGGGGGGGGGGAGGAGAGAGAGAGAGAGAGAGAGAGAGAAGAGAGGAGAGAGAGAGAGAGAGAGAGAGAGAGAGAGAGAGAGGAGAGGCATGGAGTGATGAGTTTCACACGTTCTTCTGACAAGCATAATCTTCTTCCTTTTGTTTGATATGAGAGATACAGACAGAGACAGACAGACAAGTTATTGTCTAATTTTTGTCTAATACCACGTAATGTGAAAAGACGTTAAAATAAAGAAGAACGGTTATTTTATCTCTTTTATTTCATTTATTCTTTCATTTTGAAGATAATGAAAAAAGCTTTCGTGTTTTTTTTTACATCCAGTCCCCATGTGTATGCAGTTTTGTAAACTTTGTCATCCGTTCCCACCAGCTCACGATGGCCTAGTATTCCGAAAAGCGGAACAGGTTTAACGTGTGCGCAAGATGTTCTGCGTGCATTCGCACACGGGACCTCGGTTTATAGTCTCATCTTAAAGACTTTTAGGGGGGAGTGGAGTCGGCAATGATGTTAACTCAAGGGGGAAAATGTCACCTTGAACGGGATTCGAACCCAGGTCAGCAAACCACGAGCGCAATCGCGCAACGCTCTAACCAACCAGGTCATCCTGTCCCCTCCCCCCCCCCCCCCCCCCCGAGTGTGAGAGAGAGGGGGGAGGGGGGAGGGGGGAGGGAGGAAAGGAGACAGAGAGAGAGAGAGACAAACAACAGACATAATTATTGGAAACTTCAATCAAAAAGAACAAATAAAACAAAATTGCCCGTTGACAAATGAATAAATATAATTATCAACAACAGATTAAATGGTGGTTTTTGGGTTTTTATTTGTCATGACATAACAAATTATGTGGCGTAATGAATTCTTCTGGGAGCTACATTTTCCTCAAAAAAAAAAACAATTACAAAGTTTTGCGCTTAAATTAAATCTTTATCGCAGCACTAACATTACATTTCTTTTTCTTTAATAATTAATACAAAACAACATTATGAAGTTGATTCATTATTTTGTGCTGCTTTATGACTTAATTTAAAAATAATGCCAGTTCAAGGGTGTCTCACTCCATTTCAATTTTCTCAAGTTATTAAAAATCCTCAAAAGTCATTACAAGAACGAAAACTGAAACAATCATATACATTAAATAAATATTATGAGACACCCGAGAAAGAACACAGAACAGTACCCCCCCCCCCCCCCCCCCCCCCGATCCCCCCTCCAAATAATGTACATGACGTGTTCCATTATATTATCCACAAACTTAATTGAGGAATGCCAAGAATTATCATCACTTACTCGATTTTTTTTTATGCTAAGCAGGATTATGAAAGATTATGCTATCACTTTTCGGCGATTGCTTATCTTTTTATCTTCTGTTACAACTTTGTTGGCCATGCTAATTAATTTCATACAAGAGAAATAACGCATGTACTTAAATGCACTTCCGATCGCTTGTGTGTGTCCAGTGTACGCGCATGCGCACACATACATATACGCACACACGTTTGCATGCGGCGTACACGCGTAAGTACACACATAGAAATACACACATTGGCACAGGCGCGCACACACACATATACACATATAAATTTTATACACACACACATACACATATGCATGTATGTGTATGTGTGTGTGTATATATATATATATGGATTTAGATATATATCTATATACATAATGAAGAACGTTATTCCCTTCTAGTCTCTTTTTCTTCTTCTCTTCCTGCACTTTTCATTCTTTAGCTGGCTAGCTTGTCCTTTGATTCATCCACTTATCCATTTACACACACACACACAAAATAAATAATAAATCAAACAAGCCGATAGCGCTTTTGTAGCCAGCAATTCCAATTGGTATGAGGCCTGATAATGGCATTGACACTACTTACTGGAGTTTAGGATGTGCATGCAGGCTCTCACAATGCCATTACCGCTCTTAAGGAGGTGAACAATTCAGCCTGTGGGAAAATCAGTAATGGCACACAGCGCACACACAGCACATAGATAGATCACATCACAGAAAAACTAAAGGAGAGGTAGAGATGGGGAATCGGGTGGGGTGGGGTTACGCTTTTTTTTAATAAGAAAAAACAACAACAAGTGAGACATATAGACAGACAGAGACATGTGCCTGTATACGTGTGTGAGTGTGTACTCTCGCGTGCATACACACACACATACACACACGTATGCACACAAAGATACACACACATTCACACACACACACACGTATGCACACAAAGATACACACACATACACACACACATTCACACACACGAACATACACACACATTTACATATGTATATATATAGAGAGAGATAGATAGATAGATAGATAGACAGACAGACAGACAGACAGACAGACAGATATATATATATATATATATATATATATATATATATATATATATATATATGTATGTATATATATGTATATATGTATGAAGAACGTTCTTTCCTTCTAGTCTTCTTTTTTTGTCTCCTCTTCCTGCCTTTTTCATTCTTTAGCTGGCTAGCTTTTATTTTGATTCATCCACTTATCCATTTATCACCAAACAAAATAATAATAAATCAAACAAGCCGATAGCGCTTTTGTAGCCAGCAAATCCAATTTGCATGAGGCCTGATAATGGCATGGACACTGCTGACTCTGGAGTTTAGGATGTGCATGCAGGCTCTCACAATGTCATTACTGCTCTTTATGAGGTGAACAATTCAGCCTGTGGGAAAATCATTCATGGCACACAGCGCACACAGCACATAGATAGATCACATCACAGAAAAACAAAAGGAGAGGTAGAGATGGAGAATCGGTTGAAAAGAAAAGCTTTCAGCTCAAAACAAAAAAGGAGAGACAGACACACAGACGGTGCAATTTATTGGTAAAGGTTGCAATAATGTAGTATTTCAGTATTATCATTAAGAAATTTTTTCTTAGATAGAAAGCTTGATGAAAAAAAGCAAACGCATTGCTTATTCAATGTACCATCTGGAAATAAAAGCAAACGCATTGCTTATTCAATGTACCATCTGGAAATAAAAATTTGACTTGACTTGACTTGACAGACAGACAAACAGACAGGCAGACAGACAGACGGACGGACGGACGGACGGACGGACGGACGGACGGACGGACATACAGACAGGCATAAGACATACATACCTACAGGCAGACAGACAGACAGACAGATAATGATGTTGGTCTTTAAAATACAACAGTAACAGAGTTTCAATATACATTTGTTGTATTCATCCAGCCCTTGCCCTGGAGAGAAACAGACAGACAGACAAACAGACGGAAACAGACAGATGATGATGGTTGGTTTTTAAAATTCAAAGGTAACAGAGTTTCAATATACATGTGTAGTATTTTTTTTCATCCAGCCGTTCCCCGAGAGAGAGACAGACAGACAGACAGAGAGAACGAGAGAGCGAGAGAGACAGACAGACAAAGACAAATAGAGACAGACAGACAGATAGACAGACAAACAAAGACAAACAGACAGATAGACATATGATGATGATGATGATGATGATGATGATGATGATGATGATGATGATGATGATGATGATAATGATGGTGTTGGTGGTGGTGGTGGTGGTGGTGGTCTTTACATCTAACAATAACACAGTTTCAATAATTATACGTTTGTTGTATTTGAGACAGCTAGCCAGACAGACAGACAGACAGACAGACAGACAGACAGACAAGGCAACAGCAGAATAAAGTAAACGGAAATCAAAAGACTCGTGCAGGAAGAGACAAACCAGCTCCATGGAAGAAGTAATAAACATCCCGCCATAAACAACAACAACAACAGCAACAGCAACAACAACAAACACCCAAATAAATAAACAAATAAACCAGAGAAAACAAGGCCAGGAAAATTGGTATGTCTTCTTTTTTTGTTTTGGGGCTTTTTTCCTCTTGGGACTTTTCTTCTTCTTTTTTTTGGCTATTGTTACAAAAGACAGTCCACTAAAGGCCAAATACTTTTTTTTAAAAGAAAAAAAAAGAACACTACAAAAGCAAAACCAAAATCAATCCATGCAAAGATGTGTGAATGCCCAAAAAAAGTGTTGTCAAGGTCAGAATATTTTATTTATTTATTTATTTATTTATTTTATTCTGCTATTTCGAGGATAATGGAATGAGGACTCGTGTGCTTTTTTTTTTACATCCAGGCCCCGTGTGCATGCAGTTTTGTAAATAATTGTCAATCCGTTCCCACCGTCATGCGAGGGACCAATTAGCCAAAAAAAAGGAGGGGGGGGGGAAAGAGAAAGGTAATTACACAAGACAAGGTTTCAAAAAATGGAAGAAATGTGCTCTGCAAAAAAAACCAACGACAACAACAACAACAACAACAACAATACACACACAAAACGTTGCGGAAAACGTATCAACAAATGACAAAAATCGAAAGCGTACTAAAAAAAATGTTTTTTAAAGAAGAACAGAAGGAACAACAGAAGAACGGAAACTGAGGGGGGAAAACTATGAACACTTTTGTAACCAGCAAACCAAGAGTGGAAAATAAAACAAAGATTGGTTTTTTCTTTTGTGAAACAACAACATGTGCTATAGAGATAAAGTTAAGAAAACCATGTGTTGTAGAGATTTTTAAAAAACACCTGTGAAAACAGATGTGCTGCAGAGATAAAAATTAAGAAAAAGATGTGTTGTAGAGATAAAATTAAGAAAAATATGTGCTGTAGAGATAATATTTAGAAAAAGATATGCTGCAGAGATAAAGTTAAGAAAAAGATGTGCTATAGAGATAAAGTTTTTAAAAAGATGTGTTGTAGAGATAAAATAAAACAAGATGTGCTGTAGAGATAAAAATTAAGAAAAGATGTGCTGTAGAGATAAAATAAAACAAGATGTGCTGTAGAGATAAAAATTAAGAAAAGATGTGCTGTAGAGATAAAATAAAACAAGATGTGCTGTAGAGATAAAAATTAAGAAAAGATGTGCTGTAGAGATAAAATAAAACAAGATGTGCTGTAGAGATAAAAATTAAGAAAAGATGTGCTGTAGAGATAAAATAAAAAAAGATGTGCTGCAGAGCTAAAGTTCAGAAAAAAGATGTGCTGTATAGATAACATTAATTAAGAAAAAGATGTGCTGTAAGAGATAAAAACTGTGAAAACAAATGTGCTTTACAGATAAAGTTAAGAGGAAAATGTGCTCTAGAAATAAAATTAAGAAAAAGATGTGCTTTAGAGAAAAAAATTTTTTAAAGATGTGCTGTAGAGATAAAAGTTAGAAAAAAAACAGATGTGAAATCATTTTTTTTTTAAATGCTGATTAAGTTAAGAAAAAAAAGATTTTGTATATATGAAATCAAGAAAAAATGTGCTGTATATATAAAATCTAGAAGAAAGATATGCTGTAGAAATAAAATTATGAACAAATATGTTGATATGAAATGAAGAAAAGATGTGCTGTTAGAGGTAAAAGTCAAGAAAAAATATATACCATCGAGACAAACCAACACAAAGAAAACGGTAAAAAAGAAAAAAAACAGTACACTTCAAACCAAGGAGTGAATAGTTAGGAAAATAAATCCAAAAAGAACAAGACAAAAATTTCACAAGATCGATGAGCACAGATAGTTAGATAAAGTAAGTGCTCTGCAGAATTCACAGCAGCGAAGGAGACTATGAAACAAAGAAGAAAACAGAAAAATAGACAGAACACTAGGAATAAGACAAACAAAAAGTTGGCGAAAGAGAACTGAAATCTATAGGGCAACAAGAAAACGAAAACACAACCAGCCGCCATGGCGCAGTGGTTAGCGCCTTGGGTTACGGACTGGAAGGTCGCGGGTTCGATTCCCATAAGAGTCATAGGGATTTTTCGGACTCCGGCCGGCTCCTACCCAGAGTGAGTGTGCTGTGGGCTCAGTGGGAAGACTGGGACCACACAGTTGAGCTTCATCCACTTAACGGATGCGAGTTTGAGAGTGTTGCTCAAATTACCTGACCAACACTGCAGGTGTTTCTATCTCTCGGACCCGGTTGACGCTGGGATATATGATGATAGTAAGCGTAGAGTACAACCCTGTCAAGTAGTCTCAAAGCATATGCACTTCCACAGCAGCATCATTACGTCATCCTCATTGTCATTGATCATCATGCAATAAATTAAAACAATTGCCTCTGATTCGGTGGTCCGGTTTCTCTGGTCTCATGGTGACCTCAGATTTGGTTTCCCCAAACACTGTGCCTGTGGTGAGTTTGTGTCAAAGCCTTTGGGGATGGAGGTGCGCGGGGGACGGTCCTTGGAGGGACGTTGTGGTGTTTGCCACCTGGGGTGGGCAACTCACTCAGTCTGGCTCCGCGACTGAGCTAATACTGTCGTTAGTAGGGGGCTTAGTAGGTGGTGTCCTGCGTATGTTAGCTCAGAACAGGCACCACTGAACACCACCAAAGTGACCCAGTGACCCAGCAGCAGTGCAGGGCCCCTCTGGCTGGTGGCCCCACGGCGGCCTGATAGTGATGGGCTCCCTGTGGACTTCCGACCCTGAGGATGAGCCATAACAAATCTGGGTATGGCTGTGGCGGGGAGATTGGAATGAGCGGCGTGGGAACAGTAGGACGGGGGACGGTCACAGAAGATGAGGCAGCAAAAAAAAGAAAAAAAAAGAAAAGAAAACGAAAACAGGACAAAATAAAGGACACACTAAGCTAAACATACATACATACATACATATACAAACACACACACACATACATACATACACGCATACACACATACATACATACATACATACATGCATATATACATAGATACTACATACACACACATACACACACACATACATACACACACATACATACATACATACATACACGCACATACATACATACACAAACATATACATACATACACAAACATATACATACATACATACACATACATACACACAATACATACATACATACATACACAAACATATACATACATACATGCACACATACATACACACACATACATACACATACATACATACACACACATGCATATATACATACATATATACATAGATACTACATATACACACACATACACATACATACTATATGTATACATACATACACACACATACATACATACACCAACACATACATACACACACACTCATACATATATACACACACACACCCACACCCAACACACACACACACATACACACACATACCCCCCCCCCCACACACACACACACACACATACCCCCCCACCCCCCACCCCACCCCCCACCCCCTACACACACACACACACAAAGAGTAGAAATGACGGAGAAAATGAAACAAACGCAACAAGAAACAATATTACTGTAAGAGAAGCAAAAACAAACGATACACTAGGGAAGAGGCGAGGAGAGCCTAGTGGTTAGACCGTCGCGCTCGTGATCTGACGGCCTGGGTTCGAGCCACCACCGAGGCACTCACTCGTTCAAGGGGATTTTCCCCCTGGGATAAACCTGACTCCACTCTTCCGAGCAAGTCCTTCGGGTTTAGACTATGTATTTATTTGATTTATTCTTTTATTTCGAAGATAATGAAATAAACGCTCATGTGAGGTTTTACTTTTCACATCCAGTACCCTTGTGCCTGCGATTTTGTCAATTTTCTCATCCGTTCCCACCGGCACAAAATGGCCTACTCTTCCGACAGGCGGAACGAGGTTTAAACCATAAACCGAGTTCCCGTGTGCGAACGTACGCAGAACATTTTGCGTACACGTTTTAAAAAACCCGTTCCGCCTTTCGGAAGAGTAGGCCATTGAGTGCCGGTAGGATCGACAAACGGATGACAATTTTCTTTTTAAAAATGCATGCAGATAGTGCTGTGTTGAGATCATCCCCGAAGTCGGAATGCGGCTATCTTAATGGTGGGCAAAAACGGTCGCCTCCGCAAAAATCCTCACCATTGATGAACCTGGGAGCTCTAGCCGAGGAACGAAAAAAAATTAAAAAAATAAAAAATTATTAGAACAGAAAAAAAAAGAGCAAAGTGCAGGAGATAATAAAATGAACACTGCGAGACATCTCAAAGTGAGAGAGCAATGACGCATACAATATTTAAAAAACCCAACATACATACATACATACATACATACTTACATGCATATAATTATACATACATATACACACATTCACACATACATACATACTTACATACATACATACATACATACATACATACATACATACATACATACATGCATACATACATTAATACATACATACATACATACATACATACGTACGTACATACATACACACACACGCTCACGCACATACACATATACTACGAAAACTAGAATTAGATATGGAATACAAGAGAGAACACATAAAAACATGAAAATCAAAAATGCCGCGCATGAAACAAATCATATAAGAAATATACATGTACGGACGGACGTTTGCTCTTGTGCGCGCGCACGCACACACGCCCGCACATACACACACACACGCACACACACGCAACACACACACACACACCACACACACACACACACACACACACTGAAACACAAAAGGCCACAAACCTGAA
>CM054138.1:30563803-30568803 GCA_028751875.1 Rapana venosa
CAGCATCATCACTGTCCACCACCACCACCACCACCACACCTCCCACCAATACCGTCATCACCACCATCTCTATCCTCCACCACCACCACACACCCCACCAACACCATCATCAGCATCATCACTGTGCTCCAACACCACCACACCTCCCACCAATACCGTCACCACCACCACCACCACACCTACCACCACCACCGTGACCACCACCCTCACTATCCTCCACCGCCACCACCACCACCACACCTCCCACCAATACTGTCACCACCATTACTATCCTCCACCACCACCACCACCACACTCCCACAACACCGTCACCACCATTACTATCCTCCACCACACCACACCACACCTCCACAAACACCGTCATCACCATCACTATCCTCCACCACCACCACCACCACACCTCCCACCAACACCGTCACCACCATTACTATCCTCCACCACCACCACCACCACACCTCCCACAAACACCGTCATCACCATCACTATCCTCCACCACCACCACCACCACCACACCTCCCACCAACACCGCAACACCACCATTACTATCCTCCACCACCACCACCACCACACCTCCCACAAACACCATCATCACCATCACATCCTCCACCACCACCACCACCACACCTCCCACCATACCTCACCACCATACACTCCACCACCACCACCACCACCACACCTCCCAAAAACCACATCACCACACATCCCCACCACCACACCACCACCAACACCTCCCCAAACATGTACCACCACCACCACCACCACACACCCCACCAATACCACCGTCACCATCACCAACCTACCACCACACTCCCACCATACACCGTCACCCACCATCACTGTCACACGACACCACTACCACCACCACCGTACCACCACCACCACCTACCACCACACCACCACACCCACCACCATCACTGTCCACACCACCACCACCACCACCACCACACCTCCCACCAATACTGTCACCACCATTACTATCCTCCACCACCACCACCACCACCACACCTCCCACAAACACCGTCATCACCACCATCACTGTCCACCACCACCACCACTACCACCACCACACCACCACCACAGCTACCACCACCACCGTGACCACCATCCTTAGCAACTACAGCCACCACAGCGAATCCACAATCAAGGCCACTGAGGTCCTGTGATCTCCTTTCGTTCCCTCTCTCCCTGCCCCCCTTTGCTCTTCCTACCCCCAGTCCTGATCCTCTGGGGAAGAGAGAGAGAGAGAGAGAGAGAGAGAGAGAGAGAGAGAGAGAGAGAGAGAGAGAGAGAGAGAGAGAGAGGGAGAGAGAGAGAGAGAGAGAGGCGAGAGAGAGAGAGAGAGAGAGCGGAGGAAGGGGCCGAGGGAGGGGGGGGGGGGAAGAGAGTGTGGTGGGAAAGGGAGGGAAGGAGAGCTAGAGAAGGAGAGGAAGAGAGAGGGGCAGAGGCAGAGACAGAGATATATTTATTTTTATTTATTTATGATTTATTCTTTTATATCGAGGATAATGAAATAAGCACTTATGTACTTTTTTACATCTAGTCCCCCGTGTATATGCGGTTTTGTAAATTCTGTCATCTGTTCCCACCGGCACACAATGGCCTACTCTTACGAAAAGCGGAACAGGATTTAACGTGTGCGCAAGATGTTCTGCGTGCGTTCGCACACGGGGCCTCGGTTTATAGACTCATCCGAAGGTAGATAGAGAGAGAGAGAGACAGGCAGAGACAGAGACAGAAAGGCAAACAGACAGACAGACAGTCATGCAGAGATAGTGACACAGATAGACAAACACAGAAAGAGAGAGAGAGAGAGAGAGAGAGAGAGAGAGAGAGAAGAGAGAGAGAGAGAGAGAGAGAGAGAGAGAGAAGAGAGAGAGAGAGAGCGAGCGAGGAAGTACAGTGACTTGAACAACAACAGTGGATACAGTCAGAGAGAAGACAGTGAAAAGGAAGAAGAAGGAAGAAGAAGAAGAAGAAGAAGAAAAGAAGAAGAGAAGAAGAAGAAGAAGAAGAAGAAGAAGAAGAAGAAGAAGGAGGAGGAGAGAAGAAGACAAGAAGAAGAAGAAGAAGAAGAAGAAGAAGAAGAAGAGAAAAACAACAACAACAAACACACAACAACAAAAAACAAAAATAACAACAACAGAGTCACAAAACAACCCCCCCCATAAAACCGCAATCAGTGACAGTACTAAAGTAAATTATTTTTTTTTCTCTTCGTGTTTTTCCCCCTCTCCCACTGACTACCTAACTTACTTACTCTCTTTCAAAAGAAAGCCACACAATACCAGCACGAAACAATAGAAAAAATTGAAAACGAAGACAACGAGGGGAGGAGAGGGGAATTTAAAGGACAATGGAGAGGGCTGAGGGGAAGTGAAGGTGAAGGGGGAGGTAGGGTGCGAAACAAGGGGGTGGGGGTGGGGGGGGGGGGGGTTGAGGGGCTAGCAGGGGGAAGGGGGTAGTAGTGCTACTGGTCAATCCGAAGACCTTCCGGCGTGGCTGAATCTGACCTTGATGAAACGCACTTGGACTCCCTGATCACTGTCGTTAGTTTGACTTTTGGTCAGTACAGCAAAGTAAGAGCCCGGATGGGGGGGGGGGGGGGGGAGGGGGAGGGGGGGGGGGGGGAAGGGGGGGGGGGGCTGGGTAAGAAAGAATGAGGGAGTGAGTCGTGATTAGTAGAGCAGCAGGGTGGTGATGGGGGGGGGGGGGGGGGGGGGGGCGGGTAGGGGGGGGGGGGGGGGGGGGTGACATGGGGGGATTGGGTGGAGAAAAGGTAAAGGTGGGTAAGTGAGTGGGTGGGGGTGGGGTGGGGGGGGGATTCAGGGATGGAAGAAGATGTAGGAGAAGTGAGGAGGATCGGGGAGGGGGATGGGGGAGGGGGGGTTAGGAGAGGAGGGAAGATTTCGTTAGGGTAGGGGGATTAGGTATGACGTGGAAGGGTTTGGGTGGGGATGTGTGGGAAGGGGGGTGGGCAGGGTAAGGGTGAAGTGTGGGGTAGGGAGGGGGGGAGGTTAAGATTTTTTTTTCTCGTTTCGGTGGTGGGAAGGGGGAGAAAGGAGGGAGAGAGGGAGGGAGGGAAAGACAGACAGGACGGACACAGACAGACACAGACAGAGCACAGAGAGAGACAGACAGACACAGACAGACAGACACAGGCAGACAGAGTCCAGAAAGATAGACACAGACAGGGACAGACAGACAGAGACAGAGAGTGAGAGAAGCAGACAGAGACACACAGGGAAAATGAGAGGGAGAAACAGGCAGAGACAGATAGAAAGAGAGACAGAAACAAATAGAAAGAGAGAAGAGAGACACAGAGAGAGACAGAGAGAGAGAGACATAGACAGAGAGAGCATATTATGAGGTTGTTTTTTGGTTGTTGTTTTGGGGGGTTTTGGAGGGTTTTTTGGTGTGGGTTTTTTTTTGTTTTTGTTTTTTTTTGGGGGGTGATGATTCAGAGGAGGGTGTCCGGGGATACGTTTTGTTAGGGGGAAAGGGGAGGGGGTGGGAGAAGTGGCAGCAGAAATAAGATGAGGTTGGCAAGAAAATAGATAGACAGAGATGCAGACACACGCATGCACACACATACTGTATAGATGAAGACATAAGACATAGATATATAATACGGATCCAAACACACACACACACACACACACACACACACACACACACACACACACACACACGCCGCCCGCGCTCACACACACGCATTCACGCAAGCACGCACACGCACTCACCACAGAGAAAGGAAACAAACACACACACACACACACACACACACACACACACACAAACAGACAGGCTGTCGCACAGATACCTAAGAAAAACAAACGGAGACACCCAACCAAAGACACACACACACACCGACTAGACAGACAGAGAGACAAAAGCACCACCCAAAAAACCCCACAGACACACACACACAAACACACACACACACACCACACACACACACACACACACACTACACACAAACACACACACACACACCGACTAGACAGACAGAGAACCAAAAGCACCAAAAATAAACCCCTACAAACAGACAAGCAGACAGAAACAACACATCACACAGACACACAGCACACACACAGACACACACACACACACACACACACACACACACACACACACACACACACACAGACGAGAGGCATTACAAGTTATTTCTTGCGAGGGCACGTCCGTACTAGTGATTGACAGACAAAGACCGCCAGGCAGACTGGGAAAACCGGCTTTACCCACTAAACTCCCGCAGACTGTAGGATAAACCGCCCATGGCCCCGAAACGTCTGTCTCTGCCTTTCTCTGTCTCTGGCCACTATCTCTGTCTCTGGCACTATCTCTGTCTCTGCCTATCTCTTGCTCTGGCCACTATCTCTGTCTCTGCCTTTCTCTTGCTCTGGCCACTATCTCTGTCTCTGCCTTTCTCTGGCTCTGGCCACTATCTCTGTCTCTGCCTTTCTCTGTCTCTGGGCACTACCTCTGTCTCTGCCTTTCTCTGTCTCTGACACTGCTCTGGCAGACTGTAGGATAAACCGCCCATGGCCCCGAAACGTCTGTCTCTGCCTTTCTCTGGCTCTGGCACCATCTCTGTCTCTGGCCACTATCTCTGTCTCTGCCTATCTATCTCTGTCTCTGACTTTCTCTGTCTCTGGCACTATCTCTATCTCTGCCTTTCTCTTGCTCTGGGCACTATCTCTGTCTCTGCCTTTCTCTGTCTCTGGCACTATCTCTGTCTCTGCCTATCTCTTGCTCTGGACACTATCTCTGTCTCTGCCTTTCTCTTGCTCTGGACACTATCTCTGTCTCTGCCTTTCTCTGGCTCTATCTCTGTCTCTCTCTTGCTCTGGCACTATCTCTGTCTCTGCCTATCTCTTGCTCTGGACACTATCTCTGTCTCTGCCTTTCTCTGGCTCTATCTCTGTCTCTCTCTTGCTCTGGCACTATCTCTGTCTCTGCCTTTCTCTTGTTCTGGCACTATCTCTGTCTCTGCCTTT
>CM054138.1:30573803-30578803 GCA_028751875.1 Rapana venosa
TACTTGTATATCGCTATTGTGTTATTGAAAAATTACTTCTAAAAATGATTTTTCCACTATCCTACTTCTTTATAATGACTCTAGGACGATCTTAACATGCACAATGTTAAATCACAGTGAGTTCTAATGGTGATAGTGTTGATGAATTGAAAACTATATTCAATATCATATGGATTTAAAATGCACTGTGCTCTCTCTCTCTCTCTCTCTCTCTCTCTCTCTCTCTCTCTCTCCTCTCTCTCTCTCTCTCTCTCTCTCCCCTCTCGCTCTCTCCTTTTATTATTTGCTTATAGATTTAATCGTCGTGTTTACAATTAGTATCCCGTTGAATGCTTTATTCAGATTTAATATTTCAGTTCTACTCCCTAAGTTGACTGTATTTGAGATTCAGTGAATGTTTTATTTTGATATCTTGTTTTGAGCGTACCAATTATGTATAGCTAATTCCAAAATGCAGATGTCCTTCTCTATGACTATACATGATATTCATAAAGATTTTATGTTGACATTGATGCATGGTGTGAGTGCGTGCGTGCGCGCGCGCGCGCGTGTGTGTGTGTGTGTGTGTGTGTGTGTATGTACGTGTGCATGGGGATGCAAATTGCTTCTACAATATTTGTTTCATGTAGTTTACTATTGCTGTTGCCTCCCATAAAAGCACAAAGAACTTTTGACGTTTCTTTCTGGTAGCCAAAATGAAACTATTTACGTGGTTTGCTCTCCTTTATTTTATGGAGGTTTTGCTTTGTTTGGTTCTGTTTGGGTTTGGGGTTGTTGTTGCTTTTTTGAGGGGGGACTATTCAGTTGTTCTCTCTCCCCTTGTTGTTGCCGGTTTTGTTTTGCTCTTGGTTCTTGCTATTTTTTCGGTTGTTTCTGTGTTTTCTGTTCTGCTTTCTTTCTTACTTGTTGCTACTCTTTTTTTTCTTTCTCTCTCTCTCTTCGGTGATTTTTGTGGGGATTTTTGTGTAGATATTTTTTCCGTAAGCTGTGTAAGTGTATTGCTATGGGCTTTATTTTATTTTATTATCATATATATCCTTAAGGGCGGGGACTGGATGTAAAAAAGCACATGGGTGCTTATTCATTATCCTCGAAATAAAAGAATTTGTCATTGTCATTGTCATTGTCTTTCCCTCCCCCACCTCTCTCTCTCTCCACCCATCTCCTACCCTCTAACTAATACAACAATCACACAAGAAGTGAAAACCACCACAACCTCTTCTCCGAGCCCTGTCCTTCACTGAACCCAACGGGAGACGAAAGCTGCCACTACCTTAATTAACCCAGTCAAGCTTCCATCCGCCTTTACGATAATTGCTGTTGTGCGTTCCCCAGCTTAACAACCCGAGGATCACCGAGACAGTGTACTCTGACTCGCTCATCCCACCGTACCTGGGAATCTCTGTGAGATTGAAATCGCACTCTGGATAGTGAGATGTTGCGTGTATGACTGTTTTTAAAGTAGTACCTCGCCCGCCATATAGGTAACCGTACTCCGACGTAAGATGATTCTTTTTTTTTCTCTCCTTGAAAGGAGAGTGCAGGTGAACGCACGCAGAACATCTTGTACACACGTTAAAACCTGTACCGCATTTTTGGAAGAGTAGGCCATTGTGTTTCGGTAGGAAACGGTTGACAAAAATTGTTTATACAACCGCATACACACAGGGACAGGACTTTTTTTTTTCCAAAACACATAAGTGGTTATTCCATTATCCTCGAAATAAAAGACTAAAAGAAAAGAAATAAGTAAATAATCTTCTTCTTGTCTCTTTTCTGGGTTTTTGTTTGTTTGGTTGGTTTTGGTTTTGGGTTTTGTTTTTGTTTTTTTGGTTTTTTTTGGGGGGTCGAAATATAGAGAGACATTGAAGAGAGGGAATTCCTAACCCGGAATTTCCAGAAGGTGGGGGGTACTATTTTACACTCTTTTCTCTCTCTCTCTCTCTCTCTCTCTCTCTCTCTCTCTCTCTCTCTCTCTCTCTCTCTCTCTCTCTCTCACACACACACACACACACACACACACACACACACACACACACACACGCACGCACGCACGCACACGCACACACATAACACTAACACACACACACACACACACACACTCTGAGTGAACAGACGTAAAATCGAAACAAAAACAACAAACACCCACACCCAACCACCCACCCACCCACCCACCCACGCACACACACACACACACACACACACACCACCACCACCACACCCACACCCACCCACCCCCACCCCCCCCCCCCCACACACACACACACACCCCACCACCCACCCCCTATCCCCCACCCCCCACCCTCCCCACCTCACACAGGGGAAGACGACGATAATTATCACTCAATACTCCGCCACGCAGGGGACGGGATAGCTCAGTGGTCGGAGCACTCGCTTTCCCCCAGCCAAGTGAAGCAGCGTCGAGCGTGGTTACCAGTTGGATGGGTGACCGTTTGCGCGCCTTGGCTTCAGTACAGTTCCCCCAGTTCACCCAGCTGTAGTAAATGGGTACCTACCCTCTTTAGGGTCAGGGAAGGTAAAGCAGCGAGGGAGAGGAGATGGGCGCCACTGCCCTCACTATGCTGGCCCCTAGAGAAGTGAGGTCTCTGACGCCTCGCTCCCCTACGACCTTATAGGTTATGGGACTCCTTTACCTCCTTTACCTTTTTACTCCGCCACGCCGTCACTGACCTTGTTCAAAGAAAAAGAAGAAGAAGATGAGCCGAGGAGCTGGTCCTGAGATCGCCGCAGACGTTGGCTGAGGACCGCGTTCACCAGGTCCCGCTCGTAGCCCTGGAGCAGCTCGTGCAGGTCCCGCTGCTGGCTGTCCAGCAAGGAGCGCTGGAAGGCCGGGAAGGCATCCCTACCCCTCCGCTGCAGGGTCAGGATCAGCAGGCGGTTCATTGCGCGGCTGCCTTGCGCCTCTGTCCTGGGATAATGAAGAATAAAGGAAGAGGAAGAGGAAGAGGAGGAGGAGAGGAAGAGGAGAAGAGGAGGAAGGGGAAGGAGGAGGAGAGGAGGGAGAAGGAGGAGAGGAGGAGATTTGACTAGTTTGGTTTAGGTTAGGTTAGGTTGGGTTAGTAGGTTAGGTTAGGTTAGGTTAGGTTAGGTTAGGTTAGGCTAGCTTGGGTTGGGTGGTTGGGTCCAAGTTATGAGTTCTTGTGTTTTGGAAAAAGGAGGAGAATTGGCTAGTTGGTTAGTCGGGTAACATTTTGAGTTCCTCTGTTCTGGAAAAAGAGGAGAATTGGCTAGTTGGTTAGGTTAGTTGGTTGGGTCAAATTTTGAGTTCTTTTGTTCTGGGAAAGGGTGAATTAGCTAGTTGGTTAGTTGGTTGGTTAGTTGGGTCAAGTTATGAGTTCTTGTGTTCTGGAAAGGGAGATTTGACCAGCTGGTTAGGTTAGTTAGTTGTGTCAAATTATCAGTTCTTCTGTTCTGAAATAAAGGAGATTTGACCAGTTGGTTAGTTGGTTGGGTCCAAATTATGAGTTCTTCTGTTCTGGAGAAAAAGGAGATTTGACCAGTTGGTTAGTTGGTTGGGTCCAAATTATGAGTTCTTCTGCTCTGGAGAAACTAGGAGATTTGACCAGTTGGTTAGTTGATTGGGTCCAAATTATGAGTTCTTCTGTTCTGGAGAAAAAGGAGATTTGACCTGTTGGTTAGTTGATTGGGTCCAAATTATGAGGTCTTCTGTTCTGGAGAAAAAGGAGATTTGACCAGTTGGTTAGTTAGTTGGGTCAATTTATGAGTTCCTCTGTTCTGGAAAAAGAGGAGAATTGGCTAGTTGGTTAGTCAGGCAACCTTTTAAGTTCTTCTGGCATAAAGGGGAGAATTGGCTAATTTATTGGTTAGTTAAGTAAGATTGTGAATGTCTTCTGGTCTGAAAAAAAAGGAGAATTGACGAGTTGGTGAATGAGTAGAGTAACTTTTTGAGTTTCTCTGTACTCAAATGGAGAACTAACTAGTTGGTTAGTCAAATAGCATTTCGACTTTTTAGTTTTTTTGTTGGTATTTTAAAGATTCTGTCTGAAAGTCTTGTCAGAACGTGTTTATGAATGAAGTCATCTACTTTTGTTTTTCAAAACATAGACAAATAAATATATTTTTTTGTAAAAACAACTAAATATCATGGAAAATAATTATACGGAATACATGAATTATCTCTATATTGACATCCCGTTTAAAAATCATACCTACGTATGCTGGCTTTTTAATAATCAGTAATCATTGTTTTCTTTCTGTGCTTTGATGCTCATATTGTTTCGTTTCGAAAGCATAGAAAGAAAATTCATTCTTGATATATTCTCGAAGTGAAAATGTGGCTATCTTCAGGGTGGCCAAAATCGGTCGCGTACGCAAAATCTCACCATTGGTGAACCTCGGAGCTCTAGCCGAGGAACGAAAAACAATCTCAATACCTAAAAGAGGCTTGGAAGGAGTTTTGCGGTACGGATACAAACATTGCACGACAATGTGTGCCAAGCAATAATGGATATAACGTTGATCGTGGTTTCTTAATGCGATGTGAAGAAAAGATGAACTATGAATTTGCTGTTGTGTTGTTGTTGGTTTTGGGGGTTGTTGTTTGTTTGGGTTTTTTTGGGGGGAGGGGGAATCAACTGAGCATTAAAGTAAAGGAAACTAAAGTATTACCTGTGTCGGTTACGTAATATGTGCTCATTTCAAAAACTTTTTCCCCCCCACAACAAGTGAACGTAACTCCAGACATGTTCTGTTAGTCCGTATGGTTTCTGTTCTTAGGTATAATGTTTATCAGTATGGCATTGCATAATTACCATAGTTTGTAAAATGCTGAGTAAGAGAGTTTGTCGGCACTATTCTAACAGGGTCCAAGTCTTTCTTTCTCTCTCTCTCTTTCTTTTTTCTTTTTTCTTTTTAAAGTTCTTCGGCTCGAACGCTCAGGTTCATTTATTCATTTATTTCATTTATTCATTTATTCATTTATTTACACTACTTTTAAATCACGGTAGATGTCTCTGCGT
>CM054138.1:30583803-30594953 GCA_028751875.1 Rapana venosa
TTTCTCCTGCTCTTGTTGAGTGGGGACATTGAACTGAATCCAGGACCCAGGGATTACACTCATGAAACTAACTACAATAGCTACAATGACTATACGACTACAACTACTCCAACTATTTCATGCAACAAGTACAAATGTCCCTGGACAACAAATTTTCCGACTTCATGATTTTCCTTCAAACCCACGCTACCCGACGTGTGCCATAAAGTGGATGAGAACCTGGCAAAACTACAAAGTTCCTTTGATCGTCTGGCTTCGGAACTGTACTCCCTCCAGGAATGGGCTCGAGAAGATAGGCAAGACATCTACGAACTCAAAGAAAACCAAATATACTTTCATGAACGGATGGACAGAATGGAAAGGGAACTAGAAGAACTGCAGAAGGATTCCCGACAGTGTACCTTGAAATTTATTGGCGTCAGAGAAGATGGTTATGAAACCACCCAGAACAGTTTTCAGGTTGTTGTCAATCTGTTCAATGAGTATTCATCATCACGGACATGGCAGGAATCAGATATTGAAAGGTGTTACCGCGTGGGAGCTCGGCGAACACACAGAGATCCTCCGCGACCACTGATTGTCCGTATGCACAGGTGGAGTGACAAAATGGAAATCCTGACCAACAAAGCACTGAGAGATCTCCTCCGGCAAGAAAACATCAGGATCTCTGCAGATCTGACTGTCCGCCAAAGAGAGGAAGTGGAACACCATCGTCAGCAGGGTCAACTGGCCTACTTCAGAGCAGGCCGACTGCAAGTGGAAGATGGCCAGCCACGCCCCCCTAGGTACAGCGGGAATCACCGGAGAGATCATCACACTTGCCGCCACGGGACCTGGGAGGAACTGGACTCAAGGCACCAGAGGAATGCATACGACAGCCAAACAGAACCAGTTCCACGCGGAGACAGGGAAGGACAGGAGGAACATTACCCTTCCCCCCAGGGCGAAAGGAGAAATTGGAGGCAGACAGAAGCGAACAGAAGACGAGACACATTCTCCATGCTGCAACCCCGTCAGGCTTCAAGATCTACCTCCTCTGAAACTTCAGGGCCACACCCCATGACGGTACCCATAGCCCCTGGTACACGCCTCTACAGTGAGGTGTTGGCTGATGTTCCATCCACCTCTGAAGGAGCTGTGGAAGAGCCAGACCTGTCTCCTCCTCCCACCTCGAGGAACATCGTGGAGACTGCTACCAGTGTCCAGAGGCGGAGTCCAGTGCCAGGAGCAACAGAGCAAGTCAGCCCCCCTCTCCGTGAGACAGTGTGTGAGGAGCGCAGCACTCCGCCCCGTCCTGCTGTGTGGGATCCTGCCGGCACTGAGCCTGCTTTCTCCCCAGCACCAAACACGGGAGAAGGTCAGAGGAGAGGTGTGACAGCTGATGACGGACATACTTTGCAAGGACAGAAAGACAATACAACAACGACTCCCACTACAACTCCCCCCCTTCCCTCCTCCACCCAGGGCTTGTTGTTTAACCCCCACCCTTCCCTGGATGGCTCAGAAAAGAATAACGATGACGGAAAAGAGCGTGCAACAGAAACAAGTGCAGCCGCACCGCAAAGGACAGAACAGAAGACAGGGGATTCCCCTGCACTGAACATTGCAGGTGAGCAGAGCAACGATGCACGGACTTTGAGTGACAGCAATTCACAACAAGCCTCCGCGGACAGACGGACACGAAGAACGCAGGCAAGACTGCCAACTAACTGGATGAGTGCTCACCACAAAAACAAGAAGCAAGCCTCAAAGCCCAGTACTTCTAAGAAAAAGAAATGACGCCAAGGTCATGACCCTAAGAAGAAGAGTGACAGTATTCCTCCGCCCCCACATCAGTGTACAATACTGGCCTGGAATGTGGTAGGCTTGGCATCAAAACTGAAGGACAGTTCATTTATATCTTTTGTGTCGCAGTATGATTTTGTTTGTTTCACTGAAACCTTTATGAAAAACTTTTGTTCAAACGCATTTCCTGGTCATACTGCTTTTTATGCACCAGCCCAGAAGTTTTCAAAACAAGGAAGAAATAGTGGTGGGGTAGTTGTTTTAGTTAGAAATGAATTTTTGCACTTTGTTAAAGACGTGTCAACTCCATATACAATGTGATCATAATGCAACTATCTAACGAACTTTTTGGTACTCTGTCTGATGTATTTATGATTTGTACATATCTAAACCCAACAGATAGTCCATTTATGAAAATAGTGATTTCACAGATGGTATTTCAATGCTTGAACGTTGCATGCTGATATTGTTGAAGGCAATAATGATGCACAGTTCATCATATGTGGTGATCTAAATGCAAGAACAGCAAGCAAACAGCCATGGTATTTTGATGGTGATTCTTTTTGCTTCGAGCAAGATGAATCCTTCAACTTACCAACCCTTTCCAATACTGATGTTTCTACTGCTCCACAGAGATGTTCACAAGATCACAGTCAAAACAGCTACGGGAAAAATTTGCTATGTTTGTGTACAAGTTTTGATCTTTACATACTGAATGGTTCTACTGCAGGTGACAGAAATGGTTCCTTTACATTTATCTCCAATACTGGTAACAGCGTCATAGATTATTTTTTATTTTCCTGTTCTCTTTGTTCAATCCCCTGTGACATGCATGTTGAAGAACGTATTGATTCTAAGCATATGCCCATAGTCTGTCATGCTTTATGTAATGCCAAAATTGAGCAGTTAAAGGACAGAAGTGTTTGTTTTGATAAACTTGTATGGTCGCAAGACAAACAGGACACTTTTCTCAGCAATCTTGATTTGCCTGACAACTTACAGAAACTAGATGAAGCGTTCTTACTCAGTGATTCCAACATTAATGAGGCTGTAAATGTTTTTACGAACATGCTGTCTTCTGCTGCCTCCTGTTTTAAGAAAACATTCAGGGGACAAAGAAAGAAAGGGAGTGAGTGGTTTGATGGGGAGTGTGAGCGTGCCAGAAGGGTCACTCGTTCTGCTCTTCGTGGTTATTTACGTACTAAGTCTTCATTGGACAGAACAGTATACTGTAATACCCGTAGAAATTACAAAAAGCTTCTAGCCACCAAAGAAAAAGAATTCAAAAGAAAAAGCAGAGAGGAACTTGTAAACAGTATAAATGATTCTGCAAAGTTTTGGAGACACATAAAGAAATTTTCAAGGAAAACATCGGAGATAGGCAATATAACTATGGAGCAATGGGTTGAACATTTTAAAGGGCTCTTTGGTGATGGGGGAGGTGAACAGGAGGAAGTCACTGGCAGCAGTGCAAGTTTATCTGACTCAGTGGACATTCCGCAGGATGTGATAGAATTAAATTCAGATATCAATGAGGAAGAAATTGTTAAGGCCATTAAACATCTGAAACATAACAAAGCTGCTGGCCTCGATGGGATTATCCCTGAAGTTTTTAAGTCAGTAGTTAATCATAGAAGAATAATATCCTTTCTTGTCCATCTGTTTAACAAGATTTTTTCTTCTGGACTCTATCCAGAATCTTGGACAGAAGCTATCATCCACCCCATTCATAAGAAAGGAACCATCCACAATCCAGACAATTATAGAGGCATATCATTATTAAACATATGTAGTAAACTCCTAAGCTATATAATTAATAAACGGTTATCAGCTTTCGTAGAAAACAGAAATATCCTTGGTGAAATACAGGCAGGTTTTCGAAAAGATCACTCCACGGTAGATCACATTTTCACATTATTTGCAATTATCCAAAGACAACTCCTAAGAAACAGAAAATTGTATGTCGCTTTTATCGATTTCAAAAAGGCTTTTGACCTTATTTCTCTTAGCAAACTTTGGCCGACCTTGCAGAAAAATGGTGTAAATGGAAATATTTTGAAAATATTACAGAGCATGTACGCAACTGTTAAAGTCCGATTCGTTATGGGAGCAAGACATCAGAAGCCATATCTTGCTTCAAAGGCTTAAAACAGGGCGAAATAACAAGCCCTCTTATTTTCATTATTTATCAACGAGTTGGCCCAAGAAGTTATCAAAAACGGTAAACACGGTGTTCAGCTTTACCCTGATACACTAGAAATGTTCATTTTGTTGTTTGCTGACGACATCGTTTTAATATCGGACAGTGTTGCAGGGTTGCAAAACCAGCTAAACGTTCTTGCTAATCAATCACAAAAGCTAGATTTGCATGTAAATCTTGATAAATCGAATATCGTTATATTCAGAAATGGTGGGCATGTGGCTAAGAAAGAGGTTTGGTTTTACAAGGGAAATGTAATAGCTATCGTAAATTCCTATAAATACCTGGGCTTATTCCTTTCAACTAAATTGGCGTACAGTAAAGTAGTACGTGAACTCTCATGTAAAGCAAGAAAAGGGGTAATTAACATCTTCAAACTCTATGGAAACTGGGAGATTTTTCAACAGAGATTTTGTCAAACTGTTTGAATCACAAATTAAACCGATTCTATTGTATGGAGCAGAAATATGGGGCCTGTCTCAACAGAAAGCAGTGGAGAATGTCCACACATTTGCTCTTAAAAAACTGTTAAATGTAAGCCCCGAACTCCAAATGACATGGTTTACAGTGAAACGGGTCGTTACCCATTACATATTTCTAGTTATGTATGTACAATACGATATTGGCTGCGGCTGACCGAACTAGAAGAATCCAGACTCCCACGAAAGGCCTACAATATGCTTTTGTCTCTCCATAATGATGGTAAAATGTGTTGGGTATCACATATTTGTAAAATGTTATACGAGACTGGCTTCGGCTTTGTATGGGAAAACCAAGGTGTCACTAATCATAAAGCTTTCTTAAGTGTTTCTTAAGCAAAGATTGATCGATTGCTTCTATCAAAAGTGGAATGAACATATTAACAATAGCACGAGATTCAGTGTATATCGTACATTTAAATTATCTGTATCTATGGAAACGTACTTTTCCTTGGTGCCTAATAAGCATATCCGTGACATTTGGATCAGATTTAGACTAGGAATATCAGACCTACAGACGCACAGAAAACGCTACACAGCCGTTTCTGAGCAAGATCTTCAGTGTTCATTTTGTCATAGTGCTATGGAAACAGAAATGCACTTTCTTTTTCACTGCAGTTTTCTCAGTGACTTACGACTGAAATTCATCCCGAAAAAATATAGTATGTATCCTTCGCTAACTTCATTTCAAAGATTAATGCAAGATGATACGTGTGTCTATGATCTTGGCAGATATGTCTATCATGCCAACAAACGCCGCTAATGTCATTTGGAAACCCAGTGTTGATTCCTTTGATTTACTGCTGTTTCCTTTACAATGTGTTTGTTCTACTGTAATGCCATATTCAACACATCCAGTCATTCCTGATTGCCCACATATTTGTAACGGGTTGTATGGCCTATACAATTAAATTCTTGAGTTCTTGAGTTCTTGAGTTCTATGTATACAAGCACACTGATGCACTTGAAAGATTAAAAACATCCAGTATAGCAACACCTGGCTTTATGAATGTTTTCACTAATAATAATAATAATTATTATTATTATGACAAATACTTCACCAATAACAAAAAAAGATATTCATGTAGGTTCAAAAACGTCATGTAAGTCCAAATGTATTCAAAATCAAATAATTCCAGTTCTTAAGTCAGTTCAAATCTCAGTACTACGAAGTTCATAAAAACAACATTCTGTTCACCTGATATAATTCAAATAACAGCACTGCATGCTCTTTCACACAATCCACCTTCAGTATACACTCTACTTCACACACAAACACTTACACACACATAGGCGCACACTACATACCCACACAGAGGCACACACACATACACACACTACATACACAACACACACACACTCTCTCTCTCTCTCTCTCTCTCTCTCTCTCTCTCTCTCTCTCTCCCTCTCTCTCTCTCTCACACACACACACACTACAAACACACACACACACACACCACACACACACACTATAAACACATACACACACACACTACAACACACACACACACACTACAAACACACACACACACTAAACAAACACACACACACACACACACTACAAACACACACACACTACACACACAACACACATACACACACTACACATACACACACTACACACACACCACACACACACTACACACAGACACGCGCGCTACACCACACACTACACACACACATACACACACTACACACACACACTACACACACACACACACAACTTTGCTGCTGATTGTAAGGCGCAGTTCAACAAAGCCCACTGAACACACACACACATACACAAACACACTACACAACACCCACCCACACACACACACAACACACACACACTACACACGCACATACACATACACACACTACACACACACACACTTACACACATACACCCACACCCACACACTCATACTCATAGACATACACACTCACACACGCATGCATTGATGCTCACGTGCTTACTATTTCACACACATTCTCTCTCTCTCTCTCTCTCTCTCCTCTCTCTCTCTCTCTCTCTCTCTATATATATATATATATATATATATATATATATATATATATATATATAATATATGTATCTCTCTCTCTTTTTTTCTCCCTCTCTCTCTGTCTCACACACACACACACACACACACACACACACACACACACACACTCTCACGCATGCACGCACACATAGTCATACACACACTCTCACTCACACGCATCTACACACACTCACACACATAATTATACAAACTCACGTACACCCACACACACACACACTCATACACACACACACACACACGCATGCATACTCACACACGTACATACATACATACATTTCACACACACGCACGCACACATACACACATACAACCCCCTCCCCTCTCCGACCCTCTTCCCCATACTCACTCACACACACACACACACACACACACACACACACACACACACACACACACACTGACGTCTGATATCACTATTTAGTGGAAGGACGTTAAACAGAAGAACTAACCCACACCCACACCCACACACACACACAGTTCAAACACTAGGACCCTTATCTCTCCACTGAATAATATCTGAAGTGAAAGCAAAGTCGTGCTGGCACGCCCGGAGAACTGTTGTGTTGAATTTCAGGCAGGCACCAAGTATATAATATATATTCACACTTTATGAAGCTTGCAGGACAAAAGGGGAAAGGAAGGGAAGGAAAGGCAGTTCATGTTTGCCTACTGTCTCGTTTTTTTGTGGTACACACACACAGTCTTCGTGCTTTTTTTTAGAATGAAGAGTCCGTCCGTTGTGTGTTTTTTCTTCTTTCTGTGAAGTTTATGAAGATACATGAAAGAAGAGGAGTAACTATGAAGTGGAGTGGAGTGTGGTGTGGTGTGGTGTGGTGGAGTGGAGTGGAGTGGAGTGGAGTGTAGTGTAGTATAGTGTAGTGTAGTGGGGGACGGGATAGCCTGGTTGGTTAAGAGTGTATGTATTCGTGATCTGCTGACAGGTTCAAATCGTCCATCCTCGTCTCTCCTCTCTTCCTCCTCCTCCTTCTCTTTCTTCTGGAACTTTCGGTTGGTATTACTTTCTTTTTTCATTATTTTTATTCTTTTATTTCGGGATAATGGAATATGCATTCATCAAGAGAGATATTTCCTCTGGAGTTAACATCAGTGCCGCCGACTCCACTCTCCCCCAAAAGTCCTTCTGGATGAAGACTATAAACTGAAGGTCCCGTGTGCGAACGCACGCAGAACATCTTGCGCACACGTTAAAACCCGTTCCGCTTTTCGGAAGAGTAGGCCCTTGGTGCCCGGTGGGAACGGGTGACAAAATTGACAAACTGCATACACACGGTGACTGGATGTAAAAAAAAAAGCAATGATGCTATTCCGTTATCCTCGAAATAAAGAATAAGAAATAAGAAAAAGGAATACCAACCGAAAGTTCCAGAAAGAAAG
The DNA here is from genome assembly GCA_028751875.1 of Rapana venosa. Classification (NCBI taxonomy): domain Eukaryota; kingdom Metazoa; phylum Mollusca; class Gastropoda; order Neogastropoda; family Muricidae; genus Rapana; species Rapana venosa. The sequence continues at coordinate 30,591,711 of CM054138.1, forward strand.
AGAAGGAGGAGTAGGAGCAAGAGAGAGGAAGGAAGAGGAGAAGAAGAAGAACAAACAACAACACAGCAACAACAACAAAGACAAGGCCAAACAGAAAGGCTTTTATTGCTGTTGGTGTTTATAAGAAAGAAAGAGAGAAGAGAGAGAGAGAGAGAGAGAAGACGAAGAAGTGACAGGTGTGTGTGTGAGTTGTGTGTGTGTTGTGTGTTGTGTGTGTGTGTGTGTGTGTGTGGTGTTTGTGTGTGTGTGTGTGTTTTGTGTGTACATGTGTGTGTTTGTGTGTAGTGTGTGTGCATGTGTGTGTTTGTATGTGTGTGTTTGTGCGTTGTGTTTGTGTATTTATGCGTGCGTGTGTGCGTGCGTGTGTGTGTGTTTTGTTCGTGGGTGTGGGTGGGTTGACTGTATGTTATTGAGAGTCTCTGTGCGTGCGACGTGCGTGCATACATGCATGCTGGTGCTGCCTGTCTGCCTGAACACACTGCACACACATGTCTCTGAGTATCCCTGTATATCTTTGTAACAAAGTAAAACTGGTAAAGGAGCCAACACAAACAGGAAAAGTATCTCTTCTCGGCCAGCAAGCATAGAGCGGCAGTCTCATCCCGTTTCTTGTAGCGTTAACCGACTGATGGTATTTCACCACCCCTGGTGAACAGGAACACTAAGTCCAGCGCCAATACTTCCCTATGCAAGCTGGTAACCCGCTTGTACACTGGGTGGAGTGGGAAAATAGCGAGTAAGTGTCTTCCAAGGACACAACACCGAGCAGCGGTCGAACCCGACTATGCGTACACGAGTTGACGACTAAAACCGCTCGACCACGGACACCTTAGCACACAAAAACGATTCACACACAAAAAATCCTTCTCACTAGCAAAACGCTTCATGCAAGTAAAATATAAATATCCAGTACCCCATCTAGCTTCATTAAACACAACATTCTCTAGACTCCAACACACCTAGAATACAGCGCTGCTCTTTCACTATCCAGTACCCCCCCCAAAAAAAAAGGAGAAAAAAAAGACTTAAGTTCAATCGACGCGTGGTCATAAGGTGTACAACAAAGCCCATTGAAAAACACACACCCAGGCCATCCAAGTACAATTGCCTTATCTGTCTTCTGAATATCAATTGTGGAAACTTTGGGAACGAACATTCCTCTGTGTCCAACACAAAGCACTCTCACTTCATTTCGCTGGCCGTACGTCGGTTGGGGGGGTTGTTGTTTTGTTGTTGTTGTTGTTGTTGTTGGGGTTTGTTTTGGGTTTGTTTGTGTGTTGTTGGGTGTGTTGTTGTTGTTTTTTTGGGGGGTTCTTTCTTTTTTCTTTTCTTTTTTGTTTGGGGGTGGGTGGGGAGAGGCAATACTGTTAGCTAATGTTTATTAGAGAATGCTTTTTTTACGCAAGTGCCTGCACTTCTAATTCTCAAAAGGTTTTCTTTTTTTTCTTTTCTTTTTTTGGAGGGGGGGGGGGGGGGGGGGGGGGGGAGGTATAGCTAAAATTAAGAGACTGCATTTTATTCAGTCCCTGGATTTCTCATACTGCACTTCTAATTCTCAAAAGGTTTTTTTTGTTTGTTTGTTTGGGGGGGGGGGTTTTTGGGGGGGAGTTTTAGCTAAAGTTAAGAGATCGCATTTTATTCAGTCCCTGTACTTCTCACAACTTCAATGATCTTTGAGAATATCCATTTAAGGACTGGTGGGGGGGGGGGTGGCGGCGAGAAGGGGGAGGAACAAAACAACAGCAACTAGAAAGAAGAGAGAGAGAGGAGAGGAGGAGAGAGAAGAGAAGAGAAGGGAAAGAAGAGAGCAAGTAAGCAGTAGAGAAGAAGAAGAAGAAGAAGAAGAAGAGAGAGGAAGAAGAAGAAGAAGAGAAGAGAAGACGACAGAAGAGAAGAGAGAGAGAGAGAGAGAGAGAGAGAGAGAGAGAGAGAGAGAGAAAGAGAGAGAGAGAGAGAGAGAGAGAGAGAGAGAGAGAGAGAGAGAGAAGCATATATTTCATATTAGAGTGTTCACACAGATATAACACATGCCACAAAATCAAGTCTTACACGGTGTTTAGAAAAAAATATCAGAAGTGATAAGCTTCACATGTCTGTAGCTACCTTGACTACTGGCGCCAGTCTGTGTGCCTGTGTGTGTGATAGTTAGTTAGTTCTTCAGTTTAACGTCCTTCCACCAAAAAGTGATATCAGCGAGTGTGTGTGTGTGTGTGGTGTGTGTGTGGTGTGTGTGATGTGTGTGGTGTGTGTGTGTGTGTGTGTGTGTGTGTGTTGTGTGTGTTGCTGTATGCATGTGTGTGTGTGCTGTGTGCGATGTATGAGTGTTGTGTGTGTATATGTGTGTTGTGTGTGTGTGTGTGTCTGGTGTGTGCGTGTGTGTATGTGTGTGTGCGTGTGTGTATGTGTGCGTGTGTGTGTGTGTGTGTGTGCGTATGTGTGTGTGGTGTGTGTGTGTGTGTGTGTGTGTGTGTGTGTGTGTGTGTGTGTGTGTCGCGCGAGCGTGACGTGGGTGTGTGGTAGTGTACGTGTATGTGTATATGATTTGTAACGTGTATATAATACATTATGTGCGCGTGAGCGTGTGTGTATGTCTGCCAAGTGTAAGTGTATTATCCTCGTACCCATACGCCTGCATGTATAACTCAGTCCGCTGCATACATACATGAGTATATAATCATGCCTATGTTGATGCGTGTATGATTTCTCTCTGGTATCTTAACGTAACACACACACACACACACACACACACACACACACACACACAGGGACTACCCATACCACCAAGCCATAATCATCAACCCCTTACTCCCTGTTGAACAACAAACAAAACAAAAACCATAGATAATCTCCCTACAACTCTGGGAACTTCACAAACACAACACACACACAAAACCTGACGTAACTACCAACACAGATCTTGCTAAACAAAAACGAGATCTATCTCTCTGTCTGTTCTTGGGGGTGGGGGTGGGGGGGGGGGGTGGGGGGGGGGGAGTAAACTTTTACAAGGGACCTCGAACGCTTTTTGAAATTCTGCCAAACGGCTGAGTAAATAGACTGCAAGGGAGTCTATTGAACAGGGTGAAGGTGAATGACAAGTCTCTATAAGCCTTTTCTTTTTTTTTCTTTTTTTATCTGGCTGTCATATCCGAGTGTGTTGCTGGCTATTATACGGTCTTAGAGTGTCTGGAGTTTGTGGTTTTCGCGCATTCATAGGCTTGGGAAAAAATAAATGTAAAAAAT
>CM054138.1:30605453-30617953 GCA_028751875.1 Rapana venosa
TCTTTCGGATGAGACGATAAACCGAGATCACGTGTGCAATACTCATTAAGTGCAAGTGAAGTAACTCGCGACAAAAAGAGAGTTGTCCCCGGCAAAATTCTGTAGGAAAAAGTTACCCTGGTGGGGAAACGAAATACATATGCAGACAAGACCAAAAAAAGATATAATAATAATGATAATAATAATAAAAATAGTAATAATAATAATAATAATAAATAATAATATAATGGGTGGCGCTGTTCTTGCATGTGGCGACGCGCTCTTCCCTAGGCAGAGCAGCCCGAATTTCACGCAGAGAGCTCTCCCATGACTTCTATATTGTATTATATTATATACAATATAATATAATACAATACAATACAACACAATACATTACAGTATATAACAATAAAATACAATATATTAAATGTTTGTCGCATGGCATGCGTGCACGTATCCACCAAAATTTGAATTTAAAAAAATTGCAAGTTCCATTCTTCTTCTTCTTCTTCTTCTTTCTTCTTCTTTCTTCTTCTTCTTCTTCTTCTTCTTCTTTCTTCTTCTTCTTCTTCTTCTTCTCTCCATCATCATCTTGTTCTTCTTCCATCTCCTAATCTTCCTATGCAATAATTGTACTGGAAGCCTAGTAGAGTTCATGTTTGATAGGAATACACTTTATGTTGCTGGACAAACTTGTATGCCTTCTTGACTTGCAATAACAGGAAGGTAACCCCTGTCATATTTGAGACTCTCCTCCATTTCCTCTGGTTATGAACTCTGTAAGGTTTCTGCAAACAGGTATGAAGGAAAATGACGGACCCTTAGAAATGCTGTTAACTGAACAACGAAGATTGTGCTGTGGGTACAGCGGGTTGACGGCAAGTAGGTGTGAGATTCAACCCTGTAACTGAAGAGTTTCATCCTTCTTGAGAAGCATTTGAAAAATGTGAGGGTATAATCTTTATGAAAGTTTAATCCCTAATCTGAATGTTTGTAGTTAATAGTCTCGATGGAAAATCGGATCTTGCAGAAACGTGTCACCACTTCACAAATGAAATTTTGGGAGTATTGTATTGTATTGTATACCACTTTAAGTCACGGAAGATTGCTCTGCGTGAAATTCGGGCTGCTCTCCGCGGGGAGATCGCGTCGCCACAAGAGCAGCGCCACCCATTATTTTTTTTCCTTTCCTGTCTGCAAATGTGTTGTTTTGTTTCCCTACCGGAGTGGCTTTCTTTCGACAGAATTTTGCGAAGGATAATTCTCTTGTTGCCGTGGGTTCTTTTACGTCCGCTAAATATGTGTGACACACGGGACCTCGGTTTGTTTTATCATCTAGAAGACTAGCACGCAGACCACCACTCATGGTCTAATGGAAAGAGAGATATGGCAAAGGTTAAAACCATTACCAAGTACCGCACAAGTACATAGAAACATGTGTGTTCATTCAAGTATCTATCAAACACGTACGTATGCAAACACACACACAACACACACACAACACACACACACACACACACACACACAACACACACACATACAACACACACATAAACACACACACACAAACACACACACAACACACACACAACACACACGCAACACACACACCACACACACACATACAACACAAACATAAACACACACATAAACACACACACAACACACACGCACACGTTAAATCTTGTTCCGCTTTTTGTAAGAGTAGGCCATTGTGTGCCGATGGGAACAGATGACAGAATTTACAAAACCGCATACACACGGGGACTGGATGTAAAAAAAGCACATAAGCTCTTATTCCATTATCCTCGATATAAAAGAATAAAATAAAATAAAATAAATAAACCACACACACATAAACACACAAACACACACAACGCACACATGCACACACACACACAACACACACACACACACACACACACACACACAACACACACACACACACACACACACACACACACAGAGTCACAAACACTTCTACAAAATCATGATCTCTCGATCTCAGAACATAACCCCCCAAAAATCTAACACTCTTTTTAAACAACAACAACAACACAGCCAGCCTTAATACTCTCTGATAATAACCACCCCCCCCCAAAAAAAAAACAAACAAACAACAACACCCCCCCCCCCACACACACACACACACCATAAAAAAAACCACCCAATAACAACAACAACAAAAACAGAACTTGACTAATGAACAACTTCGTTTTCTTTTCATTTTGAAATAATCTTGGGGTAACTGACCATGCCACTTAGTAAGAAAAAAGGTTTCTTTCATTCCTCAATTACTGTCTAGCAGACCAGACAAATTGTTCTCAGTCCTCCTACCCCCCCCCCCTCCCCTCCCACCCCACGCCCCCATCAACCCCCCCCCCCCTCCCACCACCACCACCACCATGTTTTACTAAGTACATTATTAGTTTGCATCGAGCAGAAGCCTCTTTTTTTATATTTATACTCTTCGCGGTTCATGTTTTGCATGATGGATGGTATATAATTATTAGGACTAGAACTAACACTGCCGTGAGTGTTGGCTTGTTTCCTCAATGACTGTCATGTGTGTATTCATATTATAGACAAAATGTTTGTTGCCGGTGACGCGGTAACTGGATTGAGGGCCCAGCAGGGCAACCAAACATTGAGGGGCTGAAATTTATAAAAAAAGAGTATGGGTGAAGAGAGAGAGAGAGAGAGAGAGAGAGAGAGAGAGAGAGAGAGAGAGAGAGAAATAGAGAGAGGGGGTAAGGGAGGGAGAGAGAGATAGAGGGAGGATGGAGAGAGTGATGGGAGGGAGGAGGGAGGAGGGAGATAGAGGGAGGGGGGATGGAGGGAGGGGAGATAGAGGGAGGGAGGGAGGGAGAGACAGAGAGAGAGACAGAGAGAGAGACAGAGACATACATACATACAGACAGACAGACAGGCAGACAGAAACACAGACTCTTTGTGGACAGTCAATTGAGTGAGTGAAACAGGGTATGGGTGAAGATTTTGAAAGAGAGAGACAGAGACAGACAGGGAGACAGACATATAGACAGAAAGAAAGACAGGCAGGCAGATCGATACACAGATACACACAGTAGCACACACACACAGTAGCACACACACACACACACACACACACACACACACACACACACACACACACACACACACACACACACATATATATATATATATATATAGAGAGAGAGAGAGAGAGAGAGAGAGAGAGATATATATATATATATAGATATTATATTCTATATATACATGTAAAGAAAATACACAGAAACAGAATTGTAGAGGGACTGGGGGAGGGGATGGATTAGCAAAAAGGAACTTGTGGTACACAGACTCTCTCTTTCTTGTTTTTTAGATTTTTTCTTGACTTTGTATCTCAGAGTGGGTCTCTCTCTCTCTCTCTCTCTCTCTCTCTCTCTCTCTCTCTCTCTCTCTCTCTCTTCTCTCTCTCTCTCTCTCTCTCTCTCTCTCTGAGTCTTCAATTCAAATTCAAATCTCCAGTTGACCACTCCCTCAAAATTGAATTGTGGGATGGTTTGCGTGGAAAATTGGATCATGGACAGAAGATGGATCGGTGGTCTAGAGGTAACCCACCTGCCTGAAAAGCAAAATGTCCGGGTTCGAAATGTGTGGTGCTTCGATCACCGTTTGGTTCAAAACTTTTGCCTCAATCCATTAGACCATGAGTGGTGGTCTGGGTGCTAGTCTTTCGGATGAGACGATAAACTGAGGTCTCCTGGGTTAGACATAATTATTTAGCGCACGTAAAAGAACCCATGGCAACAAGGGAGTCGTCTCTGGAAAAATTATGTAGATAAAAGCCACTCTGATAGGGAAACAAATACAGCTGCAGACAGGAAAAGCAACAAAAAAAGGGTGGCGCTGCTCTTGTGGCGACGCGCCCTCCCCGGCGAGAGCAGCCCGAATTTCATGCAGAGAAATCTGCCGTGACTTAAAGTGGTATGAAAATGAAGTATCATCCTTTTACAACGGGCAGTTTAGAATCGCCATGTCTGCTTCCCTCTGGTCTGGTTAAGGCAGACTATCTCCCGTCAAAGGGTAGAGTGAAGCGCAGTGTTGCAACGTGTAACAGTCTCAAACACACCTGGATCCATTCAAGCTCAATAATAATAATAATAATAATAATAATAATAATGTATGGAATGTATATAGCGCTGAATCTTGTAAAGCAACAAATCAAATCAATATCATTAACCTTATGTAACATATTCCAAAGCAAAGTTATCTTATTTGTATCTACCGTCCCAGCCTAAATCTAAACCCTATTCCAAAAGTTTTAAGAATCAATCAATTCAATCTGATAACTCATTTATCTGAAACCTTATACGACGCAGGGCACAAATCCAGCATAACTCAGTCAATGGTCTAGGACCCAGTGCTAAAATTAGTGTGCCCCTTCCTTTTACCAAGTCCATGTGGGGTCAATTTCTGTTACAACTAGTGCCAGTTGGGATGAAATGGATAGCACCTGTGACGAACCTGTCTAAATGGTCAATTTATTCTGAACTAAACTCTATTCCAGAAGTTATGACAATCAACGATTTAAATCTGATAATTATTCATCTGAAATCTTATAGGAACATGTCAAAATGGTCCTTTTTTTCAGCTATATATTATTAACAGAATTACAGCCACCAAAATCTCATCAAATAAAAATACTAATGCTCAAGAACAAAGACTCTCCATAATGCTGAACGCTTATCACGGACCTGACCAAAAAAATCAATGCTAACCACAACCTACTGACTGGAACTCTTCTGTGTGGGAGGGGAGGCTTGTTGTTTGAGGGAAGCGGAAAAGGGCGATATTCTTTTGATCTCCTGCAGAGAAGAGCAGGACGAAAATAGCTTGCCTCCCAAGGTCTCGCCAAACTAACAGGGAGTGGCCTGCCTGTCTATCTGTCCCAGCAATACAGCGCACTAGGAACAAATGTGTTATCAACGCGTGTTTGGGATGTTGATTTGTGGAGGCGTCTCTGTGTGGAAGAATAGACAATACCGATGGTGGAAACTGAAGGGGAGTGTCAGTGCAGTAGGCATGAGTGAATAATGTGTACTTGCCGATCATGAAGTCACAGTCATGCTCACGTCTCTTGTCTTGGTCTTTGTCATGCCTGTTTATTTGTCTGCCTGTCTATCTGTCTATTTTGTCTGTCTGTCTGTCTCACTGTCTGTCTGCGTGTCCTTTTCTCTGTCTGTCTATCTGTCTGTCTGTCTGTCTCTGTTTTTGTGTGTCTTTGTCTCTGTCTCTCTGTCTGTCTCACTGTGTCTGTCTCTGCCTCTGACTATGTCTGTCTTTCTCACTCACTCTCTCTCTCTCTCTGTTTTTGTGTGTCTTTGTCTCTGTCTCTCTGTCTGTCTCACTGTGTCTGTCTCTGTCTCTGGCTATGTCTGTCTTTCTCACTCACTCACTCTCTCTCTCTGTGTCTCTCTCTGTTTTTGTGTGTCTTTGTCTCTGTCTCTCTGTCTGTCTCTCTCTGTCTGTCTCTGTCTCTGACTATGTCTGTCTTTCTCACTCACTCACTCTCTCTCTCTCTGTCTCTCTCTCTGTTTTTGTGTGTCTTCGTCTCTGTCTTTCTCTCTGTCTCTGTCTCTGCCTGTCTTTGGGTCTGTCTGCCTCTCTCTCTCTCTCGTTTTTATTCTGTCTCACACTCCTGTTGTCTTCCTTCTATTCTTTGTTTTATATTCTTACTAAGTGTGGCTACACATAGACAAAAGCTGACACCAAAACTCTTTTTTTTCTCAAGGAGGTAGAAAAAACAAACAACAACAACAAAATACAGAAACAACAAACAGAAATGTAGAAAAAACAACCACCACCACCAAAGTGAAAGAAAGGGAGGAAAAAATGAAGGAAGTAAAGAGAAGGGAAACACACACACAAATAAGAAAGAAAGCAGGAAGGAAAGAAAATGAAAGAAACAAAGAAAATCAACAAAGAAAAGAAACATGGCATTGAAGTACCTCTAAGAAAGAAGGGAAATGGCACTGTTAGACACTGCATGTTGACAACAATAGCAGCTGTAAAAAAAACAACAAGAACAACAACAAAAATAACAACAGCAACAAGAACAACAACAGCAACAGCAACAGCAACAAGAACGAACACCAGCTAGCCATTTGCCCTAGTTTTAAGGAAGCAATTTTGGAGGGGGTGGGTGGTGGTGGGGGGGGGGGGGGAGGGGGGGGGGAGGTAGTATGCCTGCACTGGAAGGAAACAACGAGATTGTGTGTGTGAGTGTGTGTGTGTGTGTGTGTGTATGTGTGTGTGTGTTGTTGTGTGTGTGTGTGTATTGTGTGTGTGTGTGTGTTGTGTGTGTGTGTGTGTGTGTGTGTGTGTGTGTGTGTGTGTGGTGTGTGTGTGTGTGTGGTGTGTGTGTGTGTGTGTGTGTGTGTGCGTGCGTGTGTGTGTATGTGTGTATGTGTGTGTATGTGTGTGTTTATTTATTTATTTATCTATTCTTTCATATCGATGATAATGGAATAAGCACTCATGTGCTTGTTTACATCTAGTCCCCGTGCCTATGCGGTTTTGTAAATTTTGTCATCTGTTTCCACCGGCACACAATGTGTGTGTGTGTGTGTGTGTGTGTGTGGTGTGTGTGTGTGTGTGTGTGTGTGTGTGTGTGTGTGTCTTCAGCCTAATGACGAGAGAGAGAGAGAGAGAATTATAGTTGTCTTTGTTACTGTTAGTGTTACTGTTATTCTCCTCCTCCTCTTTCTCCTCCTCTTCCTCCTGCTTCTTGTGTGGAAAAGTTTTCAGCCCAAACGGGGATCAAACCACCGCACACTTCCGAGCCGGACTTTTCGCTTTCTAGGCACGTGGGTTACCTCTAGACAACCGATCCTTCTTCTATTTCTTCTTCTTCTTCTTCTTCTTCTTCTTCTTCTCTTCTTCTGCTTTGCATTCTTCTTCTTCTTCTTCTTCTGCTTTGCATTCTTCTTCTTCTTCTTCTGCTTTGCATTCTTCTTCTTCTTCTTCTTCTTCGCAATTTTTCTTCTTCTTCTTCTTCGCAGTTCTTCTTTGCAATTCTTCTTATTCTTATTCTTCGCATTCTTCTTCGCAATTCGTCTTCTTCGCAATTCTTCTTCTTCTTCGCAATTCTTCTTCTTCTTCTTCGCAATCTTCTTCGCATTCTTCCTCTGCTTTGTATTCTTCTTATTCGCATTCTTATTCTTTGCATTCTTCTTCTTCGCAATTCTTCTTCGCAATTCTTCTTATTCTCCTTCTCCGCAATTCTTCTTCTTCTTCGCAATTCTTCTTCTTCTTTGCAATTCTTCTTCTTCTTCCCAATTCTTCTTCTTCACTTTCTTCGCAATTATTCACAATTCTTCTTCTTCGCAATTCTTCTCCTTCTTCTTCTCCTTCGCAGTTCTTCTTCTTCTTCTTCTTCTTCTTCTTCTTCTTCTTCTTCTTCTTCTTCTTCTTCTCTTCTTCGCAATTCTTCTTCTTCTTCGCAATTCTTCTTCTTCTTCGCAATTCTTCTTCTTCTTCTTCTTCGCAATTCTTCTTCTTCTTCTCCTTCGCAGTTCTTCTTCTTCTTCTTCTTCTTCTTCTTCTTCTTCTTCTTCGCAATTCTTGTTCTTCTTCTTCTTCTTCTTCTTCTTCTTCTTCTTCTTCTTCTTCTTCTTCTTCTTCTTCGCAATTCTTCTTCTTCTTCGCAATTCTTCTTCTTCTTCTTCTTCAAATTCTTCTTCTTCTTCTTCAAATTCTTCAAATTCTTCTTCAAATTCTTCTTAATTCTCCTTTGCAATTCTTCTTCTCACCTTCCTCTTCCGCAATTGCAACTTCATTATTTCTGCTTCTTTTCCTTTCTATTCCTCTTCTTTGTCTATGCTTTGTGCAGATATTTTTTAACCCCAGCTTATGTATGTGTGTGTGTGGTGTGTGTGTGTGTGTGTGTGTTTGTGTGTGTGTGTGTGTCTGTTTTGTGTGTGTGTGTGCATATGTGTGTCTGTGTGTCTGTGTGTGTGTTTTTTAAACTTCACGACCTTCCTGACTTATGATAATGGAACATGTGACCCTGGCGATATGCAAATCATGACCTTGTCGTCTGCTAGGAAATCTGTAAGGCTTCCACATAAGATAGTAATGAGAATGGAAGGAAGTCAAAAACGTGATGAGATGAAAACAGCAGATTGTGGTGCCGTGTGGTGTGGTGTGGTGTGGTGTGGTGTGGTGTTGTGTGGTGTAGTGTAGTGTAGTGTATGGTGGTGTGGTGTGGTGTAGTGTGGTGTGATGTGTGTGTGTGGTGTGGTGCGGTGTGGTGTTGTGTGGCGTGGTGTGGTGTGGTGTGATGTGGGGTGGTGTGGTGTGGTGTGGTGTGACATGTTGTGGTGTAGTGTCATGTGGTGTGGTGCGGTGTGGTGTTGTGTGGCGTGGTGTGGTGTGGTGTGATGTGGTGTGGTGTGGTGTGGTGTGGTGTGGTGTGGTGTGGTGTGGTGTGGTGTGACATGTTGTGGTGTAGTGTCATGTGGTGTGGTGTGGTGTGGAGTAGTATAAATTGTAGAATGAAGGTGAATGTGTAGAAATAAAAACAGATATTTCAGTGCATTTTCATCATACACACTCGATCTCTCCAAACGCCTACATGTATAACTAACAAACAACACAAAATAAACCAACCTCTTAAACATAGAAAAAAAACACCGAAACCAAACAAAAAAGAAAGAAACAGAAATAACTTGAAAACTACAGATACAAGTACAATTCTCCTTTACTTGAATAGCTAAGCATATGTGAAAACACCTAAAACACAGACACAGATACACACAGAAACACACACACACACACACACACACACACACACACACTACACACACACACACACACACACACAAGTAAAGCCCACCCAATACACAACACAGACACACACAGACACATACACACACAGACACATACACACACAGACACATACACAGACACGTACACACCACAGACACATCACACACAGACACATACACACAGACAATACACACACAGACACATCACACACAGACACATACACACACAGACACCATACACACACAGGCACATACACACAGACACATACACACACAGACACATACACACACAGACACATACACACACCAGTAAACCCATCTAACACACACACACAAGTAAAACCTACCCACACACAGACACATACCGGTACACACACAGACACATACACACACATTAAAACCCACCCAAACACACACACACACACACACACACACAAACACACACACACAAGTAAAATCCCACCCAACACACACACACACACAACACACACACACAAACACACACACACAAGTAAAAACCCACCCAACACACACACACACACACACACACACACACACACACACACACACACACACACACACACACACACACACACACACACACACACACGCAAAACCCACCCAACACACACATACACACACAAGTAAAACCCACCCAAAACACACACACACATACATAAACACACACACACACACACACACACACACAAGTAAAATCCACCCAACACACACACACACACACACACACACACACACACACACACACAAGTAAAATCCACCCAACACACACACACACACACACACACACACACACACCACACACACACACACACACAACACACACAGTTGAAAAGAAAAAGAAAACCACCACAAAAAGCACCATGCACTTTGAGTGAAGTTATCATGCTCTTTTATTAGTTTGCTTTTATAGGTTGGTTGTTTTTTACATCATTGTCGTTGTTTGATGTTATTTTAATTGCCGGACGTGATTATTGTTGTTTTTGTGGTGTACGTGCGTGTGGCCGCGAAATTCTGGCTTGAACACTTGTTTTGACCTGGTCAAAGAGTGACAGGTTTTGTTGTTGCTCTTTTTGATGTTGTTGTTGTTGTCGTCGTCTTGTTCTTCTTGTTCTTGTGTTGTTGTTGTTGTTCTTCTTCTTCTTTTCTTCTTCTTCTTCTTCGCAATTCTTCTTCTTCGCAATTCTTCTTCTTCCATTTCTTCTTCTTCTTTTTCTTCTTCTTCTTCTTCTTTTTCTTGTTCTTGTTCTTGTTCTTGTTCTTCTTCTTCTTCTTCTTCTTCTTCTTCTTCTTCTTCTTCTTCTCTCTTCTTCTTCGCAATTCTTCTTCTTCTTCGCAATTCTTCTTCTTCGCATTTCTTCTTCTTCGCAATTCTTCTTCTTCGCAATTCTTCTTCTTCTTCTTCGCAATTCTGCTTCTTCTCTTCGCAATTCTTCTTCGTATTTCTTCTTCTTCTTCTTACTTCTTCATCTTCTTCTTCTTCGCAATTCTTCTTCGCATTCTTCTTCTTCTTCTCCTTCGCATTCTTCTTCTTAGCAATTCTTCTTCTTCTTCTTCTTCTTCTTCTCTTCTTCTTCTTCTTCTTCTTCTTCTTCTTCTTCTTCTTTTTCTCTTTTCTTCTTCGTCTTCTTTTTTCTTCGCAATTCTTTTTCGCATACTTCTTCTTCTTCGCAATTCTTCTTCTTCGCAATTTTTCTTCTTCGCAATTCTTTTTCGCAATTCTTTTTCGCATACTTCTTCTACTTCACGATTCTCTTCTTTGCAATTCTCCTTCGCAATTCTTCTTCTTCGCAATTCTCCTTTGCAATTCTTCTTCTTCGCTGTTCTCCTTCTTCTTTGCAGTTCTTCTTCTTCCTCTTCTTTGCAATTCTTCTTCTTTGCAATTCTTTTTCGCATACTTCCTCTTCTTTGCAATTCTTCTTCTTCGCAATTCTCCTTCGCAGTTTTCTTCCTTCGCAGTTCTCCTTCGCAATTCTTCTTCTTCGCAGTTCTTCTTCTTCTTTTTCGCAGTTCTTCTTCTTCCTCTTCTTCGCAATTCTTCTTCTTCTTCGCAATTCTTCTTCTTCTTCGCAATTCTTCTTCTTCTTCGCAATTCTTTTTCTTATCGCAATTCTTCCTTCTCCTCTTCCTCCTTTCCCTTCTATTCTTCCTCTTTTCTCTTTTTCTCTTCATCCCCCTCTTCATCTTCCTCTCCTTCGACCTACTTTTCCTCCTCTTCCACGCCCTCTTCATTATTGCCGTTGTTCTTTTCTTCCTTTCTTTTTCTCCTCTTCCTTCCTCTCATTTTTTCTTCCGTTTTCTCTTCTTTCTCTCCTCTTCCTCCTTCTTTTTTTTCTTCTTCTTTTCTCTCCTTTCTTCTTCTGCTTCTCCTCCTCCTCGTTTTCCTTCTCTCTCTCTCTCTCTCTCTCTCTCTCTCTCTCTCTCTCTCTCTCTCTCTCCTCTCTCCCCCCTCTCTCTCTCTTCTCCTCTCTCTCTCTCTCTCTCTCTCTCTCTCTCCCCCTCTCTCTCTCCTCTCTCTCTCTCTCTTCTCATCTCTCTCTCTCTCTCTCTCTCTCTCTCTCTCTCTCTCTCTCTCTCTTTCTCTCCCGTATGCAATTGTACAAAAAGCCAAGTGTAGTTCATTGGATGGAAATATAAACGTTATGTTGTTACGAATTCTTACAACCTCCTTAACTTTTGATAACAGAAACGTAACAACTCCCTGTCTTATGAAAATCGTTACTTACTCCTCTCTCAGCGATTCTGTAAGGTTTCTGCAAACAGCAATAAAAGTGAAGAACCCTTCGAAACGTAATGGAAGTTAAACAAAGGCTGTGTTGTGGATACAGTTGATTGATGACTGGCAGAGATAAGGTTCAAGCCTTCAATACAAGTCGAAAATCTCTCGTAAGAAGATGGTGTTTTTTTTAATTTAAGATTCATATGAGTAAATATCTTTATGGGAATTCAATCCTTATCTTCCGAATTTATAAATGTAAAAAAAATCTTCATGGAAAAAGTCATTCTGTACTAGACTACTAATTTTTTTTTTACAAGATACAGCGCTATATTGATTCCATTTATTATTATTATTATTATTATTATTATTATTGTCATTAGTGTCATTAATATTATTATTAACCCAACCTGAATGGGCAATGGTCTGGATGGAAAAATCACCACTTTACAAACAATGGCCCGACCCAGAGTTCAGAAGGACGACTACTACCATCTCAGAAGAGAAGAACAGGTCATCATACTAAGACTCCGCACTGGGCACACAACAGGCTAAATCACCATATACATGTCCACAAGGCTGAAACTTGCTCCTTCTCGATCTCCCCTGTGTGTGCCTGTGGTAAAGAAAACCAGACTGGCGATCGAACACGTTCTTCAAAGATGACAAAATGACAAAATTTACAAAACCGCATACACATGGGGACTAGATGTAAAAAAGCACATGCACATGCATGCTTCTTCTTCTTCTTCTTAGTCCTTATAGCTCCTAGCCGAGCATAGGACCTCAACAGCGTCCCTCCACTTTCTCCTGTCTCTGGCAAGGGTCTTGGCCTCTTCCCATGTCAGGCTGGAGTCTCTCAGCTCACTATGCAGGCTTCTCCTCCAGGTCTGTTTGGGGCGCCCTCTCTTCCTTTTCCCCTGCGGGTTCCACTCGAGCGCTTGTCTGGTGATGTTGCCAGGCTCCTTCCGTAG
>CM054138.1:30620453-30635453 GCA_028751875.1 Rapana venosa
AAAGAAAGGAGGGAAGGAAGGAAGAAAGAAAGAAAGAAAGAAAGAACGAACGAAAGAAAGAACGAACGAAAGAAAGACAGAAAGAAAGAAAGAAGGGAAGGAAGGAAGTAAAGAAAAAAGAAAACAAACAAACAAAGGAAGGAAGGAAGGAGATAGAAAGAAAGAAAGAAAGAAATATAAAATCAGCCCATTTCCGCTTTTAAAGAAGCAATGTTGGAAGTAAGATTACAACACCTGCATTGGAAGAAGATTATCTGGATTGCAAGGAATAGGAAAAGGCAGAAGTGTGGAAGCAAAACTAATCCAGCCTATGAGAAATGATTGGGGAAGAAGGTTGGGGGGGGGGGGGGGGGGGGGAGGGGGGAGAGAGAAAAAAATCATCTCATTGCCACTGTTACAGAAGTAACGTTAGAGTAGGATAACAATGTCTGCTTTTGGGGAAGAAAAAAAAAAGACAATGTGAACTGCAGGAATTGGGAAAAGACAGAAATGTGGAAGTAAAGCTGATAGTTGTCTGTTGTGAGAGATGATTGTGTTTGGTGGTCCAGGGGGAAAAAAAAGAAATGGGGAAGAAAAGTCATCCTATTGCCTGCCGCTGTGAAAGAAGCAATGTTAGAGTGAGATTGCATTGGGGGAAACAATAGACACTGGACTGTAGGAATGGGAAAAAGGCAGAAATCTGGCAGTAAAACTGATAGTGCCTGTGACAGGCGAAGAAGGCACACACGTTGTTGCAGGCGATCATGTCTTCCAGATGGATGGAGGAGGCTTACCACGGCATCGTCTTTCGTGTCTCCTCCACGACCGCCAAGGTCACGGGACTGATGATGATGATGATGATGCTGATGCTGATGCTGATGCTGATGCTGCTGATGATGATGATGATGATGATGATGATGTCTTCCAACCTGGATATTGAACGCGCTAAAACACGGACACCTGGTACAGAGTCAATCATTCAATCTTTTCCAGTCATGTTTCATCGAACAGAGAGTTTCTTCCATCAAGTTAGACAGCATCCATCAAATTCCCCCACCACCACCACCACCACTACCACCACCACCCCTCACCCCTCCCACCCCCCCCCCCCCCCTTCCTTTCCCCCACTTAACCGTACATTTCCCTGCTTGTGTATCTCATCAACATAGGAAGTCTAGCTCTCAGAGGAGTTTCACTTGTTTCGTCACTGTCAGGTCTGGCATGTGTAGTAGTAGTAGTAGACAAGACAGGACGAGAATAATCCAGTGTCAGCTGTTTTTTTTCTCTCTCTCGGTCATTGAACTGAGAGACTGGAAAGAAGAGTGACACGAGGCCGAGTGGACAAGCCGACAAATTCCTAATCCTATCAGTGTGTGTCTTCGTTTCAACGTCTATCCACTAAAAAGTGATATTAGACAGGTAATGGGAAGGTGGGACAGGATAGTTCAGTGGTCACAGCACTGGCTTTCCTCGAGCCAAGGTTAAGCAGTATCGAGCGTGGTTACAAAGTGAATGGGTGACCGTTTGTTTGCGCGCCTTGGCTTCAATACAGTCCCCCAGTTCACCCAGCTGTAAATGGGTACCTGCCCTCTTTAGGGTCAGGGGAAAAAAAGCAGCGAGGGAGAGGAGATGGGCGCCGCCCTCAATATGCTGGCCCTAGAGAAGCTGAGGTTTCTGACGCATCGCTCCCCTACATGGGACACCTTTACCACCTTTTAAATGTGGATGGGAAAGAAATGAGAAGTTGATATCAGATTCCTATGGGGTCTGAGGCTGGCCCAGCCAGGTCAAAAGTTTTTGATAGAATGATATTGATGTAAGGAAAGTGCCAAGGACTATGCTGGAATGTCGTTGTGTTCTGAAATGGTATGTTGAGATTGTGCGTGCGTGCGTGCGTGCGCGCGCGCGCGCGTGTGTGTGTGTGTGTGTATGTATGTATGTGTGGGTGTGGGCGCGCCCGCGTGTGTGTATGTATGTGTGAGTGTGTGTGTGTGTGTGTTTGCGTGCGTGCGTGCGTGTGTGTGTGTTGAGATCGTGTGGTGTGTGGTGTGTGGTGTGTGTGTGTGTGTGTGTGTGTGTGTGTGTGTGTGTGTGTGTGTGTGTGTGTGTGTGTTGTGTGTGTGTGTGTGTGCGTGTGTGTGTTGAGATCGTGTGTGTGTGTGTGTGTGTGTGTGTTGTGTGTGTGTGTGTGTGTGTGTGTGTGGTGTGTGTGTGTGTGTGTGTGTGTGTGTGTATGTGTGTGCGTATGTGTGTGTTGTGTGTGTGTCTGGGTGGGTGTGTTTGTGTGTATGTGTACGTGTGTATTGTGCGTGTGTGTGAGAGAGAGTGTGTGTGTGCGTGCGTGCGTGCGTGTGTGTGTTGAGTTCGTGCGCGCGCGCGCGCGTGTGTGTGTGTGTGTGTGTGCTGTTTAAAGTACCTCGCCATATAGACAGTGATACTCCAACATCAGGGAATTTTTCTCACTTTATCGACAATATAGTTTTGCTACGGTTAGGACAAGTGAATGACAAAGACAATGTCAACAATCTGTCTCATATAACTTTTTTTAAAACACTTTTTATGGATAGAGAATAAACACACACACACACAAGTACCCACACCTACCCTCTCTCTCTCTCTCTCTCTCTCTTCTCTCTCTCTCTCTCTCTCTTCTCTCTCTCTCTGCATATCTATCTATCTATCTATCTATCTATCTATCTATGTATATATATATTATATAAATATGTATATATAATAACATCTATCTATCTATCTATCTTTCTATCTATCTGTCTGTCTGCCTGTCTAACTGTTTCTCTGTCTCTGTCTGTCTACCTATCTATCCATCTATTTATCCATCTATTTATCTATCTTTTTGCCATAACGTGGAATCCATTCCATGACGATTTATTGCTTTGGCCTACAATGATGTATTCTTCTGTTGGTTCAATATGTTTATTGTGCCCAGTTCCCTTCCCACTGTCCCCATGTGAATGGGCTTAGAAGCTTATCACAATAAACTACTTTCTCTCTCTCTCTCTCTCTCTCTCTCTCTCTCTCTCTCTCTCTCTCTCCTCTCCCCTCTCTCTCTCTCTCTCTCTCTCTCTCTCTCTCTCTCTCTCTCTCTCTCTCTCTCCCCTCCATCTGTTTCTATTTCTCTGTCTCTGCCTCTGTCCCCCCCCTCTCTCTCTCTCTCTCTCTCTCTCTCTCTCTCTCTCTCTCTCTCTCTCTCTCTCTCTATCTTCCATCTGTTTCTATTTCTCTGTCTCTCTCTGTCTCTCTCTCTCTCTCTCTCTCTCTCTCTCTCTCTCTCTCTCTCTCTCTCTCTCTCTCTCTCTCTCTCTCCCCTCCTCATCTGTTTCTATTTCTCTGTCTCTGCCTCTGTCCCCCCCCCCTCTCTCTCTCTCTCTCTCTCTCTCTCTCTCTCTCTCTCTCTCTCTCTCTCTCTCTCTCTCTCTCTATCTTCCATCTGTTTCTATTTCTCTGTCTCTCTCTCTGTCTCTCTCTCTCTCTCTCTCTCTCTCTCTCTCTCTCTCTCTTCTCTCTCTCTCTCTCTCTCTCTCTCTCAAAAGTCCTTCGGATGAGACTCTAAACCGAGGTCCCGTGTGCTGACGCGCGCAGAACATTAAGTTTTTGCGAACACGTTAAAACCCGTTCCTTTTTTCGGAAGAGTAGGCCAATGTGTGCCTGTGGAAACGGATGACAAAGTTTACAAAACTGCATACACACGGGGACTATTTGTAAAAAAAAAAAAAAAAGCACATGAGTTATCCTCGAAATAAAAGAATAAATAAATAAATATTTCTCTCTGTCTCTGTCTCTGTCTCTCCATGTTTTCTCCCCGATGACAAAGTTTACAAAACCGCATACACACGGGGACTTGATGTTTTAAAAAAAACCCGCACATAAATGCTTATTCGATTATCCTCGATATAAAAGAATAAAATGAAAAATGAAAGGAAACGTCTCTCTGTCTCTCTCTCTCAAAAGAAAACCAGGCAACGGAGGCAGAATTTTCAAAATTAAATCATATTTTAAAACAAAAGAGACAACAACAATAATAACAAAGACGAAGGAACGAGGTACAGTCGCTTCAGAGGTAATGACTACAAGAGAGACCAGATGTTGGCGGTTGCCATCAGCATCGATAGCACAGCAGCAGCAGCAACAGCAGCAACAGTAACATCACCATCAATAATAGCAACACCAGCAGGAACAGTAGCAGCAACAACAGTATTAATAGCAGCTACAGTTGCAACACCATCAATACTAGCAACAATAACTGCAATAGTACCAGTGCTAGCGACAAACTGCAGAAGCAGCAACAGTAACAGCAACGATAGATGCAATAGCAGTTGTAACAGCAACATTAACAGTAGTATTAGCAGCAACAACAGTAGAAGCAGCAGCAGCAACAAAACAACAGCAGTAGCAGTAGCAGCAACAACGGTAGAAGCAGCAGTAGCAGCAACAACAACAGCAGTAGCAGCAACAACGGTAGAAGCAACAGCAGCAGCAACAGCAGAAGTAGCAGCAGCAACAACGGCAGTAGCATTAGCAGCAGCAACAACAATAGCACTAGCAGCAACAACAGTAAAAGCAGCAGCGGTAGCAACAACAGCAACAACAACAGCAACAGCAGCAGTAGTAATAGCAGCAACAGCAGCAGCAACAACAACAGCAGTAGCAGTAGCAGCAACAACGGTAGAAGCAACAGCAACAAAAACAACAGCAGTAGCAGTAGCAGTAACAACGGTAGAAGCAGCAGCAACAACAACAGTAATAGCAGTAGTAGTATTAGCAGCAACAGTAACAGAAATAGCATTAGCAGCAACAACGGTAGAAGCAGTAGCAGCTGCACCAACAGCCACAGCAGCTACGGTAGAAGCAGCAGCAAAAATAACAGCAGCAACATTAGGCAGCAGCAACACTAGCCGTAGCAACAACAGCAGCAGCAGGAGCAGAAAGAAGAGCAAGGCACTGTGAAAACAGAAGCATTAGAGATCGAGAGGGATTTCTAGCACTTGCCACTGTTTAATTAAACATCAGCTTTGCGTGGGATTCCCATCAACGCTTGCAAACAAAGACATTTTGTCTGAAGAAGGAGGAGAAGAAGAAGAAGGAGGAGGAGGATTAGGAGGAGGAGGAGAAGACGGAGGAGGATTAGGAGGAGGAGGAGGAGAAGAAAGGAGGAGGAGGAGGAAGAGAAGAAGAAGAAGAAGAAGAAAAAGAAAAAGAAGAAGAAGAAGAAGAAGAAGAAGAAGAAGAAGAAGAAGAAGAAGAAGAAGAAGAAGAAGAAGAAGAAGAAGAAGAAGAAGAAGAAAAAACAACAACAACAACAACAACAACAACAACAAGGAGGAGGAGGAGGAGGATTAGGAGGATTTGGAGGAGGAGGAGCAGAAGAAGGAGGAGGACGAGAAGAGGGAGGAGGAGGACGAGGACGAGGAGAAGAAGAAGAAGGAGGAGGAGGAGAAGAAGAAGAAGAAGAAGGAGGAAGCGGAGGAGGAAGAAGAGAAGGGGAGGAGGAGGAGGAGGAAGAAGAGAAGAAGAAAAGAAGAAGAGAAGAAGAAGAAGAGAGAGAAGAAGAAGAAGAAGAAGAAGAAGAAGAAGAAGAAGAAGAAGAAGAAGAAGAAGAAGAAGAAGAAGAAGAAGAAGAGAGGAGGAGGAGGAGGGGGAGGGGAGGGGGAGGAGAGGAGGAGGAGGGCAAGAACAAGAACAAGAAGAAAATACAAATGGAAGAAGGCAAATGTGATGGTGGCGAGAGCTATGCGAAAAGAAAAGGAACAGTGGTAACCATAGTTGGGTGGTAGTGTTGAGGTACAAATACACTGAAAGTGATATGCAATACAATGCAATAAATACAATATGGTGCAATCCAATCCAATCCAATCCAACGCGATGCAATACAATATACAATGCAATGCGATGCAATACAATATACAATGCAATGCGACACAATACAATATACAATGCAATGCAATACAATACACTACGATACAAAACTATGCAATACAACACAATGCAATGCAATACAATACAATGCAGTACAACACCATACCATACAATACAATATGATACAATACGATACAATGCAATGCAATACAACACAATACAATACAATGCAACACAACACACCAATGCTGGAAAAAGACAAAGAATGGCGCACACATGAAGTAAACACTAGTATGTGTGCACACAAAACACACGCATTTTATGAAAGCACACAGTTTAGAGAGGACATAAAAACAGTTTGTATACATTCTGTTTAACTCACGCGCGTCTATTTATTTATTTTATTTATTTATTTTATTCCTTTATATCGAGGATAATGGAATGAGCACTCGTGTGCTTTTTTACATCCAGTCCCCGTATGTATGCGGTTTTGTAAATTCTGTCATCTGTTCCAACCGGCCCACAATGGCCTACTCTTACGAAAAGCGGAACAGGATTTAACGTGTGCGCAAGATGTTCTGCGTGCGCTCACACACGGGGCCTCGGTTTATAGTCTCATCCGAAGGACTTTTGGGGAGAGTGGAGCCAGCACTGATGTTAACTCCAGGGGAAAATATCCCCTTGAACGGGAATCGAACCCGGGTCGTCAGATTGTGAGCGCAATGTTCTAACCATTAGGCTATCCCGTCTCCCCCCCCCCCCCCCCCCCAACAGGGACACAGAGAGAGAGATTCACACTCAGCATCACAATATAGAAACCCCACAGAATAAGCCATCACACAATCATGAATTTTTTTAGCAACCATTCAAAACACCCACCACACCACCCACTCCACGCCACACCTACACCAAACCACACCACACCACACCACGCCCCACCACGTCACGTCACACCACACCACACCACCTACACCACACCACGCTACAAACCACACCTCACCAACCTACATCACACCACGCCACACCTACACCACACCACACCAACACCACACCTACACCACACCACGCTAACACCACCTACAACCACACCACGCTAACACCACACCTACAACCACAACCACACCACACCCAAAACCACACCTACACCACACCTACACCTCACCAACACCACACCTACACCACACCACGCTACACCACACCTACACCACACCACACCAACACCAAAACCACGCTACACCACACCCACACCACGCTACACACGTCACACCTACACCACACACTACACCACCACCACGCCACAAACCCACACCACACCTACACCACACCACACCACACCACACCTACACCACACCCAAAACCACACCAACACCAACATACACCACACCACGCTTTCACCACACCACACCACACCACAAAACCCACACCACACCACGCTACACCCCACCTAACCACACTACACCACGTCACACCTACACCACACCTACACCACACCTACACCACACCAACACCACACCTACACCCCCACCACGGGCCCCGTCCACACCTACACCCACCACACCACAACCACGTCCCCACCTACACCACACCTACAACCACACCTACACCACACCACACCACACCTACACCACACCCCACCACGTCACACCTACACCACACCACACCACACCTACACCCCAACACCACGTCACACCTACACCACACACACCACACCACACCCCGTCACACCTACACCACCTACACAACCACCACCACACCTACACCACACCCCGTCACACCTACACCAACCCAAAACCACGTCACACCTACACCACACCACACCACGTCACACCTACACCACACCACACCGCGTCACACCACACCACACCCACACCGCGTCAACCTACACCACACCCACACCACACCACACCACGTCACACTACACCACACCACACACACCTACACCACACACACCACACTACACCACACCTCACTAACCACACCACACCACGCCCCACCTTTCACCACACCACACCACACACACCACGCCACACCTAACCACACTACACCACACCACACCACACCTACACCACACCAACCCACACCATACCACACCACACCAAGTCACACCACACCACACCACACCAATCACACCACACCTACACCACACCACCACCACAACCACACCACACCAACACCGCCACACCTTCACCACACCCACACCAAACCACACCCACACCACACCACACCACACTACCCTACACCACACCACACCACACCACACCACACCATACCCCGCCACGTCACACCTACACCACACCTACACACAACCACACCACCCACAAAACACCACCCACAAATACACCACACCACACTACAAACCCCACCTACACCACACGTCACCACACCACGCACACCACACCACACACCACACCTACACCACACCCACACCACGCCACCCAACCTACACCACGCCACACCCACACCACACCAAGAAGAAAAGTGATTTTCTTCAATACCTGGTGCTAAAACCACACCGCTGTTTCTAATTAATAAACGAGGACCAGTAGCCTTACTTTCCTTCCTTCACATACCCCCCCCCCCCCACTGACAGTAAAGTCTACCAAAATAGATGTGAGTGATATAATATGTGTGGATGAAACGTTTTGATGTGATGTGATGTAATGATGTGAGAGAGAGACTAGGCAGGGAGGGAGGGGGAGGGAGAGAGAGGGAGGGAGAGGGAAGGGAGAGGGGAGAAAGAAAGAGAGAACACGACTTAGAGATATAAGAAAAAGACAGGGCATAAGACACTGAGAGAGATAGAGACTCAGAGACACAAGAGAGAGAGAAGAGAAAGAGAGGGGAGGAGAGGGAGAGTAGCAAAGAAAGAGAGAGCGAGATGAGACAGACAGACAGAAAGACAAGAGACAGAGATCACACTAGCATCACATAGCAACACCACAGATTAAGCCATACAAGATCATGACTTCCATAGTCGACAGACACAGACACACCAAACCACATCACACCACATCACACCACCACCACATCACACCACACGCACCACACACATCACACCATCACTCCACACCACACCAATCACACCACTCACACCACAACCACATCGCACACACCACACCACACTCCCCACATCACACCTCACCACTCACCAAAACACACCACCACCACAACCACATCCACCCCACCACACTCCCCACATCACACATCACCACACCACACCACACCCCACACCACAAACCCCACCACACCACAAAACAACATCCACCACCCACACCACACCCCACCACCACCACACCACAACCACCCACACACCATTCTCCACCACACCAAACCACACCACACCACACCACCCCACAATACACCACACCATACCATACCATACCACACCACAACACAACACACCACACCACGTCACACTTACACCACACCACCACCACAACACAACACAACACACACCATACACCACACCACACCACATCACCACCACACCACCACCACACCACCACCACACCACCACCACACCACCTTACAGAAAGAACAGTGAGTCTCTCCAATACCTTGTGATGCTAAAAACCACTTCACTGTTCTCTTTCTTAGGTAGGCCCCCTTCCTTCACTCTAGTAAAAGACTATTTGTTTTATTTTTTATTTTATTCTTTCATATAATAATAATAATAATAATATATGGAATTTATATAGCGCTGAATCTTGTAAAAAACAAACAAATCGAAGCGCTTGCACTCAATCATTTACAGGCATGCAACTCTCCTTAAACATAATGAACAGGTTTCAAATCCATGCGCGCGCACGTACGCATCGAGGATAATGGAATAAGCACTTAAGAACTTTTTTACATCCAGTCCCCCTGTGTATGCGGATTTGTGAATTCTATCATCTGTTCCCACCGGCACACAATCGCCTACTCTTCCGAAAAGCGGAACAGGATTTCACGTGTGCGCAAGATGTTCTGCGTGCGTTCGCACACACGGGACCTCGGTTTATAGTCTCATCCGAAGGACTTTTGGGGGAGAGTGGAGTCTGCACTGATGTTAACTCCAGAGGAAAATTTTCCCTTGAACGGGAATCGAACCCGGGCCGTCAGATTGCGAGCGCAATGTTCTGACCACTAGGCTATCCCGTCCCCTATGGAATATGGAATTACGCTCTAGGTTCTTAACTCTGGTACAGCGTCGGGGTGTGGCTGGCCAGTCCCACACACGGGAATGACAGACAGACAGTCCCCTATGGCAAGAGGGCACAGATGGAAGTCTTGATGCTGGTCTGTCCTGTCTACCTTGGTTGCATGCAGCCTTTCTTCTTTGCTCTCTTTTTGCTGAGCAAGAGTCTCTCTTTCTCTTAACACCATGGGGGGCAAGTCCAGCCGTACTGTACTTTCCTTGGTTCACACTATCCATCCCACTCATTGACTGACAGTGAAGTCGACCGAAATTAGATTGTGGGTGTGATGTGATGTGATGTAGTGTGATGTAGTGTCGTCGTGATATGTTATAGTTTTTAAAGTCACTTGGCTCTTTTTTGGAGATGATACTTTCTTATTAATTTATTTAGTGGAAATAGGAGAGAGAGAGAGAGAGAGAGAGAGAGAGAGAGAGAGAGAGAAGAAAGAGAGAGAAGAGAGAGAGAGAGAGAGAGAGAGAGAGAGAGAGAAACTAGGCAGAGACAGAGGGAGAGAGAGAGGGGAGGGAGAGAGGGGGGGGTGAGGGAGAGAGGAGGAGATAGAGAGTGAGAGAAAGAGGAGGGGGGGGGAGAGACAGAGACATAGAGAGACACAGAGCTAGAGAGACACAGAAAAAGACAAAAATAGGGAGAGAGAATCACACACAGTGAGAGAGAGAGAGAGAGGAGAGGAGAGAGAGAGGGAGCGGGGAGAGAGAGAGAGAGAGAGAGAGAGACAGACAGACAGACAGACAGACAAGCAGACAGACAGACAGACAGAAAGAGACACAGAGAGAGAAACAGGGAGAGAAACAGAGAGAGACATGTGCGCGCGGCCTAATCGACTTCAGAAGGTTGAACATGACTTCGATTTGAAGAATTCGCATTAAGATATTGAGAGAGAGAGAGGAGGAGAGGAGAGAGAGAGAGAGAGAGAGGAGAGAGAGGAGAGAGAGAGAGAAGAGAGAGAGAGAGAGAGAGCGCAAACAAACGAGAGAACAAACACCAAAAAAAGGAAATAATAATGGTGATGATAGCAATGGTGGCAGGGGAAAAGATCTTGTGATAAACATGGCAGTTTGGCGATGAGAGTGATAAGTCAGCCTATGGCTACACTTCACCTTTAGCATCCGGGTCATATCATACAATAGTATCTTCTATAGAAGTGCTTGCTAGTCAGCAAAAATTTCTGCCGACTTTCACATTTTCACATGAAAACAAAATACACTGTGTACTTGTTTTAAGGGATTGCTGTCACGGAACAATAGCAGGCAGTCACGAAAAAGTTGGAAATGATCGTCAGAAATGAGGATTTCTTCTTGTTGTTCCTACAGTGTTGGCCCCCTTCGCATGCGTAGTATGGTTAGGAGATTAGCAGACGTTGAAGAACTGAGAAGGTACTATTATTGCTGCAAAAAAATTTTAAAGTTTAAACCTACCAAATTTCATACCAAATCGCATGATTTTGAATTAAGAGTTTAGTCTTTCACAAAAAGTACTTTAAAAAAATTCTGTGGATGCTTTAGTATGTGTGGTATGAATGCAAGACAATGACAATGACAATGGCAATGACAAATTCTTTTATTTCCAGGATAATGAATAAGCACCCAAGAGTGACATATAGGAAAATGGAAGCAAAAGTGACAAACATTTATTTAGTGTGTAGCTTATCGTGCTGAAAACCATCACAAACATCCACTAATAAGGCATGTGCACTCGGCACACGTGCAAATGCATGTGTTTGAAGACAGCGGAGGTAGAGATATTTCTTTGTACCACATGGTCGTATCTGCCTACGTGCATACATGCATGTGTAGTCTGCCTGCTAAGAGAGAGAGAGAGAGAGGAGAGGAGGAGAGAGGAGAGAGAGAGAGAGGAGAGAGAGAGAGAGGAGAGAGAAGAGAAGAGAGAGAGAGATTGGGAGAGAAGTTAAGATGGTCACCAAAGGGAGAGAGAGTGAGGAAGGGATGGGGGAGAGAAGGAAATCGAGAGAGAGAGAGAGAAGAGAGGAGAGAGAGAGAGTGGAGAGAGAGAGAGAGAGAGAGAGAGAGGAGAGAGAGAGAGAGAGAGAGCTCTGAACTCTTAAATTGTTTATGAACATCGGCCTTAGGCCACAATACACTTTGAGGGACAAAAATTTCAGAGAGAGAGAGAGTTCCACAGAGACAAAGACAGAAAGAGAGAGGCACCGGCACAGACACAGAGAGAGCCACACAGAAACAGAGAGACAAAGATAAAACAGACAGATAGAGACAGAGAGACAGAGAGAGAGAGAGAGAGAGAGACAGAGAGAGACAGAGAGAGACAGAGAGAGAGAGAGAACGAGAGAGAGACAAAGACAGGAAGAGACAAAGAGACAGAGAGTCAGAGAGAGAGAGAAAGAGCGAGACTGAGAAAAAAAACAACAAAGAGAGAGACAGGCGGGATTGGTAGAGATACAGAGGCAGATACACACCAGAAAGAAAGAACAAGACAGAGAGACAGACAGAAGACAGACAGATACAAGAGAGAGTGAGAGACAAACAGACAGAAAGACGGAGACATAGGTCGAGAAAGAGTGAGACTGGAAGTCAGGGAGAGAGAGACAGGGAAAGACAAAAAAGACAGAGACACAGAGGCAGGCACAGAGACAGACAGAGACAGACAGACAGAGACAGACAGACAGACAGAATCAGAAGAGGGAGAGGAAGAATGAGACTGGGAGACAGGGAGAGAGACAGGGAAAGACAAAGAAAGACAGAGACACAGAGACAGACAGACAGAGACAGACAGACAGAGACAGATACAGAGACAGACAGACAGACAGAGACAGAAAGAGACAGAGGAGAGGAAGAATGAGACTGGGAGACAGGGAGAGAGAGACAGGGAAAGACAAAGAGAGACAGAGAAATACAGAGGGACGGGAGGAATGAGACTAGGAGACAGGGAAACGAAAGACAGAGAAAGACTCAGAGGCGAGAGAGAGAGAGAGACAGACAGACAGACAGACAGACATACAGATAGACAGACGGTCAGAGAGACAGACAGAGATTGGTTGATGATGTTCAGCGTGATAGATAGCCTGGCAACCAGAAATAGCATTGATTAACTCACACCATCCTACTACAGACAGAGATTGGTTGATGATGTTCAGCGTGATAGATAGCCTGGCAACCAGAAATAGCATTGATTAACTCACACCATCCTACTACAGACAGAGATTGGTTGATGATGTTCAGCGTGATAGATAGCCTGGCAACCAGAAATAGCATTGATTAACTCACACCATCCTACTACAGACAGAGATTGGTTGATGATGTTCAGCGTGATAGATAGCCTGGCAACCAGAAATAGCATTGATTAACTCACACCATCCTACTACAGACAGAGATTGGTTGATGATGTTCAGCGTGATAGATAGCCTGGCAACCAGAAATAGCATTGATTAACTCACACCATCCTACTACAGACAGAATAAGTGCCAAAGGGAAGGGAGAGAAGAGGTAGTTTTCCCCCCTCCACTCTCCCCACCCCCACCCCCACCCCCCCACACACACACTCTCACTGAAACTAAAATAGCCTCCATTGTCCAATCTCTTTGATAACATCATGGCCATGTAGATTTACTCTTACTGTTTATTTTTTTTTGGTAGTAATTTTTTTTTTCGGGGGGGCGGGGGTAGTGTATTTGAAATATTTTATTATTATAACTCTAAAAACATACTTACTGTGAATTTTCAGGTATTTTTGAAGATGGGTTTATGTTTAGTTTGTGTATTTATTCTGTATTCATTTTTCGTTTGTTTCTTTTGTTATTTTCCCTTAGGGGGGAAGGATGGAGGAGGAAATAAAGAGACAGACACAGACGCACACTGACACACACACACACACACAGAGTCACACACATACATACACACACTGACATACACACACAAACCCTCCCTCCCCCCATCCATAGACACACACACCACACTAGACACATACACTGCACACACACACCACATCACTACACGCGCACACTCACACACAGACCCCCCCCCCCCCCCATACAATACACAACACAAGTCAAAACACACAGAGCCACATGCACACAGACGCGCGCGCACACACACACACACACACACACACACACACACACACACACACACACACACATTGGCAGAAACAAGAACAGACTCGACCAGAGTTCAATATTCAGGAGCTCCACCAAAAATCCAAAGCCCCAACTCTCCGTTCTATTTTTACCTTGTGAAGTCTGCTTAGGTTTAACTCACCACCAATATCCACTTTTGTTTATATATACATGAAAAAGAGAATCCCTGTTTCTCTTCCAGTTATAAAATCTATATACTTGAACACTACAATTTATCTTTTTGTGTATTTAAGAAGTAGTCAACATTTTCTGGAACAGGAAAGACAATTGGGGGGTGACGTCACGCCTAACTCGACTTCAGAAGGATTGAACATACTTCCATTTGAAGAAATTCGCATTAAGTTATTTGGCAGAGAGAGAGAGAGAGAGAGAGAGAGAGAGAGAGAGAGAGAGAGAGAGAGAGAGAGAGAGAGACTCGAAACTCGAAATGGTTTATTCAGTATAGGCCATGGCCCCTTACTGAAGGGAGAGAGAGAGAGAGAGAAAGAGACAGAGACAGAGACAGAGATAGAGACAGAGATAGAGAGAGAGCAAACAAACGAGAGAACAAACACCAAAAAAAGGAAATAATAATGGCGATGATAGCAATGGTGGCAGGGGAAAAGATCTTGTGATAAACATGGCAGTTTGGCGATGAGAGTGATAAGTCAGCCTATGGCTACACTTCACCTTTAGCATCCAGGTCATATCATATAATAGTATCTTCTATAGAAGTGCTTGCTAGTCAGCAAAAATTTCTGCCGACTTTCACATTTTCACATGAAAACAAAATACTCTGTGTACTTGTTTTAAGGGATTGCTGTCACGGAACAATACCAGGCTGTCACGAAAAAAGTTGGA
>CM054138.1:30642953-30685453 GCA_028751875.1 Rapana venosa
CTAATTCCCCTACTTTCGACAGTATTAGCTCAGTCGCGGAGCCAGACTGAGTGAGTTGCCCACCCGAGGTGGCAACCACAACAACAGCCCTCCAACAACCGTCTCCCCTGAATCTCCAACCCCAAAGGCTTTGACACAAGCTCACCACAGGCACAGAAGTGCATGGGGAAATCGAAACTGAGGTCACCATGAGACCAGAGCAGCCAGGACCACCGAATCAGAGGCAACATTTTTATAACAAGATGATCAGCGGTGATGAGGATGATGAAAGCATACTGCTGTGGAAGTGCATGTGCTTTGAGACAACTTGACAGGGTTGTACTCTACCCTTTCTATCAGAAAATATCCCGGCGTCAACCAGGCCTGAGAGATACAAATACCTGCAGTGTTGGTCAGGTAATTTGAGCAACACTCTAAAAATTACATCCAAAACATGAACGAAGCTCTACTGTGTGGTCCTAGTCTTCCACCCTGGGTAAGAGGCGGCCAGAGTCCGAAAAAATCCCTATGACTCTTATGGGACTCGAACCCGCGACCTTCCAGTCTGTATCCCAAGGCCCTAACCACTGCGCCAAGGCGGCTAGTCAGTCCGCTTAATTTATTATCCTCAGATTAAACCCACAAAAAAACCGACAACAAAAAACAACAAGAAACAAAGAAGAAAAACAAAAAAGGTTTTTTTACAACAAATTCAAAGTGGACAAATAGAAAACGCTATAGGGCAAATATCACAACAGAATGAACTTTGTATCTACGTACCAGCGCTTACAATTTTACCACCTAGTCGCCATAATAAACTAGTACAGGAAAAATGCCACATACTGTGTTGAGAAGAAGAAAGTTCAACGTACTAAGAAATTTCATCAGACATTTTTTTGGCGATGCAAAAACAAAATAGTAAGACAAGGAGATGAAACAAAAAATAAGGTTACAAAATCCCCAAAGAAGCGAAGAAAATGATAGAAAAGGGGATATTTCTGGCACAGTAACTTTAGGCGGGGTTGCTACTTATACTTATGTTTATGTTTGTACGTATGTGAAACGTGGACCATAACAGCATACGTTGAAAGAAGTATATATTTTTTTATCTATTTATATAACTTTAAGTCACGTCAGATTTCTCTGCGTGAAATTGAGGCTGCTCTCCCCGGGGAGAGCGCGTCGCCACAGAGCACAGCCACCCATTTATTTTTCTTTTTTCCTGTCTGAAACTGCATTTGTTTCCCAATCAGAGTGGCTTTTCCTACAGAATTTTGCCAGGGACAACTCTCTTGCCGTGGGTTCTTTTACGTGCGCTAAATAATTTTGTGTAACACACGGGACCTCGGTTTATCGTCTCATCCGAAAGACTAGCACCCAGACCACCCCTCATGGTCTAATGGATGGGGGAAAAGTTTCGGATCCAAACGGGATAGGCAATGGAGATGAGATCCTTTCGCAAACTCCTTGGTATCTCATACAGAGGTCACATCACTAATGAGGGAGTTAAAACCAGAATCAAAAACGCCATTGTACCATTATGAAGAGCTCCTGACTTCAGTAAAACACAACGACAACAAAAAAATGTATGTGGTACGGGCACGTCACGCAAACATCTGGACTGGCCAAGACTGTCCTCTTACAGGGAACAACAGTACAAGGAGGGAGACGAAGAAGAGGCAGATAGAGAAAACGATGGGAAGACAATATCAGAGAGTGGACTTGCCTTGAGTGGAACGATTTGCTACGGAAAGCAGAGGACCGCGGGGAGTGGAGGAAGCTGGTTGCAAAATCTTCATTGGTGCCCCCACGGTCTACGGGACAGGTGAAGGTTTTATTTATTTATTAATGTATTTATTTAGTTAGTTAGTTAGTTAGTTAGTTATACCACTTTCAGTCACGAGATTTCTCTGCGTGAAATTCGGGCTGCTCTCCCTCGGGGAGAGCGCATCGCCACAAGAACAGCGCCACCCATTTTTTTTTTGGATCTGCAACTGTATTTGTTTCCCTATCAGAGTGGCTTTTTTTCCTAAGAATTTTGCCAGGGACAACTCTCTCGTTGCCGTGGGTTCTTTTACGTGCGCTGAATAATGACGTGTAACACACGGGACCTGGGTTTATCGTCTCATCCGAAAGACTAGCGCCCAGACCACCACCCATGGTCTAATGGATGGGGGGGGGGGGGGGGGGGAGTTTCGGGCCCAAACGGGGATTCAAACCACCGCACACTTCCGACCCGGACTTTTGGCTTTCTAGACAGGCGCGTTACCTCTAGACCACCGATCCACCTAAGACTGGTCTGCCTGTCTGAAAGTGAGGATTTACTGCTGCTGAAACATTCCCGGCATCTCCTCTCGGGAGACAGAGCTCTGGCTTTGTTAAGGCTTCAAGATAAAGGCTAAACACTTCACTTCTAATTAACTGGCCTAACATGCTTCCTTCTCTGCATCCGCCCTCTCTCGTGGGTCTCTTCTTTACGTGCCTTGAATCTCTCTCTTCCTGCTCCTCCTCTGACCTCGGTTTTTAGTCTCTCTCTAAAAGACTGCGCTAGACCACCTCTCTCTTCTAATGCATCGTGCAATCTCTCTTCTCTCATCTCTGTTTCATCCTACTCTCTCTCTCTCTCACCTCGTCTTTTGCTCTCTCTCATTGCCTCTTCTCTCTCTCTCTCTCCATCTCTCCTTCTTGTCTCTCTCTCTCTCTGCCTCTCTCTCTCTCTCTTTACTTGCTGCTAACTCTCTCTCTGCATCTCTCTCCTCCACTCTGCCTTTTGCTTCACTCTCTCTACTCTCTCTCTCTCTTCTCTTGCTTGGCTCTACTTGCTTGCTCTCTCTCCTCTCCCCCCTCTCTCTCTCTCTCTCTCTCTCTCTCTTTTGCGCTCTCTCTCTCTCTCACTCTCTCTTTCTCTCTCCTCTCTCTCTCTCTCTCTATCTCTCTTCTCGCTCTCTCTCTCTCCTCTCTCTTCTCTCTCTCTCTCTCTCTCACTCTCTCTTTGCTCTCTCTCTCTCTCTCTCTCTCTCTCTCTCTCTCTCTCTCTCTCTCTCTCTTTCGCTTGCTCGCTCGCTCTCCACGGGCACGCACACACGCATGCATGAACAAACACACACACACGCACGCACGCACACACACACACACACACACACGTCCACATGTGCGCGCACACACACATACATACATGCGTACATACATATATACATACATAATAAATACATACATACATAGATATACTATACATACATACATGATATTACATAATACATATACATATATATACATACATACATACATATATACATTCATCCATACATACATAAAGACATACAGACAGACAGACATATATATACACACACATACATACATACATACATACATACATACATACATACACACATACACACATACACACATACAACTACATACATACATACATACATACACTCACACACACATACACACATACACACAGAGACAGAGAAGGAAACAGATCAGAAACAGCCAGACAGACAAAGACAAACATCCACACAGATTATAAATGACACAGACAAGGACAGAGACAGCCAAAAACATACAGACTCAGACAAAAAATGTACAGACACACAGAAGCAGACAGACAGACAGCCATACACACAGACAAAGACACAGACAAACAGAGATAGACACAGACAAACACACACACAGACACAGACACAGACAGCCATACACACAGACACAGACACAGACAAACACACACAGACACAGACAAACACACACAGACACAGACAACAACAGAGATAGACACAGACACAGACAAACACACAGACACAGACAAACACACACAGACACAGACACAGACAAACACACACAGACACAGACACAGACAAACACACACAGACACAGGCAGAGAATGGACGGTCTGGCATCATAACAATCTATTTTCACCGGAGGCAACAGCCAACACACGAAAAGTCAGTACTAGGATCCATTTGATATAGAGACGCCTACGATATCCCATAAAAGCTATACACTATGACTCTCCTTAGTCTCCTGGGTGTAATGGCTAATGATGATGATGAATGATACTACTACTACTACTTCTACTACTACATCTACTACTACTACTACTACTACTACTACTACTACTGCTGCTTCTACTACTATACTACTACTACTACTACTAGTACTATTTCTACTACTACTACTACTACTACCACTACTACTACTACTAGTAGTAGCACTACTTCTACTACTACTACTACTACTACTACTACTACTTCTACCACCACCACTACTACTACTACTACTACTAGTAGTAGTAGTACTAACTGCTACTACTACTACTTCTACTACTACTAACTACTACTACTACTTCTACTACTACTACTAACTACTTCTACTTCTACTACTACTACCACTATTACTACTACTACTACTACTACTACTACTACTTCTACTACTACTACTACTACTACTACTACTACTACTTCTACTATACACCCTCCTTCTCTACAGCTTAGCAAATTTCTTGTTTCGCCACTGTAGCCAAGTGGTTTAGGCAACCTGCATTAAACAGCTAATCCTCATTGGAGTTAAAGATCCTGTAAAGCAAAAAGTGAAAATATCAAACAAAGAAACATGAAGAAGAAAGAACCTGGAGAGAAAGAGAGAGAGAGAGAGAGAGAGAGAGAGAGAGAGAGAGGAGGGAGTGGGAGAGGGAAGAGAGACAGACAACAGGGACAGGAGAGAGAGAGGAAGAGAGCGAGATAAGAGAAGAGAGAGAGAAAGAGAGAGAGATAGAGAGAGAGAGAGACAAGAGAGGAGGGGAGGGGAGAGGGAAGAGAGACAAGAGAGATTTTCTTTTAATTTAATTTTATTTCATTCTTTTATTTCGAGGATAATGGAATAAGCACTCATGTGCTTTTTTTTCATCCAGTTTCCGTGTGTATGCAGTTTTGACAATTTTGAGAGAGAGAGAGAGAGAGATCTTCAGAAATGAAAATCTGGCTGATTCTAGCTTCTCAAGAACTGGACAATTCTACAGAAAGTAGAATCAAAGTGATGACATGATCTTACTCCGACTCGGTGTTAAGCGCACGTAAAAGATCCCACAGCAAACAAAATGTATCCCCTGTCAAAATTACGCAGGACATAAAAAACGCGTATAAAAGGAAAACAAACACACGTGCAAACATGATTTTCAAAAAAAATATACATGAATGATGCTTTTCGTTGCGACGCAATCACTTACAAGGAGAAAGCATTCCGAACTTTTACGCCGAAAAATCTGCAGTAACTGAAAAAGGATATACAATACAATACGTTACAATAGGATGCAATACAAAACGAGACAAGGCAATGAAATATAATGCAATGTATGATACAATAATTATGATACTTCTTCATCGTCGTCGAACGCTCAGACAGCAACTATTGTTGCCTGTCATATGAGCGAAAAATGCTTTGAGCTGCAGTTAACCGCCTGACAAGTGCAGGCCTAGCACATCCAACTTCAGCGTGGGGGAGAATTGTCATCTTTTAAGTCTTTCTGAGGAGGGAGAGGGGGGAAGAACAGCAGGAGAATGGACCAAGAAAGCAGAAAACAGAAGAGAAGGAGGTGACACGAGGAACGAGGAACAAGGCAGAAACAAAGAGAGGGATAGAAAAGAGGGAATTCCTAGCACAGAATTTCCAGAAGGTGGGGGGGATGCTATTTATACTGACAGGCCCCAGGCATACCCACAGGGTAAAAGGTAAAGGTGTCCTATAACCTATGTGGTCGTAGGGGAGCGAGGCGTCAGAGACCTCACTTTTCAAGGGGCCATCATATTGAAGGCGGCGTCCATCTCCTCTCCCTCGTTGCTTTACCTTCCCTGACCCTAAAGAGGGCAGGTACCCATTTATAGCTGGGTGAACTGGGAGACTATACTGAAGCCAAGGCGCGCAAACAGCCACCCATCCCATTGGTAACCACGCTCGATGCTGCTTAGCACTGGCTTTTGGAGAGAAAGCGAGTGCTCTGACCACTGAGCTATCTCGTGGGATAAACCCAATCTTTTTTTGTGTGTTGAACGTATGAAAAGGGGAAGCGAAATTACTTCTCTAGAGTTGTAGTAAACACACAAGATTGGTTCGAGACGTAACGAAATCTCCATTCTGTAATCAAGGGAGTCAGGCTGATGGTATTCCCATTCACGTACCTCGGGGATGTGGATGTGGGGAGAGGAGTTTTTCGCTGCAGCAAACATCGGATGATGGTGTCTGTCACTCGCTTGTGTTTGACAGCAAACCTCAGTCATCCCTGAGGATTTGGAAGGGAGTCTTTTGTGGTGGAGGAAACTAGGCCAATCCACACCGCCTCGCCCCTGACCCCGCCCCCCCCCCCCCCCCCTCCCGAATCGCTTTTCTCACACCCTTACACATCTGTGTCTGTGTCTGTATCTGTCTGTCTGTCTTGTCTTGTCTGCCTGTCTGTCTGTCTGTCTATCTCTGTCTGTCTATCTCCTGTCTATCGTCTCTGTCCCTGTCCCTGTCTCTCTCTGTGTCGCTCTCTCTCTCTCTTCTCTCCTCCTCTCTTCTCGTCTCTCTCTCTCTCTCTCTCTCTTCTCTTTCTTCTTCTCTCTCTTTCTTTCTTTTTCTCTCTCAGTCTCTTCAGTATCACGATGTATCCCTAAAGGTGGGGACTGGATGTGAAAAAGCACATAGGTGCTTATTCATTATCCCCGAAATAAAACAATTTGATTTGATTTGATTTGACTTAATTTGTCTGTCTCTCTCTCTTTCTTTCTCTGTCTCTCTGTTTCTTTGTCTCTCTCAACGTCTCTGTTGTTGTCTTCGATTTTACGTCTGTTCACTCTCAGTGATATTAGACGAGAGAAAAAACACATATATACAAGGGGTGTATGAGAATTGAGGTGGTGGTGGAGTCCCTACTGAAAAAAGTGAGGGGGGAAAAGTAGTCTTATCATGAAAAGAAACCGCACAACGCAAAAGATACAATAAAAAAAAAATTTAAAACAAAAACAAAAACATGAAAAGTGATTAACGTTAATGAAACTATAACAAATGTCCCATAGGACTATGCCAGAGACCTTTTGCAATATCAAATGCCAAATTCAAATTATTGAATATGCTTCTAAGGGAGCTTTCAGAAAATTGGGGTAAAAAAGCTTTTGTATTCTTACATTCAAATATTATATGAGTATTAGAAATATTCTCGCCACACAGACATTTACTGTGTCTACTGAATTTGGTTACGAATGCTATTATTCTATAAAACAAACTATTCACTCTTCGTGCTGTGGAGATATTTGAGCAAGCCTTAGAATGACTCACGACTCTTGCTTTATCAGTTTTGATGACAGATCTGTTTCTCCCTGTCCCTCTGTCTGTCTCTCTATGTGTCTCTCTATTTCTCTCTCTCTCTCTCTCTCTCTCTCTCTCTCTCTCTCTCTCTCTTCTCTCTCTCTCTCTCTAGCAAAAACGAAATTCCACTGCCTACTAGGAGTACAACAGGGAGGCTGATACAGTCATCTAGTGGCATAGTCATGATTATACAACTGATCAAACCAGCCCAAATGATCTTCGTGGCACGGATTCCACGTCATGGTACAAAGATAGAGATCCAGAGTCAGACACAGCAAAGTGTTCAGTCAGGCAGGGCCAATGGCTCCTGCTATTTTGTTACACAAAACACGTGAGGAAAACGAAACTGGCGAGGACACGTATGCGGCAATCTGTGAGAAGAGAAGAGAGAAGAAGTAAAACCCAACTACACACCTAAACTTCGAAATCAAATCAGACGGATTGGGCAAACGGGAAGTCGAGGACGGAAATGATGCTTCTGCGCAGTACAAAAGTCTAACTTTACTAACCGATTCCAAACGAGTCGCCGCCTACAATTCTCTAATGTCCATTCCAGAGAGAAAACTACACAGGCCTTTGCCTTGACTATTCCTATAGAGAGTAACACGCCAAAAAGTTCCGCGTACTTCTTTCTAGTGGAAATGTAGTTCCCTTACAAATTTCAGTTTAAAGGTAAGAATACGTAGTAATGGTTTCGTATACTGTTTTACGTTGAACTGTTTACAATGCTACAGATAAAGTGAGTATCCTAAAAGTGTTTGTTTCTGTTGTTTATAGTCCAACCATTCACAAGAACCATATTACTGATGATGGGGCTTTTTTTTTTTTTAAATCAGTGATAAATTTATACTGAAAATCAGCCTGTGGGCAGTATAAGATTTGAAGAAAAGCTTTAAAAAAATGTGTACATGTCTACAGGTAGTCTGCATGCCTCTGTGTGTATGTGTGTGTGTGTGTGTGTGTGTGTCTGTCTGTCTATCTGTCTGTGTCTCTCTGTCTCTCTGTCTGTCTGTACCAATGAATACATACCTGTTGTAGGAAAACGTGCTGTCAGATACACACACTGACAATCTGCCATCTGTCTGGAGCAGAACTACTGGACACTCCCCAGTAGCAGACTGCAGCCACTCCACTCCTGGTCCACTCCCTCCCAGCACACAGTTCAAATATTCCACCACTCTACTGATGATGTCAGTCAGCATTTCCTGCAGGCATGTGACGGTCTCATTACAGATAAATTACAGTCTCTGTTGTTACCATCCTTTCTCCTAGTGGAGGGTTGAACAGAAAAGAAAGACGAAAAGGAAAAGAGTGGAATCCCACACAGCGTCTACAGAAGTCTTGTGTGACACGTAATGTTTGGTGTAATTGTGGGGACGGCAGGAAGGAAGGAAGGAAGGAAGGAAGAAAGGAAGGAAGTGGGTTTGTTTCCTGTTCCTGTCTGGTTTTTACTCATGGCGTCAGTATAGTGATAGTGTCTTTAACAAGATTTCTTTTCCAGACTTGTGTGTTTGGAACAGTTTTGAGACACGTTTAACTAGAATCTGTGGATTTCTGTGTTTCTACATGTTTATTGTCAGTTTTTCGCCTGCTTTCAGTTTAGGTCCTTGAACGTAGCATGGAGAATTTTCTTTTCTAGGGGTATGTATTTGAAACAGTTTCATGAGATGTTTAACCAGAATCTGTGGATTTCTGTTTTTCTACATTTTCATTGTCAGTTTTTTGGCCTGGTTTCAGTTTAGATCATTGAACATGACATGGGGAATATTCAGCCTTTGGTGGATTACTAAGAATGCAACCAACTACCAAGGCCAAATCATGACAGTCATCATGTTAATCAAGAATGAACCAACTAAGGCTTATTTTTATCTTTAAAAAAATACCCACACTATTGAATAGATAGACTTCTCAAGCAGAAAAAAGATGTAAAATTAATGAGTCTTGAATTTTTAGTTTTGATTAAACACCAAAAAGTACAAAACAAATGATGACTAAAACTGTGTCAAACTTGAGGACATTTATAAAAAAAAATATTCAACAGAATCTTACCCACTACTCATCCTCACCCCTACATCCACCTCACAGCCTAAGAAATAAACAAATTATTAAGAACTGAATTACAAATCTACCAGATTTTCTTTTCCTTAAGCAGAACTACTGGACACTCCCCCAGTAGCAGACTGCAGCCACTCCACTCCTGGTCCACCCCCTCCCAGCACACAGTTCAAATATTCCACCACTCTACTGATGATGTCAGTCAGCATTTCCTGCAGGCGTGTGACGGTCTCATTACAGATAAATTACAGTCTCTGTTGTTACCATCCTTTCTCCTAGTGGAGGGTTGAACAGAAAAGAAAGACGAAAAGGAAAAGAGTGGAATCCCACACAGCGTCTACAGAAGTCTTGTGTGACACGTAATGTTTGGTGTAATTGTGGGGATGGCAGGAAGGAAGGAAGGAAGGAAGGAAGAAAGGAAGGAAGTGGGTTTGTTTCCTGTTCCTGTCTGTGTTTTACTCATGGTGTCAGTATAGTGAGAGTGTCTTTAACAAGATTTCTTTTCCAGACTTGTGTGCTTGGAAACACTTTTGTCACACGTTTAATCAGATTTTGTAGATTTCTGTGTTTCTACATTTTCATTTTCAGATTTTTGCCTGTTTTCAGTTTATATCATTGAACGTAGCATGGGGAATATTCTTTTCCAGGGGTAGTATTTGAAACAGTTTCGTGAGATGTTTAACCAGAATCTGTGTATTTCTGAGTGTCTACATTTTCATTGTTAGTTTTTGGGCCTGTTTTTATTTTAGATTATTGAACATACCATGGAGAATATTCAGTCTTTGGTGGATTATCTATAATGCAACCAACTACAAATGTCACACCATGACAGTCATCATGTTAATCAAGAATAAACCAACTAAGGTTTATCTTTATCTTTTAAAAAAACCCACACTATTGAATAGATAGACTTCTCAAGCAGAAAAAAGATGTAAAATTAATGAGTCTTGAATTTTTAGATTTGATTAAACACCAAAAAGTACAAAACAAATGATGACTAAAACTGTGTCAAACTTGAGGACATTTATAAAAAAAAAAAATATTCAACAGAATCTTACCCACTACTCATCCTCACCCCTCCCTTCACCTCACAGCCCAAGAAATAAATTATTACAGATTTACAAATCTACCATATTTTGTTTTCCTTAAGCAGAACTACTGGACACTCCCCAGTAGCAGACTGCAGCCACTCCACTCCTGGTCCACTCCCTCCCAGCACACAGTTCAAATATTCCACCACTCTACTGATGATGTCAGTCAGCATTTCCTGCAGGCATGTGACGGTCTCATTACAGATAAATTACAGTCTCTGTTGTTACCATCCTCTCTCCTAGTGGAGGGTTGAACAGAAAAGAAAGACGAAAAGGAAAAGAGTGGAATCCCACACAGCGTCTACAGAAGTCTTGTGTGACACGTAATGTTTGGTGTAGTTGTGGGGATGGATGGAAGGTAGGAAGGAAGGGAGGAAGTGGGTTTGTTTCCTGCTCCTGTCTGGTTTTTACTCATGGCGTCAGTATAGTGAGAGTGTCTTTAACAAGATTTCTTTTCCAGACTTGTGTGCTTGGAAACACTTTTGTCACACGTTTAATCAGAATTTGTAGATTTCTGTGTTTCTACATTTTCATTTCCAGATTTTTGCCTGTTTTCAGTTTATATCATTGAACGCAGCATGGGGAATATTCTTTTCCAGGGGTAGTATTTGAAACAGTTTCGTGAGATGTTTAACCAGAATCTGTGGATTTCTGAGTGTCTACATTTTCATTGTTAGTTTTTGGACCTGTTTTTAGTTTAGATTATTGAACATACCATGGAGAATATTCAGTCTTTGGTGGATTATCTATAATGCAACCAACTACAAAAGTCACACCATGACAGTCATCATGTTAATCAAGAATGAACCAACTAAGGCTTATCTTTATCTTTAAAAAAAAAAATACCCACACTACTGAATAGATAGACTTCTCAAGCAGAAAAAAGTGAAATTAATGAGTCTTGAATTTTTTTGTTTTGATTAAACACCAAAAAGTACAAAACAAATGATGACTAAAACTGTGTCAAACATGAGGACATTTATTTAAAAAATATTCAACAGAATCTTACCCACTACTCATCTTCACCCCTACCTCCACCTCACAGCCTAAGAAATAAACAAATAATTAAGAACTGAATTACAAATCTACCAGATTTTGTTTTCCTTAAGCAGAACTACTGGACACTCCCCAGTAGCAGACTGCAGCCACTCCACTCCTGGTCCACTCCCTCCCAGCACACAGTTCAAATATTCCACCACTCTACTGATGATGTCAGTCAGCATTTCCTGCAGGCCTGTGACGGTCTCATTACAGATAAATTACAGTCTCTGTTGTTACCATCCTTTCTCCTAGTGGAGGGATGAGCAGAAAAGAAAGAAGAAAAGGAAAAGAGTGGAATCCCACACAGCGTCTACAGAAGTCTTGTGTGACACGTAATGTTTGGTGTAATTATGGGGATGGCAGGAAGGAAGGAAGGAAGAAAGGAAGGAAGTGGGTTTGTTTCCTGTTCCTGTCTGTGTTTTACTCATGGTGTCAGTATAGTGAGAGTGTCTTTAACAAGATTTCTTTTCCAGACTTGTGTGCTTGGAACAGTTTTGAGACACGTTTAACTAGAATTTGTGGATTTCTGTGTTTCTACATGTTTATTGTCAGTTTTTCGCCTACTTTCAGTTTAGATCATTTGAACGTAGTATGGGGAATATTCTTTTCTAGGGGTATGTATTTGAAACAGTTTCGTGAGATGTTTAACCAGAATCTGTGGATTTCTGAGTGTCTACATTTTCATTGTTAGTTTTTGGGCCTGTTTTTATTTTAGATTATTGAACATACCATGGAGAATATTCAGTCTTTGGTGGATTATCTATAATGCAACCAACTACAAATGTCACACCATGACAGTCATCATGTTAATCAAGAATAAACCAACTAAGGTTTATCTTTATCTTTTAAAAAAACCCACACTATTGAATAGATAGACTTCTCAAGCAGAAAAAAGATGTAAAATTAATGAGTCTTGAATTTTTAGATTTGATTAAACACCAAAAAGTACAAAACAAATGATGACTAAAACTGTGTCAAACTTGAGGAC
The DNA here is from genome assembly GCA_028751875.1 of Rapana venosa. NCBI lineage: Eukaryota > Metazoa > Mollusca > Gastropoda > Neogastropoda > Muricidae > Rapana > Rapana venosa. Next base: position 30,655,446 of record CM054138.1, read on the forward strand.
ATTTATAAAAAAAAAAAATATTCAACAGAATCTTACCCACTACTCATCCTCACCCCTCCCTTCACCTCACAGCCCAAGAAATAAATTATTACAGATTTACAAATCTACCATATTTGTTTTCCTTAAGCAGAACTACTGGACACTCCCCAGTAGCAGACTGCAGCCACTCCACTCCTGGTCCACTCCCTCCAGCACACAGTTCAAATATTCCACCACTCTACTGATGATGTCAGTCAGCATTTCCTGCAGGCATGTGACGGTCTCATTACAGATAAATTACAGTCTCTGTTGTTACCATCCTCTCTCCTAGTGGAGGGTTGAACAGAAAAGAAAGACGAAAAGGAAAAGAGTGGAATCCCACACAGCGTCTACAGAAGTCTTGTGTGACACGTAATGTTTGGTGTAGTTGTGGGGATGGATGGAAGGTAAGGAAGGAAGGAGGAAGTGGGTTGTTTCCTGCTCCTGTCTGGTTTTACTCATGGCGTCAGTATAGTGAGAGTGTCTTTAACAAGATTTCTTTTCCAGACTTGTGTGCTTGGAAACACTTTTGTCACACGTTTAATCAGAATTTGTAGATTTCTGTGTTTCTACATTTTCATTTCCAGATTTTTGCCTGTTTTCAGTTTATATCATTGAACGCAGCATGGGGAATATTCTTTTCCAGGGGTTGTATTTGAAACAGTTTCGTGAGATGTTTAACCAGAATCTGTGGATTTCTGAGTGTCTACATTTTCATTGTTAGTTTTTTTGGGCCTGTTTTTAGTTTAGATTATTGAACATACCATGGAGAATATTCAGTCTTTGGTGGATTATCTATAATGCAACCAACTACAAAAGTCACACCATGACAGTCATCATGTTAATCAAGAATGAACCAACTAAGGCTTATCTTTATCTTTAAAAAAAAAAATACCCACACTACTGAATAGATAGACTTCTCAAGCAGAAAAAAAGTGAAATTAATGAGTCTTGAATTTTTTTGTTTTGATTAAACACCAAAAAGTACAAAACAAATGATGACTAAAACTGTGTCAAACATGAGGACATTTATTTAAAAAATATTCAACAGAATCTTACCCACTACTCATCTTCACCCTACCTCCACCTCACAGCCTAAGAAATAAACAAATAATTAAGAACTGAATTACAATCTACCAGATTTTGTTTTCCTTAAGCAGAACTACTGGACACTCCCCAGTAGCAGACTGCAGCCACTCCACTCCTGGTCCACTCCCTCCCAGCACACAGTTCAAATATTCCACCACTCTACTGATGATGTCAGTCAGCATTTCCTGCAGGCCTGTGACGGTCTCATTACAGATAAATTACAGTCTCTGTTGTTACCATCCTTTCTCCTAGTGGAGGGATGAGCAGAAAAGAAAGAAGAAAAGGAAAAGAGTGGAATCCCACACAGCGTCTACAGAAGTCTTGTGTGACACGTAATGTTTGGTGTAATTATGGGGGTGGCAGGAAGGAAGGAAGGAAGAAAGGAAGGAAGTGGGTTTGTTTCCTGTTCCTGTCTGTGTTTTACTCATGGTGTCAGTATAGTGAGAGTGTCTTTAACAAGATTTCTTTTCCAGACTTGTGTGCTTGGAACAGTTTTGAGACACGTTTAACTAGAATTTGTGGATTTCTGTGTTTCTACATGTTTATTGTCAGTTTTTCGCCTACTTTCAGTTTAGATCATTTGAACGTAGTATGGGGAATATTCTTTTCTAGGGGTATGTATTTGAAACAGTTTCGTGAGATGTTTAACCAGAATCTGTGGATTTCTGAGTGTCTACATTTTCATTGTTAGTTTTTGGGCCTGTTTTTAGTTTAGATTATTGAACATACCATGGAGAATATTCAGTCTTTGGTGGATTATCTATAATGCAACCAACTACAAAAGTCACACCATGACAGTCATCATGTTAATCAAGAATGAACCAACTAAGGCTTATCTTTATCTTTAAAAAAAAAACTCACACTATTGAATGGATAGATTTCTCAAGCAGAAAAAAGATGTAAAATTAATGAGTCTTGAATTTTATAGTTTTGATTAAACACCAAAAAGTACAAAACAAATGATGACTAAAACTGTGTCAAACTTGAGGACATTTATATATAAAAAAATATTCAACAGAATCTTACCCACTACTCATCCTCACCCCTACCTCCATGTCACAGCCCAAGAAATAAACAAATTATTAAGAACTGAATTACAAATCTACCAGGTTTTCTTTCCCTTAAGCAGAACTACTGGACACTCCCCAGTAGCAGACTGCAGCCACTCCACTCCTGGTCCACTCCCTCCCAGCACACAGTTCAAATATTCCACCACTCTACTGATGATGTCAGTCAGCATTTCCTGCAGGCATGTGACGGTCTCATTACAGATAAATCACAGTCTCTGTTGTTACCATCCTTTCTCCTAGTGGAGGGTTGAACTGAAAAGAAAGAAGAAAAGGAAAAGAGTGGAATCCCACACAGCGTCTACAGAAGTCTTGTGTGACACGTAATGTTTGGTGTAGTTGTGGGGATGGAAGGAAGGAAGGAAGGAAGGAAGGAAGGAAGGAAGGAAGGAAGGAAGGAAGGAAGGAAGAGGGTTTGTTTCCTGTTCCTGTCTGGTTTTTAACTTGTGGGGATAGAAGGATGGAAGGAAGGAAGAGGGTTTGTTTCCTGTTCCTGTCTGGTTTTTACTCAGGGCGTCAGTATAGTGAGAGTGTCTTTAGCAAGATTTATTTTCCAGACTTGTGTGCTTAAACACGTTTAACTAGAATCTGTGGATTTCATTGGTTCTACGTTTTGCATAGTCGGATTTTTGTCTATTTTTAGTTGAAATCATTGAATATAACCTGGGCTATAATTATTCTTTGTTGTATTCTTAGAAAGCAGCCAACTACCAATGCCTTTTCATGACAATCACGCAGTCATAAGAAATTAATCAATTCAAGTTATTTTGTCCTTTTTTTTCAAATGAACTAATCCACAATATTACATAGTTAGTTGTTTCAAACAGAAATAAGATGTAGAATTGCTGAACGTTGAATTTTAAAAAAAAACCAATTAAGCACCAAAAAAGGACAAAACAGATAATGACCAAACTGTATCGAAAGTTGTGGGTGTTTATTAACCTGTTCAACAGAATCTTACCCAGAACTCATCCTCACCCCTACCTCCACCTCACAGCCTAAGAAATAAACAAATAATTAATAACTGAATTACAAATCTATCAGATTTTCTTTTCCTTAAGCAGAACTACTGGACACTCCCCAGTAGCAGACTGCAGCCACTCCACTCCTGGTCCACTCCCTCCCAGCACACAGTTCAAATATTCCACCACTCTACTGATGATGTCAGGCAGCATTTCCTGCAGCTGTGAGGTCTCATTACAGATAAATTACAGTCTCTGCTGTTACCATCCTCTCTCCTAGTAGAGGGCTGAACAGAAAAGAAAGAAGAAAAGGAAAAGGAAAAGAGTGGAATCCTACACATCGTCTACAGAAGTCTTGTGTGACATGTAATGTTTGGTGTAATTGTGGGGATGGAAGGAAGGTAGGAAGGAAGGAAGGGAGGAAGTGGGTTTGTTTCCTGTTCCTGTCTGATTTTTTACTCATGGTGTCAGTATAGTGAGTATGTCCTTAGCAAGATTTCTTTTCCAGACTTGTGTGCTTGGAACAGTTTTGAGACACGTTTAACTAGAATTTGTGGATTTCTGTGTGTCTACCTGTTTATTGTCAGTTTTTCGCCTGCTTTCAGTTGAGATCATTGAACGTAGCATGGGGAATATTCTTTTCTAGGGGTATGTATTTGAAACAGTTTCGTGAGATGTTTAACCAGAATCTTGGATTTCTGAGTGTCTACATTTTCATTGTCTAGTTTTTTGGCCTGTTTTTAAGTTTAGTTATTAACAACCATGGGAATATTCAGTCTTTGGTGGATTACTTAGAATGCAACCAACTACCAAGGCCAAATCATGACAGTCATCATGTTAATCAAGAATGAACCAATTAAGGTTTATCTTTATCTTTTAAAAAACAAACACATTTTAATATTGAATGATTAGCTTTTTCATACACAATAAAAGATGTAAAATTACTGAGTCTTGAAGTTTATTTTTGATTAAACACTAAAAAGAACAAAACAAATGATGATTAAACTGTATAAAATGTGTGGTTGTTTATTCACCTGTTCAACAGAATCTTACCCAGTACTCATCCTCACCCCTACCTCCACCTCACAGCCTAAGAAATAAACAAATAATTAATAACTGAATTACAAATCTATCAGATTTTCTTTTCCTTAAGCAGAACTACTGGACACTCCCCAGTAGCAGACTGCAGCCACTCCACTCCTGGTCCACTCCCTCCCAGCACACAGTTCAAATATTCCACCACTCTACTGATGATGTCAGGCAGCATTTCCTGCAGCTGTGAGGTCTCATTACAGATAAATTACAGTCTCTGCTGTTACCATCCTCTCTCCTAGTAGAGGGCTGAACAGAAAAGAAAGAAGAAAAGGAAAAGGAAAGAGTGGAATCCTACACATCGTCTACAGAAGTCTTGTGTGACATGTAATGTTTGGTGTAATTGTGGGGATGGAAGGAAGGTAGGAAGGAAGGAAGGGAGGAAGTGGGTTTGTTTCCTGTTCCTGTCTGATTTTTTACTCATGGTGTCAGTATAGTGAGTATGTCCTTAGCAAGATTTCTTTTCCAGACTTGTGTGCTTGGAACAGTTTTGAGACACGTTTAACTAGAATTTGTGGATTTCTGTGTGTCTACCTGTTTATTGTCAGTTTTTCGCCTGCTTTCAGTTGAGATCATTGAACGTAGCATGGGGAATATTCTTTTCTAGGGGTAGTATTTGAAACAGTTTTGTGAGATGTTTAACCAGAATCTATGGATTTCTGAGTGTCTACATTTTCATTGTTAGTTTTTTGGCCTGTTTTTAGTTTAGTTTATTAAACACACCATGGAGAATATTCAGTCTTTGGTGGATTATCTATAATGCAACCAACTACAAATGTCACACCATGACAGTCATCATGTTAATCAAGAATGGACCAACTAAGGCTTACCTTTATCTTTTACAAAAAATTCACAATATTGAATACTTACCTTTTTCAAGCAGAAAGAAGATGTAAAACTACTGAAAATTGATTTTTTTTTATTAAGCACCAAAAAGAACAAAACAAATGATGACTAAACTGTATGAAATCTGTGGGTGTTTATTAACCTGTTAAACAGAATCTTACCCAGTACTCATCCTCACCTCTACCTCTACCTCACCGCCTAAGAAATAAACAAATAATTAAGAACTGAATTACAAATCTACCAGGTTTTCTTTTCCTTAAGCAGAACTACTGGACACTCCCCAGTAGCAGACTGCAGCCACTCCACTCCTGGTCCACTCCCTCCCAGCACACAGTTCAAATATTCCACCACTCTACTGATGATGTCAGTCAGCATTTCCTGCAGGCCTGTGACGGTCTCATTACAGATAAATTACAGTCTCTGCTGTTACCATCCTTTCTCCTAGTGGAGGGATGAACAGAAAAGAAAGAAGAAAAGGAAAAGACTGGAATCCCACACAGCGTCTACAGAGAAGTCTTGTGTGACACGTAATGTTTGGTGTAATTGTGGGGATGGAAGGAAGGAAGGAAGGAAGGAAGTGGGTTTGTTTCCTGTTCCTGTCTGGGTTTTACTCATGGCTTCAGTATAGTGGGTGTGTCCTTAACAAGATTTCTTTTCCAGACTTACGTGTTTGGAAACAGTTTTGAGACATATTAACTGGAATCTGTGGATTTCTGTGTTTGTACACTTCCATTGTCAGATTTTTGACTGTTTTCAGTTGAAATTATGGAATGTAACATGGGGAATATTCAGTCTTTGGTGGATTACCTAGAATGCAACTAACTACTATGGCTACATCATGACAGTCATCATGTTAATCAAGAATGAACCAACCAAGGTTCATCTTTTCAAAGTGATTTTTAAACAGTCCATAACATTAAATACTTATCTTTTTCTAACACCAAAATGATATAGAACTGCTTTTTTTTAATCAAGCACCATAAAGGACCCCACAAATAAAAACTAAACTGTATCCAATTTATGGTGGTTTATTAACCTATTAAACAGATTCTTAGCCATTTCGCACCCTTACCCCCTACCTCCACCCCACAGCCCAAGAAATAAACAAATATGTAAGAACTAAATTGTAAATCTACCAGATTTTCCTTTCCAATACTCGATACAAAATTCTCCGTATCTCAAAGCCTTCATAGTTTGCTTTTAACATCAATGTGTATGTAATATAATATTATGTTTCTTTCTATCTGAAAAAAATATCATTTCACCCAAAAACTTCACAAACTAAAAAAAAATCGCCTTGTTAATCTTTCTGTTTTGTTTTGCTATATCTATATCATGTTTTGCTATATCAGGAGTACGTCCAGAAAAATATGATACTGGAATTTGTTTTGGTTTTTTTAAAGTATCAGAGATAGTCTCAACTTACACAATATTGATTTGTGCTGAGCATCTCCAGCAACAACATAGTTCTGCCATTCCTGAAAATGCTAATAATGGCTTCACCTTGAAATTCAAACAAGTGGAGGCTGTATTTCTAAAGTTAGGTAAATACAATTTAAAACTGCAACAACGACCAAGAGAAAGACAAATAACAACTATTTTCTTACGTGGATGAAACGGTTCTGAGTCTACAACTATGCACTATTTGGTTGTAAAATCTTCAGCCCTAATTTTTTTAAGTTCGTCTGGTAAAGCTCTGAGGTGTACCAATGCTGAGATTTTGCGTGTGTGACCGATTTTACCCAAAGTTAAGGTACCTGCATTCCGACTTCGGGATTAAACTCTACATCTGATCTAGAGTGAAATTAAGTAAGAGTAGTTAACTTCTTTACCCAAAAATTATACTCTCTCGCGCGCACACGCACGCGCGCGCACACACACACACACCACACACACACACACACACACACACACACACAAAATCACGCGTCACAGAAAATATAACACAAAGCAATTCTTGCAGAGAAAAAAACAAACGGACAAGACAACATTGGTTTCATCTGCAAAAAAGGCCAAGCACTAATATCCTAAATTACCAACATTTCATGATTGCACACGAAAGATTTGAGGATTTAGCTCGCAAAAAAAGTTCCCACTTTAGATCAGCTTTTCCTGAAATTGAAATTGTAGAGAAACTTTTTTAAAAACAAACAAACAAGAAAGCAAGATTGGAGTTCAGCGTTCTTTGATGTTTTCTTAATCAGTTCCAGGTGTTTTGTTGCTGTTTTTTTTTGTTTACTCGCAGGTAAACAAGAAGAAAAAAAAGAGAAAGAAAGCTTAAAACGTCAACCTAATTCTAAAAAATTGTTCTAGAGGAAACCAGACTTTTTGTTCATTTGATCTGATCAAGACAACAACAACAACAACAACAACAATAACAACAACCAGTTGCTTAAACTGCTTACACGTCGAATTTCTGCAAGTTCTTTCCAGCTATTTCTTCTTCTTCGTCGTCGTCGTCGTCGTCGTCGAACGCTCAGACAGCAACTATTGTTGTCTGCTGTATGAGCAAACATGCGTTGCGCTGTCGTTAAGCGCCTGACAACTTTGGCCCAGCGCATCCGACTTCAGCGTGGGAGAGAATTTAAGTCTTTCAAGGTGGGGAAAAAAGGCAGGAGAATGGACCAAGAAGGCAGAAAATAAGACAAGAGAGAGGTGACAGGAAGAAAAGGAACAAGGCAGAAACAAAGAGAGGGATAGAAAAGAGGGAATTCCTAGCACAGAATTTCCAGAAGGCGGGGATGCCATTTATACTGACAGGCCCCTCCCCCCTGGTATCAATGGAGGGGATTCCAGTGATTTTGATTACCCTTTCTTTCTCTGAAGTTTAAACGAAAAGAAGTTGGCATGTAGGTATGTTATGCTGTGGTGACATTCTCTTGTGTTATACTAATAACACGCTGGCAGGACCTCCACAGGAACCCCTTCTCACCATCGTCAAGAAGAAAAAGCTGACATGGTTCGGCCACGTCACCCGCCACAACACTCTGCCAAAAACAGTACTGCAGGGAACACTCGAAGGTGGCAGAAAGAGGGGAAGACAGAACAAGTCATGGATGGACAACATCAGAGAATGGACCAGGGTGAATGACTCGGCACTACTGCGCAGAGCCGAGGACCGAGATGGATGGAGGAGGCTTACCACGGCATCGTCTTTCGTGTCTCCTCCACGACTGCCAAGGTCACGGGACTGATGATGATGATGATGATGATGATGATGATGATGATGATGATGATGATGATGATGATGATGATGATTACTAATGAAAGTTTAGATAAAGTCGTCGTATGCTAATTCATGTGTCAAAAATGTTAGGACTTTTTCTTGAGAGACTGGAGCCACAATTTGCATGAAGTAAATGGGTGGATTTTTTTAATCCCCTAAAATGTTTTGTGTGACACTTCTTTTTGAGAGGGGGGGTTAAAATGGGGGGGGGGGATTCGAAGTAGAAAGGATGAGGAATGTAACTGGTTTGATTTTTTTAATGCTCTCATATTTTTATTCATTTGTTCAGATTTTTTTTTATTTCCAGGATAATGGAAAATCACTTATATGCTTTTTTTTACACACAGTCCCCCTGTGCATGCTACTTTGTTTGGGGTTTGTTATCATCTTTTCCTATTGCCCCACAATGGCCTACTCTTACAAAGGCCTGAACAAGTCTTAATGTGTGGGCAAGATGTTCTGTGTACGTTTGCACACAGGACTTTGGTTTATGGTCTCAGCCGATGGGCTGTGTGTGCGCGCGCGCGTGTGAGTGTGTGCGCGCGTGTGTGTGTACACAACCACGCCCTCCTGCAGGGTAACAGTTCTGAAAAAATTAACACTGATTAAATAACGAATACTAAAAAAGAAGCCACCCCAAGAAACAAAGACAAGAAATTAACCCCACTTCCCTTCCACCCCCAAAAAGAACTAGGCCGAAAATCAGATGCAATATAATAAATGATGTTGCTGTTCTTGACAGGAGATCTGACACTGACCATCTGCCATCTGTCTGGAGCAGAACTACTGGACACTCCCCCAGTAGCAGACTGCAACCACTCCACCCTGGTCCACTCCCTCCCAGCACACAGAAATTAATATCCCACCACTCTACTTTTGGGGACGGGATAGCTCAGTGGTCAGAGCACTCGCTTTCCCCCACAGCCATTGTTAAGCAGCATCGAGCGTGGTTACCAAGTGGATGGGTGACCGCTTGGTGCCTTGGCTTCAGTACAGTTCCCCAGCTGTAAATGGGTGCCTGCCTTCTTTAGGGTAAGGGAAGGTAAAGCAGTGAGGAAGAGGAAGGAGATGGGCGCCGCCCTCAATATGCTGGCCGCTGGTAGAAGCTGAGGTCTCTGATGCCTTGCTCTCCTGTAGGACTGCATAGGCTATGGGAACACCGTTACCCCCTTACCTTACCTACTGGTGTCAGGTTTTCCTGCACAGTGTGGGGGTTCTCATTACAAATAGTGTCTCCTGCTGTTTTACCACCTTTGTCCTCCTGACAGAAGCTGGAGAGACAAAAAGTTATTTAAAAAATATTTTAAAAATAAAAACAAGAAAAAAAAACTCACAGCAAAAATTTAACAACAAACGCAAAAACAAGAACCAAAAAGTTCTTCCCCAAAATGTGATCATGTGTCAAAAGCAACGTCATTCATTATATAGCACCTGATTTGGAGCCTAGGTGGGTTGGGGTTGTTTTTTTTGTTGTTGTTGTGGTTTTTTTTGGGGGGGGCGTTGGTCAGAGAGAAGTGTGTTAATTTCCTGTTTATGTTTCTTAGGCGGGGTTTTATTTCATTATTCATGATTAATTTTAATCAGTGTCTTTTTTTCAGAATTTCAATTTCGAAGCCTTTGTGTTTTGAACGAATAGAATACTTTATTATCTGAAAAAAAAAGAAAGAAAGAAGAAAAGAAAGAAACACACACACACACACACACACACACACACACACACACACACACACACACACACACACACGAGAAGTTCATGTGGGTCACGAGCATAGCTGAAAACAATCAACAAGACTTGGCAAACATTGTCACATGCAAATAGTACAAATCGATATCATTGTTGCAGGCAGACTTTTTCCTATAATGTAAACAAGGAGCGGTCATATATCAGAGACATTCATGCACACGCGTGCACACAAGTTGGCAAGCATTGGTATATGGGTATGCACTCCTACACACACACACACACACACACACACACACACAACAGAGGCACGCATGCATGTACACACACAAGCACACACACATACACATACACACACAAGCACACACACATACACGTGCACACCCACACACATTCAAGCACACACGCACGCACACACGCACACACACATGCACGTACACACACGAGCACACAGACACACACACGCACGCACACACAAGCACACAGACACACACACACACTCATTGTTATAACACAGAGAGAGAGAGAGAAAGAGAGAGAGAGAGAGAGAGAGAGAGAGAGAGAGAGAGAGAGAGAGAGAGAGAGAGAGCTGATTTCCTATATTCCATCAAAAAGTATTGAAATTAAGTAATACAGAAGGAGCACATTTTGGTTTTCTATGTCCAAATAATCCTCTCTCTCTCTCTCTCTCTCTCTCTCTCTCTCTCTCTCTCTCTCTCTCTCTCTCTCTGTTGATGTCTTGTTTTTTGTTTGGGTTTTTAATTACTTTTTATTAACTGTTTTGTTGTGTGTACGTTTAAAAGGACAGCTTGTAAGACTTCCATTCCTTCACCTTCACCTATACCGTACTCCCGTAGACCGCACCACTGAAGATTTTGCAACCAGCTTCCTCCACTTCCCGCGGTCCTCTGCTTTCCGTTGCAAATCGTTTCACTTAAGGCCAATCAACTCTGACTTTTGTAAGACTTGGCTTTGTCTACATTCTTTATCTTTGCGTAATAAATCTCTGTCTCTGTCTCTCTGTCTGTCTCCTGTCTGTCTGTCTGTCTGTCTTCTCTCTCTCTCTCTCTCTCTCTCTCTCTCTCTCTCTCTCTCTCTCTCTCTCTCTCTCCTCTCTCTCTCTCTCTCTCTGGAAGAAGAAAAAAATACAAAGTGACGTAGACAGACAGACAGACATACATACAGACACACACACACACACACACACACACACACACACACACACACACCCCACACAGGACATACAGACATACACACACACACCAAAGGGATTCGTGTGTGTGTATATATTCGTGCTGAAGATCACCGGTGTGTTTAATTTCCGGTGAAGGACATACACAGCCGTGATAACACGCAGAGTTCAGAAAATATGATGGCGAGAGAAAAGAAGAAAAAAAAGAAGAAAAGAAAAGATTTCATTTCCGACCGGAGTTAGTTCTGCTTTCTGATAACAATAATAATAATGATAGTAATAATAATAATAATAATAATAATGATGATGATGTTGATGATGATGATGATGATGATGATGATGATGAGCATGGAATTTATATAGCGCTGAATCTTGTAAAGCAATAAATCAAAGCGCTCAGATGACTTTTTTTATAATAAATTTTTTATCGAGGATAATGGAATAAGCACTCATGTGCTTTTTTTACATCCATCCCCGTGTGTATGCGGTTTTGTAAATTTTGTCATCTGTCCCCACCGGAACACAATGGCCTACTCTTTCGAAAAGCGGAACAGGATTTAACGTGTGCGCAAGATGTTTCTGCATGCGTTCGCACACGGGGCCTCGGTTTATATAGCGCTCATCCAAAGGATCACAATGGCTGGAGTTCCTTATTACTTTTTTGTTTGTTGTTTTATTTCTGCTTTGTTGTTTTGTTTCTGTTTGGGCTTCTTTCCCGATTCAATGATGTGCTACTTATGAGGAATAATTTCAGACATAATGTAAGCTATTCTTCCTACTCGATTCGTCAGTGGATTTAGATACATATTTGTTAAAAGGAGTACAGAACAGGGTGGGGGCTCGGGCTGTGGTGTAGGTTGTCTGCTTGGCTTTTGTCTATTATAGCTACCTTAAATCTCCATATTTCATCTTCTCTTCACTCTTCTTCAGTCTCTCTTCCCCTCACTCTCTTCTCCCAGTCCACGCCTCCTGCTTTTCTCTCTCCTCTAATCCTCTCTCTCTCTCTTCTTCCTCTCTCTCTCTCTCGCTCCTCTCTCTCTCTTAAATCTCTCTCCTCTCTCTCGCTCCCCTTTAAATCTCTCTCTCTCTGTTCTCTCTCTCTCCTTAAATCTCTCTCTCTCCTCGCTCCACTCTCTCTCTCCTTCTCTCTCTCTCTCCCTCCTTCTCTCTCTCTCTCCCTCTCTCCTTAAATCTCTCCTCTCTCCCCTCTCCCCTTCTCTCTCTCCTTCTCTCACTGCTCTCTCTCCCCTTCAAATCTCTCTGCTTCTCTCCCCTCTTTCTCTCTCTCTCTTCTCCTCTCTCCTATCTCTCTGCTTCTCTCTCTCTCTCTCTCTCTCTCTCTCCTCTCTCTCTCTCTCTCTCCTCTCTCTACTCTCTCTCCTTCAATCTCTCTCTCTTCGCTCTCTCTCTCTCTTCCTCTCTCTCTCTCTCTTCTCCTTCTCTCTCTCTCTCTCGCTCTCTCTATCTCTCCCTAAATCTCTCTCTCTTGTTCTCTCTCTCTCCCTCTCCCTCTCTCTCTCACTCTTGCTCTCGCTCTCTCACTGTCCTGAAATTCAAGATTATTCATGCAAAGTTAAAGTGCAGTAATGATGGCACATTAAATGTTGATCTTACGCACGCGTGAGCCAGAACCAAAAAAACCCAGAACCAACTTGCTAATCTGCATGATCATATTTCACAACTGTGCTGGAAAGAGATGAAGCTTCAATTAGCAAAGCGTCTAAATTTGGGTTGAGTTATTTTGAAAAAAGTTAAAATTGGAAAGGAACCAAGAACGAGGAAACAAGATCTAAGTGCATTGATGGCCCTCTAATGGAGATTTTGTTTGGTGATCAATTTTTTAATTTATTTTTGGTGTGCGTTTTTGAGTGAAAGAACAAAAACAAAAACAAAAAGAAATAACTGAACTAACTTAATAACTGAACACTTAGAATACCAGGCTGTTTGGTTGGTTGGTCCGTGGGTTGATTGGTGGGTGGTTGGCTGCTTGGTTGGTTGGTTGGTTGGTTGGTGGATTGGTTGGTTGGTTGGTTGGTTGGTTGAGAGGGAGAAAGAGAGAGGGAGAGAGAGTGGGGGGGGGGGGGGGGGGAGACACAGAAGACACAAAAAGAGAGAGAGAGACAGTGCATGTGTGTGCGTGCATGCGTGCGTTCGTATGTGTGTGTGTGTCTGTGTGTCTGTGTCTGTGTGTATGAGTGTGCACGCGCATACACAAATGCATGCACGTGTGTGTGTGTCACGCGCGTACTTCTCTGGATGTGAATACACATCTGTGTGCATGGAGTAATGTTTATATATGTGTGTGCATGCATGCAGGTGCGCACATGTGCAACATTAGGTACATTACACAAACGCTTTAAAAACAATAAACACACACACACGCACGCATCTACACACACATGCACACACACACACACACACATCTAGACACACACACATCTACACATACACATCTACACACACACTATAAACGCAGTACACATACACACACACTAAATCTCCAAGGCCAAATAAATAAAACATTAAAAAAAACTCTACACACACGCACGCAAGCACACACGCAAACACCACGCACGCACACACACACACACACACACACACACACACAAAACACATCCCACACACAAAGACACAGACACACATCCACACACACACACATCTACACACACACACACATCTACACAAACACACATACACATAAACACACATACACACATACACAGACACACATACACACACAACCTAAACCCCCAAGGCCAAATAGATAAAACATCACAAACCAAAAAACAAAAACTCTAATAGTAGTTGATAACATGGTCGTTGTTGATTCGTAATAACAAACACTGAAATATTCAGCCCTCTCATAAAAGAAATGAATAGAAGAAAAAGAAAAGAAAGAACATACACACTCTATACACGCACACACATCTACACACACACTACACACACTCACTCACACATATCTACACATACACACACTCTACACACACACACACATCACACACTACACACACACGCACACAGAGAGAGAGGATGTGAATGCGAATGCGAAAGTTTTATTCATTATAGGCCTTGGCCCCTCATGAAGGGGTTGTGTGTATATAATCAACATTCCAAAACATGTTCCATAGGAAACATTTATGAACAGAAGAATAATACCTCAAGTACAGACAGTATTTCTAATTGTAAAAGCTTTATACAAATAAATTGCTGGTCGCTTATTAATGCGTTCGTTAGTAGATGACATTAGTATACAAAGTCTAAACATGGAAGGACAGCTCACATATTTTTGCGGTATCAACTGAGTTCTAAGATCATTTAACATAGGACAACATAATACAAAATGAACTTCGTTATCGACAGACCCCTTACATAATGGACAAAAAAGATATGTATCAGAATGTTGTCTATAGCGAAGATTGTGCACAAACAATTCAGACAATCCAAATCTAAATTTTGTCATAAAGGTTTAGGATGTCTATCCATGTTCATTGACAAATATACAAGAGTTTTACCTAATAAACTAAACTGCCTATGCAGACTGAAACGATCACTCCCCTGAATATGACTGGAACACTCCTGCCACCTACAATCTATTAATCTAGTGCGGAGTACTCGTATAAACCCATTTATATCCTCTACTCCTTGATTGAACCATACATAAGCAAATCCTAACTCACGTAATTTGAACCTCAGTTTTGATACCCAATTCACTGAGAGAGAGAGAGAGAGAGAAGGGAGAGAGAGAGAGAGAGAGAGAGAGAGAGAGAGAGAGAGGAGAGAGAGAAGACAGACAGACAGACAGACAGACAGACAGACAGACAGACAGACAGACAGACAGAGAACTAAACCCCCAAGGCCAAAAAGATAAAACATTACAAACCCAAAACAAAAACTCTAACAGTAGCTGATAACACGGTCGTTGTTGAATCGTAACAGCAAACACTGAAATATTCAGCCCTCTCATTCACTGATGGTCGCTGAAGCCAGCTTCTGGTATTGATTGAACACTGTGACAGATCTGTCAGCAGGCAGGAGAGAGAGCGAGAGAGAGAGAGAGAGAGAGAGTGAGTGAGTGAGTGAGTGGGGAGAGAGGAAAAGAGAGAGTGGGGAGAGAGAGAGAGAGAGAGAGAGAGAGAGAGAGAGAGAGAGAGAGAGAGAGAGAGAGAGAGCGAGAGAGAGAGAGTGGGGAGAGAGGAAAAGAGAGAGAGAGAATAGGGAGGGAGGGAGGGGGATGGAGGAACGCAGAGAGAGAAAGGGGGGGGGGGAGAGACCGGAAGAGAGAGAGGAAAGAAGAGAAGGAGAGGGTGAGGCAGGGAGGGAGAAATAGACAGACAGACAGACAGAGACAGACAGAAAGACAGAGTGAGAGGAAAGAAGAGAGGGAGAGTGGTAGGGAGGGAAGATTGAGAGAGGATTTAGAGAGAGGGCTGAGAGAGAGGAGAGAGAGAGTGTGTGTGTGTGTGTGTGTGTGTGTGTGGTGTGTGTGGTGGTGTGTGGTGTGTGTGTGGTGTGTGTGTGTGTGTGAGTGTGTGTGTGTGTGTGTGTGTGTGTGTGTGTGGGAGAAAGAGATAGAGGGAGAGATAGAGTGGGGAGAGAGGGAAAGAGAGATGGAGAGGAGGAGAGGGAGGAGCAGACAGACAGGAAGAAAAAGATTGAGAGAGAAAGAGATGATAGAGAGAGAGTGTGTGGAGAGAAGAGTGGGGAGAAGGATGAGAGTGAGGAGAAAGAGAGAGAGTGGGGGAGAGAGGAGCGAGTGGGAGAGAGGAAAGAGAGAGGGGGAGAGGGAGACAGACAGACAGACAGATAGACAGAGAAAGATTGAGAGAGAAAGAGGACTGATGGAGAGAGAGTGGGGGAAGAGGGAAGAGAGAAGGAGAAAGAGTGAAAATAGAGAGGAAAAAGAGGAGAGAAGGGGGGAGGGAGGGAGAGAGGAATGGGAAAAGAGAGAAGGGAGAGAGAGAGGAGAGAGAGAGAGAGAGAGGAGAGAGAGGAGAGAGGAGAGAGAGAGAGAGAGAGAGAGAACTTGAGAGTTTTTAAGAGAGAGATATCAAATGAAATCAAATCAAATTCTTTTGTTTTGAGAAGAGAGAGGAGGGAAAGAGAGAGAGAGGGAGAGAGAGAGAGAGAGAGACACACACACACACACACACAAACACACACATGCACGCACGCACACACACAGACACACGCACGCACGCACACACACGCACAGACACGGGATAGCCTAGTGGTTAGAACATTGCGCTCGCAATCTGACGACCCGGGTTCGATTCCCGTTCAAGGGGATATTTTCCCCTGGAGTTAACATCAGTGCAGACTCCACTCTCCCCAAAAGTCCTTCGGGTGAGACTATAAACCGAGGTCTCGTGAGCGAACGCACTCAGAACATCTTGCGCACCCATTAAATCCTGTTCCGCTTTTCGTAAGAGTAGGCCATTGTGTGCCGGTGGGAACAGATGACAGAATTTACAAAACTGCATACACAAGGGGACTGGATGTAAAAATGCACATGAGTGCTTATTCCATTATCCTCGATATAAAAGATTTTTTTTTTAAAAGACACACACACAAACACAAACACACAAACACACACACACAAACACACACACACACATACACACACACACATGAAGACGGAGAGAGAGAGAGAGAGAGAGAGAGAGAGAGAGAGAGAGAGAGAGAGAGAGAGAGAGAGAGAGAGAGAGAGAGAGAGAGAGAGAGAGAGGCGTGAGAGAGAGAGAGAGAGATTCAAATCCAAATTAAGTATAATTTTTTTTATTGTTCTTAAAGGCATTAGATAAGCACATGTCGCATATACAAACTCTCACTAATGGTAAAGAACCTCAGAGCTCTAGCCGAGGAACGAAGAATAAAACCAAAACAAACCAAATCAACAGGTAAATGAGCAGATGCATGCTTAGTTTAGTTCCTCACATCCAGCCTGTGTCCTGTAAAGAGGTATCTATAACAGCAGAAAAAACGTCAACAGACATGCTTATGAATATAGGAGCTGAGGGACCAGTTCTCAGGAAACGGATCCAAAGCATGCAGGATAAGTCAACAAGGAAATGGAAATGAAAACATCTAGAGGAAATTCGAACCAATTGTTAGAGAGAGAGAGAGAGAGAGAGAGAGAGAGAGAGAGAGAGAGAGAGAGAGGAGACAGACAGACAGACAGACAGACAGACAGACAGACAGACAGACAGACAGACAGATAAATGAACCAAATAATAGACATGCTTATGAATTAAGGAGCTGAGAGACAAGTTCTCAGAAAAGGGTACAATTTATTGGTAAAGGTTGCAATAATTTAGTATTTCAGTATAATCATTAAGAAATTTGTTCTTAGATAGACGGCTTGATGAAAAAAAAGCAAATGCATTGCTTATTCAATGTACCATCTGGAAATAACAATTTGACTTGACTTGACAGAGACAGCGACAGAGAGACAGAGATAGGGGAGAGAGAGTGGGAAGAGCGAGAGGAGGAGGAGAGAGTGGAAGAGAGAGAGAGTGGAGAGAGAGAGAGAGAGAGAGAGAAGAGAGAGAGAGAGAGGAGGAGAAGAGTGGGAAAAGAGAGGGAGATAGACAGACAGAGAGGGAGAGAGAGGGGGAAAGAAAGAAAGAAAGAAAGAACGAGAGAGAGAGGCGCGTGCACACACACACACACACACACAGGCAGAGAGAGAGGGGGAGAGACAGAGGAGAGAGAGAGTGAGAGAGAGAGAGAGATTCAAATCCAAATTAATTACACTTTTTTTAAATGTTATTAAGCTACTAGATAAGCAGGGTCACATACGCAAAACCCCACTATTGGTGAACATCGGAGCACTAGCCCAAGAAACAAAGAATAAAACCAAAACAAACCAAATCAACAGATAAATGAGCAGATGCATGCTTAGTTTAGTCCCTCACATCCAGCCTGTGTCCTGTAAAGAGTTATCTATAACAACAGACAAAAAACGTCAACAGACATGCTCATGAATAAACGAGCTGAGGGACCAGTTCTCAGGAAACGGATCAAAAGCATACAGGATAAGACAACAAATAAACAAATAAATCGATATCGAAACATCTAGAGGTAATGCGAAACCAATGCTTAAAGAAAGAGAGGGAGGGAGGGGAGGGAGAGAGAGAGGGAGGGAGAGGGGGATTGGGGGAGAGAGAGAAGAAGAGTAAACAAGGGAGAAACGGGGGATAGAGAGTGGGGAGAGAGGAGGGGATAGAGGAGAGAGAGAGAGAGAGAGAGAGAGAGAGAGAGAGAGGAGAGAGAGAGAGAGAGAGAGAGGAGGGGAGGGAGAAAGAGAGAGAAGGGAGAGAGAGTGGGAAGAGAGAGAGATGATTTTCAGACTTGATATTGTGTCCACTGATACTCTTTCATCTGAATCAAAATTGAATGGGCACTTCCTTTTCACACACACACACACACACACACACACACACACACACACACACACACACACACACACACACACACACACACACACAGAGGAAGACACACAGGGAGACACAGAGAGAGAGACAGAGACAGGAACAGACAGACAGACGGACACAGAGCAAGAGACAAAAATAGAGGGAGACACAGAGAGAGGCAGACAGACACAGAGAGACCGACAGACATAGAGAAAGATAGACAGAGAGAGAAACAGATACAGAGATACAGATGGCAGTCAATATTGGAAAGGAGACGCCACTCTGTCGGTGACTTTGTGTGTTCTGTAAACCAAACTGACACTTCTCCATAATTCACTAGTATTTCGCTTTAGGCAGAAATGTGAGTTGCTTTAGACTTGCCTGTTTGGTTTTTGTTCTGTTGGGCTTTGTTTTGCTTTAGTTCGGTTTGGTTGGGTTTTCACTTTCAAAAGTGTGTGTGTGTGTTTATTTTTCTTTTATTTCGAGGATAATGGAATAAGCACTCATGTGCTTTTTTACATCTAGTCCCCGTGTGTATGTGGTTTTGTAAATTTTGTCATCTGTTTCCACCGGCACACGATGGCCTACTCTTACGAAAAAACAGAACAGGATTTAACGTGTGCGCAAGATGTTCTGTATGTGTTCGAACACGGGGCCTCGGTTTATAGTCTCATCCGAAGGATGTGTGTAGTAGTGTGTGTGTGTGAGGGACAGACAGACAGAAAAACATACAAGGTCAGGGACAAACAGACACAGGGAAACACACAGGGAGAAAGACAGAAAGAAAGACAGACAGACAGACATAGAGCAAGACACAAAGACAGAGAGAGACAGACACACACACACACACACACACACACACACACACACACACACACACACACACACACACACATACAGAAACAGAGATACAAACTGCAGTATTGGAGAGGGGACGCCATTATGTCGGTGACTTTGTGGGTTCTGTAAACCAAACTGACACTTCTCCATAATTCACTAGTATTTCGCTTTAGGCAGAAATGTGAGTTGCTTTAGACTTGCCTGTTTGGTTTTTGTTCTGTTTGGCTTTGTTTTGCTTTAGTTCGGTTTGGTTTGTTTTCACTCTCAGAAGTGTGTGTGTGTGTGTGTGCGTGTCGGTGACTTTGTGTGTTCTGTAAAGAGAGCTGACGCTATTCCATAATTCACTAGTATTTCGCTCCAGGCAGAAACAGGAGTTGCTTTAGACTTCCCTGTTTGGTTTTTGTTCTGTTTGGCTTTGTTTTGCTTTAGTTCGATTTGGTTTGGTTTATGTTTAGTTTTCACTTTCAGAAGTGTGTGTGTGTGTGTGCGTGCGTGTGCACGCACGCGCATGTGTGTGTAGATGTAGTGTGTGTGTGTGCTGTGTGTGAGTGTGCTGTGTGTGAGTAAGTGTGAGTTCGTGCGTGCCTGCGAGCGCGCGCATGTGTGTGCTGTTTGTTTGTGTGTGTGTGTGTGTTCTGTTTGTGTGTGTATGTGTACATGTGAGAGGAAGAGACAAACACAGACAGACAGGCAGACAGAACAACTTACAAGATCAGAGACAGACAGACACGGGGAAACACACAGGGAGACGGACAGAAAGAGAGACAGACATAGAGCAAGACACAAAGACAGAGAGAGAGACACACACACATACACAAAACAAAAACAAAAAGAGAGATACAGATGGTAGTCAATATTGGAGAGGAGACACCATTATGTGGGTGACTTTGTGTGTTCTGTAAACTGAACTGACACTATTCCATAATTCACTAGTATTTCGCTCTAGGCAGAAATATGATGGTTTTTTTCTTTCCTGTTTTGTTTTGCTCTGTTTCACTTGATGTGTGTGTGTGTGTGTGTGTGTGTGTGTGTGTGTGTGTGTGTGTGTGTGTGTGTGTGTGTGTGTGTGTGTGTGTGTGTGTGTGTGTGTGTGTGTGTGTGTGGTGAGTGTGTGTGTGAGAGTGTGTGAGTGTGTGTGTAGATGTGTGTGTGTGAGGGGAGAGGCAGACAGACAGAAAAACATACAAGATCAGAGAAAGACAGACAGACAGACACAGGGAAACACACAGGGAGACAGACAGAAAGAGAGACAGACAGACAGACAGACAGACATAGAGCAAGACACAAAGACAGAGAGAGAGACACACACACACACACACATGCACACAGACACACACAGATAGATAGATAGATAGATAGATAGATAGATAGATAGATAGATAGATAGATAGATAGATAGATAGATAGATAGATAGATAGATAGATAGATAGATAGATAGATAGATAGATAGATAGATAGATAGATAGATAAACAGAGATACAGATGGCAGTCAATATTGGAGAGGGGACGCCACTCTGTCGGTGACTTTGTGTGTTCTGTAAACCGAGCTGACACTATTCCATAATTCACTAGTATTTCGCTCCAGGCAGAAATAGGATTTGCTTTAGACTTCCCTGTTTGTTTTACTCTGTTTCACTCTGTGTGTGTGTGTGTGTGTGGTGTGTGTGTGTGTGTGTGTGTGTGTGTGTGTGTGTGTGTGTGTGTGTGTGTGTGTGTGTGTGTTTATTTATTTATTCTTTTATATCTAGGGTAATGGAATAAGCACTCATGTGCTTTTCTACATCTAGTCCCCGTGTGTATGCAGTTTTGTAAATTTTGTCATCTGTTTCCACCGGCACACAATGGCCTACTCTTCCGAAAAGCAGAACAGTATTTAACGTCTGCACAAGATGTTCTGCATGTGTTCGAACATGGGCCCTCGGTTTATAGTCTCATCCGAAGGATGTGTGCAGTAGTGTGTGTGTGAGGGACAGACAGACAGAAAAAGATACAAGATCAGAGACAGACAGACACAGGGAAACACACAGGGAGAAAGACAGAAAGAGAGACAGACAGACAGACAGACATAGAGCAAGACACAAAGACAGATAGACACCACACACACACACACACACACACACACACACACACACATACACACATACACACATACAGAAACAGAAACAGAGATACAGATTGTAGTTACTATTGGAGAGGAGACGCCATTATTTCAGTGACTTTGTGTGTTCTGTAAACTGAACTTACACTATTCCATAATTCACTAGTATTTCGCTCCAGGCAGAAATAGGATTTGCTTTAGACTTTCCTGTTTTGTTTTACTCTGTTTCACTCTGTGTGTGTGTGTGTGTGTGTGTGTGTGTGTGTGTGTGTGTGTGTGTGTGTGTGTGTGTGTGTGTGTGTGTGTGTGTGTGTGTGTGTGTGTGTGTGTGTATGTGTGTGTGTGTGTTTATTTATTTATTCTTTTATATCGAGGATAATGGAATAAGCACTCATGTGCCTTTTTACATCTAGTCCCCGTGTGTATGCGGTTTTGTAAATATTGTCATCTGTTTCCACCGGCACACAATGGCCTACTCTTCCGAAAAGCAGAACAGGATTTAACGTGTGCGCAAGATCTTCTGTATGTGTTCGAACACGGGGCCTCGGTTTATATTCTCATCTGAAGGGTGTGTTTAGTAGTGTGTGTGTGAGGGACAGACAGACAGAAAAACATACAAGATCAGGGACAAACAAACACAGGGAAACACACAGGGAGAAAGACAGAAAGAAAGACAGACAGACATAGAGCAAGACACAAAGACAGATAGACACACACACACACACACACACACACACACACACACACACACACACACACACATACAGAAACAGAGATACAAACTGCAGTCACTATTGGAGAGGGGACGCCATTATGTCGGTGACTTTGTGTGTTCTGTAAAGAGAGCTGACGCTATTCCATAATTCACTAGTATTTCGCTCCAGGCAGAAACAGGAGTTGCTTTAGACTTCCCTGTTTGGTTTTTGTTCTGTTTGGCTTTGTTTTGCTTTAGTTCGGTTTGGTTTGTTTTCACTCTCAGAAGGTGTGTGTGTGTGTGCGTGCGTGCGTGCGTGTGTGTGTGTGTGTGCGCGCGCGCACGCGCACGCGCACGTGCGTGTGTGTGTGTGTGTGTGGATGTGTGTGCTGTTTGTGTGTGGGTATATATGTGTGCTGTTTGTGTGGGGGTATATATGTGTGCTGTTTGTGTGTGTATTTGAGAGGAAGAGACAGACAGGCAGACAGAACAACTTACAAGATCAGAGACAGACAGACAGACACAGGGAAACACACAGGGAGACAGACAGAAAGAGAGACAGACAGACATAGAGCAAGACACAGAGACAGACAGACAGAAAAACATAAGAGAGAGAGAGAGAGAGAGAGAGAGAGAGAGAGAGAGATGAGAGAGAGAGAGAGAGAGAGAGAGAGAGGAGAGAGAGAGAGAGAGAGAGAGAGAGAGCTAAAACTATAGATGCATGTACTTTATTAAACAAAACCCCATAAAATCTGTTTTCTTTTCTCGTCTTTTTTATGTGCAAAGTGTAGGGCTGGGGTATCTTTGATATTATTGAGAATTATTATCACCCCCCAAAAAATATGTTGGTCCAGAATCAAGCCCATCTTCAAGTTACCACTCAGACACCCTTTCAGAAAGATCCGCCGCCCCCCCTCCCCCACCCACCCCCAGCCCCTTCCCCCATCCCCTCTGTCAGTGCCGACTCCACTCCCCCTAAAAGTCCTTCAGATGAGACTATAAACCCGAGGTCCCGTGTGCAAACGCACACAGAAAAAACATCTTGCGCACACATCAAAACCTGGTACGGTTTTTTGAAAGAATAGGCTTATTGTGTGCCTGTGGGAACAGATGACAAAATTTACAAAACCGCATACACGCGGGGACTGGATGTAAAAAGCTGATGAGTGATTTTTCTATTATCCTTGATATAACTAACTAAATAAATGAATAAAATAATTTTTCCAAAAGCAAAGATGCAGATTGCGCTTTGATTTGTCTGTGCAAGATAAAGCGCTATATAAATTCCATTTATTATTATTATTATTATTATCATTGTTATTATCTTAGAGAGCTTTTTTTTTGTTAAGACGTTCGCCTGCCTAACAAGAAAACCGTGAGGTTGTGGGTTCGATTCCCAGCCTCGCTCTTTCTTCCCAGTTTGACAAGAAAATGAAAATGAACGTCAAAATCCTTCGGATGAGACTACTATAAACCGAAACCCCGTGTGCGAACGCACGCAGAACATCTTGCGAACACGTTAAAACCCAGTTCAGCCTTTAGGAAGACTGTGCCATTTTGCGCCGGTAGGAACGGATGACAAAATTAAAAAAACAACAAAACAAAAAGGCATGCACACAGGTGCCGTGTTTAGACATCATCCCTGAAGTCGGAATGCGGCTACCTAGATGGTGATAGGAGGGGAAAAAACCGGTCGCATACGCAAAAATCTCGCCGTTGCCAAACCTCGGAGTTCTTGCCGAGGAACGACAAAGAAAAAAAAATGTCATGTCAGGTCACTCCGTAAGCTCCCAGCTCTTGGTGGTTTAACGACTTATTTATTTTATTGCTTCTTTCCTACGTCCAGTTTCTCCATGGTTCAAATAACCAACACAGACAGATTTTTAACAAAATTTTTTTTAGAAAAGGGTCAGGTTCGATTATTTTCCCGTCCCCCCTTTTTAACAACTCCACACACCCACGTGATCTCAAGAGCTCCCGGATGAAGCTTTGGAACAGAAGGAAATTACACGGTTGCTACTCTATAGATGATTTCCGCTGTAAAGTTGAATTTCTGTTTTCTTCACAAAGTGGTGTTGTTGTTTTTGGTTGGGTTTTGTTGTTGTTTTTTTGGGGGGAGCTGATTTGTGATAAATCTTGCATCGTATTAAATGAAATTAAAAGATAACAACTTTCTCTGGTTCCAGAGTCCGATGCGCTGGGTCTGATTTGTCAGGCGTTGAACGGCAGCGTGACGCATTTTAGCTCATATAGAAGGCAACAATGGTTGCTGTCTGAGCGTTCGAAGAAGAAGAAGAAGAACAACAACAACAACAACAACAAGGAGAGGGAGAAGAAGAAGACGAAGAATGAGGAGGAGGAGGAGGAGGAGAAGAAGAAGGGGAGGAGGAGGAGGAGGAGGAGGAGAAAAACAAGAAGAAGAAGAAGAACAACAACAACAACAAGGAGAGGGAGAAGAAGAAGACGAAGAATGAGGAGGAGGAGGAGGAGGAGAAGAAGAAGGGGGAGGAGGAGGAGGAGAGGAGGAGGAGGAGGAGGAGGAGAAAAAAGAAGAAGAAGAAGGAGAAGAAGAAGAAGAAGAAGAAGAAGAAGAAGAAGAAGAAGAAGAAGAAGAAGAAAACAACAACAACAACAACAACAACACACAACAACGAAGAAGAAGAAGGAGGAGGAGGAGGAGAAGGAGGAGGAGGAGGAGGGGGAGGAGGGGGAGGAGGAGGGGGAGGAGGAGGAGGAGGAGGAGGAGGAGAGAGAAGACGAAGAAGAAGAAGAAGAAGAAGAAGAAGAAGAAGAAGAAAGAAGAAGAAGAAGAAGAAGAAGAAGAAGAAGAAAAAGAAGAAGAAGAAGAAGAACAACAACAACAACAACAACAACAAGGAGAAGAAGGAGGAGGAGGAAGAAGAAGAAGAAGGAGGAGGAGGAGGAGAACAAGAAGAACAAGAAGAGAAAAAGAAGAAAAACAACAACAACAACAACAACATGAAGAACAAGAAGAACAAGAAGAAGGAGGAGGAAGAAGAAAAACAAGAAGAAGAAGAAAAAGAAGAAGAAGAAGAAGAAGAAGAAGAAGAAGAAGAAGAAGAACAACAACAACAACAACAACAACAACAACAACAACAAAGAAAGAAGAACTGTTTTCTACACCGCTCCAGCATCCTACTACTACTACTACTACTACTACTACTACTACTACTACTACTACTATTACCACTAGATGTGTCTAACATCACTGACAGTGAACAGACGAGGATACTGAAGTAGACACTATAGCAGCCTAGCCTGTGTGTCATTATTTCTGTTGGCGAGCTGAGACGCTGGGAGGCAGACCCAGGCAGCGTTCCATTACTGCCGCCGCTAATTGCTAAGGTTTCACTGACCAACCAGGGATTGTTTTCCCAGACGTGTGTACCCGAAAAGTTGACCTAGTCGTGCCGGGGGGTGGGAAACGCTAGGACAAGTAGGTCGTGCGTGTTTCACTATGTCTATTCCTCTGAAGTCGGGAGTATCGCTGCCTATATGGCGAGGTACTTATAAAAACAGTCATACCATACGTGCAAAAACTTCTCGTTCAGTGTTGCAGTTTCAATATCTCACGGTGATTCCCAGAGTGGGATGGATGAGTGAGTCAGAGTGCACATTCTGGGTGACCCCACAGAATGTTAAGCTGGGGAACGCAGCAACAACAACAACAAAAACAACAAAAGCAGCAGCAACAAGAATAACAACTATGTCCATGAGGAGGACAGGACAGTCTGGTTGATTAGAGAGTTGTCCATTGCGTTCGCCATCTGCTGACCCGGGTTCGAATCCCGTTCAAGAGGATTTTTTTCCCCTCTCCCCTGGAGTTGATATCAGTGCTGACTCCACTCCCTCTAAAACGTTTTTCGGATAAGACTCTAAACCGAGGTCTCGTGTGCGAACGCACGCAGAACATCTTGCACGCACGCAGGTTAAAACCTGTTCCGTATTTTGGAAGAGTAAGCCACGGAGCGCCGGTGGGAACGGATGAGAAACTTGACAAAACCAAATCGCATACACACGGGGACTAGATGTTTAAAAAACAAACCAATATGAGTCCTCGAAATATAATGATAAAATAAAAATATTAAAATCTGTCCCATTATGGGGATGTAGAGGCTTTATCAGTATTAACATTATTCACAACGTTCGTAAATTCTGTGTGAGATGTTCCTTTTTTCTACCATTCTCTCCATTTATTGTTATTTATTTTATCTCTTCCTTATCTTCTCTTATTTACTTTTTCTTTGTTTTGTTTTGTTTTCTAGTTCCTCTCCCCCATTCACTCTTCCTTTTTTTCAAGCAAATCAAGGACACTTTCATCTCTGTCCACTTACTTACCTATTCTTTTGTTTCGAAGAAAATGGAATAAGCGCTCATGTGCTTTTTCTTTACTTCCAGTCCCTTTGTGTCTGCAGTTTTGTAAATTTTGTCATCCGTTTCCACCGGCAGACTATGGCCTACTTTTTTTTAAAAAGGTTTAACTGGTTTTAACGTGTGCGCAAGATGTTCTGCATGCGTTCACTGGGAAACGCGCAACAATAACAACAGCAATAACAGTATTCCCTAGAATCTCATCTCATCTGCTCCCGTAACCCTTCCGGGGTTGTAGGGGCACTGCAGTGACGAACGTTTGCACCAGTTAGCTCTATGTGCAGCGGTTGTGTGCAAGTGCCTGGGTTGTGGAGAAGCTCTTCCCGGTCCATTCAGTGATGTTGTCTGCCCATTTCTTCTTCGGCCTGCCTCGCCTTCTCTTCCCCTGCACTGTTCCTTGCAATACGGTCTTGGAGAGCCCATCTGATCTTGTTACATGCCCATACCATATGAGATTCCTTTTCTTGACCGTGGATCCTAGACACGTCTGCCAAAATTCAATCCCAAGATTTCACGAATCCACAACAAGGAAGTTAAAAACTGTATCTACTTAACTATGGCATCTGTTCTGAAAAAAACTAAGAATTTTTTTTTAAAGAGTTACTCAAAAACACGTACATATAGCTAAGATCACACCATAAACCGAGGCCCCGTGTGCGACGTTAAAATCCTGTTCCGCTTTTCGTAAGAGTAGGCCATTGTGTGCCGGTGGGAACAGATGACAATTTACAAAACCGCATACACACAGTGACTGGATGTAAAAAATCACATAAGTGTTTATTCCATTATTCTCGATATAGAAGAATAAAATAAAGTTAAACAATAAAAAAGTAAAACTTCCAACAGATTTCCTTCTAAAACAAATTTCTTTTTTTATTATATATCTTTTTTTTTTTTAAACATGATTCTTACACAGCGACCTTTAAAAGTTCTTGCTTAAAAATCCAAAGATCAGTCTCTAAGCTATATAATATAATATACGACCATGTTAAACAACAACAGAAATGTATGAGAAAAATGCCGACACCTTTGAATTGCTTTTTCCATACATACCCTTCACAAGTTTCAACTGCAGAAAACGACTTTTCTTTTGGATAGAAGTGGCGTCGACTGGAGGCTAAAGACAATGAACGAATCTTTGCTACTCTTTCTGTAGCTTTTCCATTATGTTCACAGCTATACGGCCATATTAACCAAAAGAAAAATGTATAAGAAAAACGCAGGAACTTTTGAACTACTTTTTTCCATACATAACCTTTACAAGGTTCAACTTGCAGAAAACGGACTTTCCTTTTTTGGCTAGAATTCTCCTCCTAAACTCTCCCATGCTTTTAGAGGGTGGAGACAATGAACAAGTTGTTGACTGACACTCTTGCTGCAGCTTTTCCATTCTGCTCACAGCTTTTCTCCACACTTAGAAAAAGGTAAAATACTGGCCATTGAAGAAGAGAGAAGAGATATGGGGGATGGGAGGAACAGTGGTTCAGAGGAAGAGAAAAAGACAGGGGGGGGGAGGGAGAGAAAGACAGGGTAAGAGAGAGAGAGAGGGGGGGAGAGACAGAGAGGGGGGGGGAAGAAAGAGGGAGGGAGGGAGAGAGAGAGAGAGAGGAAAATAGACACACAGAGATACATACACACACTCACAGAGAGAGAGAAAGAGAGAGAGAGAGAGAGAGAGAGAGAGAGAGAGAGAGAGAGAGAGACAGACAGACAGACAGACAGACAGACAGACAGACAGACAGAAAGAAAGAAAGAAAGAAAGAAAGAAAAAGAAAGAAAGAAAGAAGAAGAAAGAAAAGAAAGAAAGAAAGAGAGACAGAGACAGAGAGATGAACAGACAGACAAAGAGAGAGAAAGAAAAAGAGAGACAAAGACAAATATCAACGCCAGCAACAACAACAACAACAACAATAACAACACCAGCCAACTCCTCAGTTCAGCGGAAAAGACTAGAAAATCAGAGAAACATTATGACCTGGGTAAGTCATGATTTGATACGAACAAGAAGACAGGCAGAGAGACAATCAATAATGATTAAAGAATAACCCCCACCACCACCACCACCCACCCCCAAAAGGTACATTCCACTTTGATTAATGAAGAGAACACGATTCGACCACCTGTGCTCTGTTTATTTGCTTTGTTTTGTCTAGTTTGTGCGTGCGTGCGTGCGTGCGTGCGTGCGTGCGTGTGTGTGTGGTGTGTGTGTGTGTGTTGTGTGTGTGTCTGTGTGTCTGTGTGTGTCTGTGTGTGTCTGTGTGTGTATGTGGTGTGTCTGTATGTCTGTGTGTGTCTGTCTGTCTGTCTGCCTGTGTGTCTGTACTGTCTCTTCTTCTTCTTCTTCTTCTGCTACTTCTTTCTTTGCAATTTTCTTCTTCTTTGCAATTCTTCTCTTCTTCGCATTTTTCTTCTTCGCATTCTTCTTCTTCGCAGTTTTTTTCGCAATGCTTCGCAATTATTATTATTATTCGAAATTTGTAATTCTTCTTCCTCTTTTTTCTTCTTGTTCTTCCTTGCATTTTTCTTCGCAAATTTCTTCTTTGCATTCTTCTTTGCAATTCTTTGCAATTCTTCTTCTTCTTCTTCTTTGCAATTCTTTTTCTTTGCAGTTATTCATTTCAATTCGTCTTCTTCTTCTTCTTCTTTCATCTTCTTCTTTTTCTTCTTCTTCTTTCTTTCTTCTTCTTCTTCTTCTTCTTCTTCTTCTTCTTATCTTCTTCTTCTTCTTCTTCTCCTCCTCCTCCTCCTCCTCTTCTCCTTCTTTTTCTTCTTCTTCTTTTACTTCTTCTTCTTTGCATTCTCTTTCTTCTCCTTTGCATTCTTCTTCTTCTTTACATTCTTTTTCTTCTTCAAATTCTTCAAATAATTGAAATTCTTCTTCTTTCTTTCTTTCCTCCTTTTATTCTCTTCTCCCTTTCCCTTGGGTTCATTTGTCCTCCAATTCTTCTGATTTGTTTTTGTTTTGGGTTTTTTTTACCTTTTCATTAAAACTTGCCTGTTAGAAAGCATTTACTTAACAATGTTGCTAATTGCAAGTTTATTTCAGGCAGTGGCGGAGCAGTTAGCCTATTAAAAACAACAATAACAACAACAAAATAACAACTCCCACGTTTGTTGTTTTGGGGTTTGTTTGCTTGTTTGTTTTGTTTTGGTTTGGGGTTTTTTTTGGGGGGTCGTTTTGTTTTTCTTTGGTTTTGTTTCTTTGTTGTTGTGTTTTGTTGTTGTTTTTTGTTGTTGTTGTTTTTTGTGTTGTTGAGTTGTTTTTTTCTCTGGTGCTCTCTTCCCATTCTCGTAAAGTCTAATTACCTGTGTCCTCTCCTTTCTTCCCCTTCCCCCTCCCCACCTCCCCTTCACCTCCGCTTCCACACAAACGTTAGGTGTACGCGCCTGTGCGT
>CM054138.1:30690453-30696751 GCA_028751875.1 Rapana venosa
ACAGACAGACAGAGACAGACAGACAAACAAACAAAGACAGACACACAGAGATAGACAGAGACAGACACACAGAGATAGACAGAAAAACAGACAGAAACAGACAAACAAACAGAGATAAACAAACAAACATACAGACAGACAGCGCGGGCGCAGCCTCAAGCTGTAGCGAGCATGGACTGAGCACAGACAACCGGCGCGGTAACAAAAGCTAGTCCTGGGCATCCTCTACCTCAGAGGGGTCGTAAGCTAGAGAAAGAATGGCCATGCTCTGCTCTGCTCTGCTCTGCTCTGGAGTCTAGTCGCAAAATATCGACTGGAGACCAGCCGGGGCATACAGTCACTCATATATTCCATATTGTTTACAGCCCTACGTTACCGACCAGGAAAGCTATTATCAGGGCTGTGTGTCTGTCACCTCAATCCGTTTCAGTGGCTCCAGTAGCTTTCATTTCACATTCAAAACCAGCACCTCCTAAAAACCTTCAAATATCTAACACTGTCCTTCTAAAGAGAAAAATTAAATGACACAATACCTAAATCATTTCATTCCTTAAGGCTGATAAACCAGGCTGTGCTGAGGACGCCAGCCATTCCGTTTAATTTATCACCTCCAGATTACCCCCCCAAAAAAGTTTAAAAAATTGTTAACAAACATTTTAAAGTACAAAAAATATGCATGAAAAAGTGCCACACGGGCAAATAACACTGCAGAATGAACATCCTGTGCCCATCCCAGTGTTCAAACATCACTACCTGGCTGCCAGAACAAAAGAACACAGGCAAAATGTCATATAATGAAAACAGAATGTTTTTTTGGAAAGATTTGCTTGAAAAAAGGATGGACCGGGAAGGCAGAAAATAAGCCAGAAAGATGATAAAAAGGTAAGGAGAAGGACAGAAAGGTAAAGGTAAAAGGTAAAGGAGTCCCATAACCTATAAGGTCGTAGGGGAGCGAGGCGTCAGAGACCTCACTTCTCTAGGGCCAGCATATTGAGGGCGGCGCCCATCTCCTCTCCCTCGTTGCTTTACCTTCCCTGACCCTAAAGAGGACAGGTACCCATTTACAACTGGGTGAACTGGGGGAACTGTACTGAAGCCAAGGCGCGCAAACGGTCACCCATCCAACTAGTAACCACGCTCGACGCTGCTTAACTTGGCTGGGGGAAAGCAAGTGCTCCGACCACTGAGCTATCCCGTCCCCAGGACAGAAAACAAAGAGAGAAAGATAGAAAAGTGGACATTTCTGGCACATAATTTTTTTTTATACCACTTTAAGTCACGAGATTTCTCTGCGTGAAACTCGGGCTGCTCTCCCCGGGGAGAGCGCGTCGCCACAAGAGCAGCGCCACCCTTTTTTTTTGGAGGGGGGGGGGGCTGCAACTGTATTTGTTTCCCTATCAGAGTGGCTTTTTTCTAAAACTTTTGCCAGGGACAATTCTCTTGTTGCCGTGGGTTCTTTTACGTGCGCTGAATAATTCTGTGTAACACACGGGACCTCGGTTTATCGTCTCATCCGAAAGACTATAGCGCCCAGACCACCACTCATGGTCTAATGGATGGGGGGAAGGGGGGGGGGGAGTTTCGGGCCAAAGGGGATTCGAACCACCGCACATTCCAACCCCGGGCTTTCGTTTTTCTAACAGGCGCTTTTACCCCTAACCACCGATCCCCCAAAATTTTTCCAAAAAGGGGGGGATGCTTTTTAAACGGGGGAAGTCCCCTGCCATTTTAAAAGCAATGAGAAGAAAGACCAGGCACACGCACTCCCCCCGGTAAGAAACGCACAAAAAAAGCCTTATATGGATTTTTGTGGGGGGGGGTGGGGGGGATAGCCAGGTCGAGCATAGCCTGAGCACTTTCCCCCCAACCAATGTTAATTAAACAGCATGGAGCCGGGTTTACCAAGTGGATGGGTGCCTGTTTGTGCGCCTTACTTTTTTTACTTTTTTTAGGGTATTTTTTTATTCGAGGATAAGGGAATACCCCTTCTGTGCTTTTTTAACCCAGCCCCCTGTGTGTATCGTTTTGTAAATTCTGTCATCTGTTCCCCCGGCAAAAATGGCCCATCTACGAAAGGGGAACGGATTTAAAAGTGTGCGCAAGATGTTTGCGTGCGTTCGCACACAGGGCCCGGGGTTTTTTGTCTCCCGAGGATTTTGGGGGGGGTGGGTCTGCACTGATGTTAAATCCCAGGGAAAATATCCCCCTTTAAAAGGGGGTAAATCCGGGTGTCGTTTTCGAGGCAAAGTTTTTAACCACCGCTATCCCCGTCCCCCCCCCAGGAAGCCATGGCTTCAGTAAGCCCCCCAGTTCACCCAGCCAGTAAAAGGGTACCTCAGCGAGGAGGGGATTGGGGGCCCCCCCACTATGCGGGGCCCCGGAGAAGCTGAGGGCTCTGATGCCTCTTCCCCCATGACCACATAGGTTTTTTGGGGAACCTTTACTTTACCTTTTTTGGGCCCTTCTGTGGTGCCCTCCTAGTTGGGTGGCTAGGGCTTTGTTCGAGGGGGCGGCTAAAAGCTGGTTTTTTCTTGGTGTTTTAATCTGTATTTGACTGCACCTTTTTTTCTTTTTTAACGTTTTTTTCTGACTAAATCCTAAAGGGGTGAGGGACGGGATACCTTCTTGGTTGGTTAAGCTTTCGCAAGCGTTTGCAAAACTGCGACCCGGGTTCGAATCCCGTTCAAGGGGATTTTTTCCCCTGGGGTTTTAACATAGTGCCGACCCACTCCCCCCAAAAATCCCGGGTGAGACTATAAACCGAGGCCCCGGGGCGAACGCACGCAGAACATCTTGCGACACTTAAAAACCGTTCTGCCCCTTTTGTAAGAGTAGGCCATTGGTGCCTGTAGGAACGGATGACATTTACAAAAAACTGCATACACACGGGGACCGGATGTAAAAAAGCACATGAGTGCTTATTCCATTACACTGGATATAGAAAAATAGACTGTGTATTTCTCTGGTTTCTCTTCCAATAACGAGAAAATCTTTCGCCTTTTACAGATGACAGAAAGTCCTTCGGATGAGAATATAAACCGAGGCCCCGTGTGCGAACGCATGCAGAACATCTTACGCACACGTCAAAATCCGTTTCGCTTTTCGTAAGAGTAGGCTATTGTGTGCTGGTAGGAACGATGACAAAATTTAAAAAACTGCATACACACGGGGACTGGATGTTAAAAAAAAGCACATGAGTGCTTATTCCATTATCCTCGATATAAAATTTTATTTTTAAATCATGTCATCTGAGCGCTTTGATTTGTTGCTTTACAAGATTCAGCGCTATATACATTCCATACATTATTATTATTATTAAAAGCACACTGTGCATTTTCTGCAAGTGCTTTCCAGCTGTTACAGTTTGTGTCGGTGGCTTTCATGTCAGCCTTGTATACATCCTTGAAGCGTAACGCTGGAAGTCCTGAAGGACGTTGTCCTGTCCTGCAACCAGCTCACCGTGCAGAATGTCCTTGGGAACATCTAGCGTACTCTTTCTACAAAAAACCTATGAGGCTTCAACGTGTTCTGCGTGCGGACACTAGACTTTGGTATTTTTTATAGTCTCACCTGAAAGACGTCACACGAACATCTGGGACTGGCCTAGACTGTCCTACTACAGGGAACAGTAGTACAAGGTAGGGAGACGAACAAGAGGCAGACAGAGAAAACGATGGGAAGACAAAATCAGAGAGTGGAAGACTGGCCTTGAGTGGAAAGAATTGCTACGGAAAGCAGAAGACCGCGGGGAGTGGAGGAAGCTGGTTTGCAAAATCTTCAGTGGTGCCCCCCTCCACGGTCCACGGGACTACGGGATAGGTGAAAGTGAAGATGAAGAAGAAAGACTTTCAGGGAAATGGAGTCAGTACCAATGGTTAAGGGATAAAATCTTTCTAAAAAAAATGAACACCACGGCAACGGAGACTGGAACCCACGGTCTTCATGTACCATCAGATCGCCAATTAGGACACTCTGACCACTAGACCACCCACCCACACCCCTCCCCTCTCCTCCCCTCCCGTCCCCTCCCCGCCCCTAGACAGAGAACTACTTCTATGCTAAAATACTTCCAGTGTTGTAAACCTGTTTTCGAATGTAGGGTACAGACATGGAAATGGGCCGTAAAACTAATTTCAAAGCCAGGGACATGGGGACTATTCCGTTTAAATATTTTAAAAGGTGTAACACTGTTTTCTGCCTGGAGAAGAACTTGACTGGTTCTGCCGGATTCCGCTTAATTAACCTGCAACAGCGGCAGGAACACTCTCGCTGCCTGAACAGATGATAGAATTTACAAAACCGCATACACACGGGGACTGGATGGTTGTTTTTTTAAAAAGCTCATAAGTGCTTATTCCATTATCCTCAATAGAAAAGAATAATGGAAAAAAATGTATAATAATGTATGGAATTTATATAGCGCTAAATCTTGTAAAGCAACAAATCAAAGGGCTCAGATGACTTTTTTTGTTTTTGGATAATGGAATAAGCACTCATGTGCTTTTTTTTTTACATCCAGTCCCCGTGTGCATGCGGTTTTTGTAAAATTTTGTCATCTGTTCCCACCGGCACACAATGGCCTACTCTTTCGAAAAGCGGAACAGGATTTAACGTGTGCGCAAGATGTTCTGCATGTGTTCGCACACGAGGCCTCGGTTTATATAGTCTCATCCGAAATAATGATGAACTATAAAGTGTTTGCACCCTGACGACTGCTTAAGAAGTTCAGAGGGAAGTCTAGTCAGTCAACTTGATTTTTTTTTTCAGTTCCTCGGCTAGAGCTCTGGAGTTCACCAGTGGTGAGATTTTGCGTTTGTGCGACCGGGATTTCTTTGCCAACCATGAAGGTAACCTTTTGTACGGCTCGGAGTGCTGGAGGATGACTGAGAGTGACCTCGACAAACTATCCACATTTCACACGAAGAATCTCAGAAGAATCTTGCGCATCTTCTGGCCTGAGACCATCTCCAACCAAGAACTTTTTGCCCGTTGCAACCAGGAAAGCATGGACATCATCATCATGCATAGGCGATGGGGATGGATAGGGCATATCTGCCGTCGGGAACAGGGAAACATCGCCCGAACAGCCCTCCACTGGACACCAGAGGGGAAACGCAAACGAGGACGACCCAAGAACACTTGGCGTCGGACTGTCGAAACAGAGCTGAAGACCTTCCAACATACCTGGGGAACCATTCAGAAGCTGGCCCAGGACAGACAGGAGTGGAGAACATTTGTTGCTGCCCTACGTGCCAATAAGGCACAAAGGCATTGATGATGATGAAGGTAACCGCATTCCGACTTCGAAGATGTATGCTACGTATGTTGGTGTTTCCGTAACGCACTGAACGCCTGAGTTACAGGATCTTTAGCGTGCATGTTTGATTTTCAGCATGTGTATATATACACGAACGGAATTAAGGCACTGGCAGGTCTGCACATAAAGTTGACCTGGGAGATCGTAAAAATCCCCACCCTTAATTCACCAGACGCCTCCAAGATTCGAACCCACGACTTCATGGACCCATAAGATTGAAGTGGAGTGGTCTTAACCACTCGGCTATAGCGCCTGTCAGTCAATCTGTTTTTATGTGAGTGACAAACGTAGAACTGACATTTGAGATTGATCCCTCACAACTCCAAACTACCCCCATCCCACTCCCACCCCATCCCAATTTCTCTCTCTCTCTCTCTCTCTCTCTCTCTCTCTCTCTCTCTCTCTCTCCTCTCTCTCTCTCTTTAACTCTTTTTTTCAATTCCTTTTCTACTCTCATGTCTTTTCTCTTTTTTGTTTGTTATTCTTTTATTTACGTTTCTTCTTCTCTTCTCTTCTCTTCTCTTCTCTTCTCTTCTCTTTTCTTTTCTTTTCTTTTCTTTTTCCTTCTTTTTTGGGGGTTCTTCTTTTATTTACGTTTTCTTCTTCTCTTCTCATTTCTTTTGTCTTTTTCCTTTTTTTTTTTTTTGGTTCTTCTTTTATTTACGTTTCTTCTCTTTTTCTTTTTTCTTTTTTTAATAACTAACTAGCTAGACAAGTTGACGCCACCAGCCAGACTGTTTCGATGCCATCAGATAACGCAAGTGACAGGTTGGATGTCATGTCATGGCATGAATGAATGACTGTGACATTTAAAGACTTGTTTGTGTGCCATGGTGTGTGGTTTTTTTATTTCTTTTCTGGGTGTTTTTTTTCCCTTTCATTTTATGCCACTTTAAGTCACTGCAGATTGCTCTGCATGAAATTCGGGCTGCTCTTCCCCTGGAGAGAGGGCGTCGCCACAAGAGCAGCGCCACAATTTTG
>CM054138.1:30697251-30704751 GCA_028751875.1 Rapana venosa
TTTATTGTGGTGTTGGGTTAATTAACATTTTGGTTTTTTTTTTGTGTTACTTATTTTCTCACTAAATCTAAGCAGTTTGGAAACCCCCCCTTCATGTATGGGCCAATGGCCTTTCTGTGAATAAATCTTCGAGTTCGAGTTCGAGTTCTCTCTCTCTCTCTCTCTCTCTCTCTCTCCCCTCTTTTCCCCTTTTCTGTCTCTGTCTCTCTATCTCTTCCTCTCTCTCTGTCTCTCTGTCTGTCTCTGTCTATCTCGATCTGTCTCTCTCTTTTTCTCTGGATGTCTGTCTCTCTGTCTCTCTCTCTCTCTCTCTCATCTCTCTCTCTCTCTCTCTCTGTCTCTCTGTCTCTGTATCTCTCTGTCTGTCTCTCTCTATCTGTCTCTGTCTCTCTGTCTCTGCTCTCTGTCTCTGTCTCTCTCTGTCTCTGTCCCCTCTCTCTCTGTCTCTGTCTTCCTCTGTCTCTGTCTGTCTCTCTCTCTCTTTCTTTCTTTCCTTCTGATCCACGGTTTTTTTTTCAACCGGACATGCATACCTATTCCTACACGCACATACACACACACACCACACCACCACACACCACACACACAAATATATATATTATATATAATATATATATTAAAATATAAAATTTATATATATAATATATATATATATATATATATATAATATTATATATATATATCATCATCATTAGCCATTACACCCATCGGTGTGTAGGGCAGCAACAAAGCGTTTCCACTCCTGCCTATTCTGGCCCAGCCTAGTCACTGACCCCCAAGAGTGCTGCATGGCCTTCATCTCACTTTCTACAGTTCTTCTCCACGTTGCTTTTGGTCTTCCTTTCTTTCTCCTTCCTTCGGGGGTCCAGTGCAATGCTGTTCTTGCAATTGAGATGGGTCTCTTCGGAGGATGTGCCCAATCCACTTCCCCCGTCTTCTGGTGATTATGGTTCCCATGTCTTCTTGCCTGCATCTCCGTAGTAGGTCTTCATTGGGATCTTCTCTGGCCAAAAAGATCCGGAAAAAATTCTTCGCAGCATATGGTGGGAAGGATCGAAGTTTGGTAAGACCACTTTCGTCATCCTCCAGCACTCAAACCGTATAGGAGCGTAGACACAACACAGCTCTGGTATAGCTTCAGCTTGGTGTTGGTGCTGTACTGAGTTGATCTCCAGATATTGTTCATCTCCCTAAACACATTCCTGGCCTTGCCCAGTCTGTTGTGGATGTCTTCTTTGTGCCGCCCTCGGGTTTTTGATGATGCTGCCAAGGTATGTGAACTTGTTTTGTCTGGCGCGGGTCAGTTCCATTCACTTTCACGGGGGCTGGTGTGTTCCATTGACGACATTGTCTCCGTTTTCTTGGTGCTAATACGAAGCCCCATTTGCTGTCCGAATGTTTGGAGTCTGCTGGTCTTCTCCTGGATATGTTGGTGGTGTGGGACCAGCAGCGCCGGGTCATCCGCAAAGTCAAGTCGTCTAGTGTTGAGAACAGGCTCCAGCGAATCCCTCTTGGGTGTCTTCTGTCGTCTTCCTCATCACCAATCGATGGCCAGTTTGAAGAGAACTGCTGACATCACACATCCTTGTCTTACTCCAGTCTTGACTTCGAATTTTGTGTTGCTATGGCCCACAGAGCATCTGAAGTTGTCATAGAAGCTTTTAATAAGGTGTACCGTTTCGATGGGATGCCATAGTGTCGAAGGATACTCCAAAGGCTGTCTCTGTGTATGCTGTCAAATCCCTTTTTTCGAAGTCCACAAAGTTCACATACAGTTGTCTTGCCACTCTGTGCACTGTTCGATGATTTTTTCTGAGCGTGAAATATCTGGTCTATACATCCTCGTTGCTTCCTGAACCCTGCTTGTTCCTTCCTCAAAGCATCGTCCACAGCGCTGATATTCTTCTGATGATGACCTTGGCCAGTATCTTGCTTGGCACAGACAAAAGAGTGATTTCCCCATTGTTGCAGTCGCTCAGGGTTCTTCTTGGGATTTTGACTATCACTCCCTTTGTCCATTCATCAGTACTTTCTCGTTCTTCCATTCACTGTGAACAGTGGTGCAGTATGTAGCTGCTAGTTCAAATCTTTCCTTACAGTTCGCACCAAGGTTGTCCTGGCCCGGTACTTGCCAAATTCTTTAGGGTCTTGATGGCAGCCCCCTATCTCTTCCTTTGTTGGGGGGTTGACGGTCAATGTCCAAGTTTTGTAGCTTCTGGGATGGTCGGCTGTCCGTCAGGTGGTGGCGGTTGAGAATTCCTGGAAGTGTCAGCCCATCTTTCTTCTTGCTCTTTCTCTGTTGTCAACAGTTTCCCTTGTCTGTCCCTGATTGGTCCCCCAGCACTCCTCTTAAATTTGTTGCATACTTTCTTGGTGATTTTGTAGACTCTCCCTTTCTCTCCTTGGGCCGCCGCCTCTTCTGCCTCAGCTGCCAGCTGGTCCATGGCTTCTCTCTTGTCACGGCGTGCGAGTCTCTTCACTTTCCTGGTGCCTCTCGTATAACTCTTCCTGCCTCTCTCGTAGCCCTGGAGACTTTACTTGCAAAGTCTCTTCTTTGGGCTCTCTCCTTTCTTTGATGCATTGAGGGTCTCTTGTTGGATCCAGTCATTGTTGGTCTTCTTCTTTTGATGGCCATGTTGTCTTCTGCTCTCAGTGTACAGTTTACAGATCTGCTTCCATGTCGATCTATCCATGCTGTTCTGTATGTTCTCAGGATGTTTGGGAAACTGTTCCTCAGATCGTTGACGAATGCAGACTTTACGTTGGTGTCTCTCAAACGCTGGGGATCAAATCGCGCTTGAGTGGTTGGTCTTGTGTTTCTTCTCATTTCATCTGGGTGTGTGCTGTCACCAGGTGATGATCGCTCCCGACATCCGCACTTCGCTTGGTTCTCACATCCAGGAGAGATCGTCTCCACTTTCCATTGACATCAGATGGTCAATCTGGTTCATATTTTCCCCATTCGGCGACGCCCAAGTCCCGCTTGTGGATGTCCCGGGGCGTGAATAGGGGCCCTCTATCACTAAGTTGTTCATGGGACAGAACTCCACAAGTCTCTCCCCGTTGTCATTTCTGTTCCCCACCCCGTGGTTTCCCATGACTCTCTTAGTCGTGTTGTCACTTCGACCTTGGCATTTTAGTTTTCCCATGATGACATGAGGTCATGGCGTGGGCTTCTCTGTCTCTTCTGCAGCTTTGGGGTAAAATATCTTTGCCTCATTGCTGCTGTTGTTGTTGTGCGTACACTGGTGATGTGATTTGATGGTCTTCCTTCAGTTCGACTCATTTGTCTGCTGTTGATGGGCTTCCACCCCCATAAGGCATCGCTCAACGCCTTTTTTGAGGATGATGGCAACTCCCTCGTGGTTTTCGGTCGTCATCTCTCCCAATAGAGACTTTTCTCCGGTGGTGGTTCTCACTCCTCTCCCAATCCAGTCCATCAAATCTCGCTTAAACCTAGGACAATGGAGGTTGAATCTCTCATCTCTAATGTTTACCTGTGCCAGGGTTTCCCGTCCATACATCGTCCTCACGTTCCAATGTCCTATTCTGATCTTGGTTTTGGTGGTGTTCAGGTCTTCCCTTATCCTGCTGTAGCTTCCTCTCGGCTTTGGCTGTCAGCATTCATACGAGTCTCACTGGACCCCGGGGGGTCCTTCGCAACGCAAAAGTATAAGTATTCTTTGTTGCTCTTTCTGTAACTGCTCTTTTTTACGGACAGGGTTGTTAGCCCTGTGCCCAACCCCCAACCTGGAGGAAGGGTTCCACCTTAGTCGCCTCTTACGACATGCCTGGTTGGAGGGCAGGGATCCTATTCTTGCAATGCTCACTTGTAAGCATACCCCGGGAGTCCCACGGGGGATATATATATATATATATATATATATATATATATATATATATATATATATATATATATATATATATCTGGGAGAGTGAGAACCACCACCGGAGAAACCGTCCTCTACTCTGGGAGAGATGACGACCAGCACCACGATATATATATATATATACACACGGGTTCGATTCCCGTTCAAGGGGATATTTTCCCCTGGATTTAACTTCAGTGCAGACTCCACTCTCCCCAAAAAGGCCTTCCGAAGAGACTATAAACCGAGGCCCCGTGTGCGAACGCACGCAGAACATCCTGCGCACACCTTAAATCCTGTCCCGCTTTTCGTAAGAGTAGGCCATTGTGTACCGGTGGGAACAGATGACAGAATTTACAAAACCGCATACACACGGGGACTGGATGTAAAAAAAAAAGCAATAAATGCTTATTCCATTATCCTCGATATAAAAGAATTTTTTTTAATTTAATAAAGAAACACACACACACACACACATGCGTGCGCGTGCGCTCGCAACTTCGATATAGTTCATTCGTTTTGTCACTAAAACATCTCTATAAAGATAGTTAGCATCATTCATCCTACCTAGAAACCTTTTTTTATTTTTAACTTGAAGAGAAGTTAGAGAGACAGACAGACAGACAGACAGGCAGAGACAGAAACAGAGAACCGGCACCTTGCTCACTATACACTAGAACAACATGCAATCCGAACCATCTATTCCCACAATCTCTGACTCCTTCCTACTGCCGCTGCTGCTGCCGCTGCTGCTGCTAGGCCTACCAGTGCTACTAGCCAAGGCCTACTAGGCCTACTAGCATGCCATCGTCTGCTGCGCGCGCAAAAGCAGACGACACGACACGGCACGATGCCGCAGATTCCTAACACTAGGATAACAAAATACCCCCAGCCACCAAAGTTCAGCAACGCTGCTTTTGATTGGCGGATTGAGTCGAAAAGACAGCCAATGCTAACACGTCTCTCATGAAACACGTAGGTGGCCGGCGAAACGAGTTGCAGAAAATTGAAATCATCAGGGGGAGAAAACCCAAACAGGTGGGGAGGGGCCTCCCCTCCCACACACACACACAGCTCGCAGACAGTGTTAGGGGTAGGTGGTGGAAGGGGAGGACAAAAGGGGAGGAGGGGGAGGGGGTTTTGGGGTTTATAAAGTTTTGCAGAGGAGGATAGGCAGACTTGAAAAGTGGAAGACGGGGAGATAACCCCCACCACGATGATTTGGTTTCCACTGAGGTGGAAGGATGCTTTGTTGTTCTGCTACTGCTTGCTGTGGGGGGGGCCTGTAAACACCAGGGGGAAGGGATGATCGGTTTTTTTTTTTGGGGGTTTTTGTTGGTTGTTTGTTGTTTGTTTTAAAAAATTTTGTTCCAGATTTCTTTCTAAATAGTAGGGGTTAGTGAAAGTAGTAATATAGTTTTGATGAACCCGTTTTATAGGTAGGATCAATGGTTGAGCAATTGGTATGTTTGGGGGTTGGGGGGGTGGGGGGGCGGGGTAGGAATGGGATATTGAGTACATGGTGAGAGGGAGGGGTGGGGTTTTTTTTGGGATGGAGTGTTCTTTTTGGGGTTTATTTTTGGGGGGATGGGGTTTTGTTGGGAGTATGGCTTGCCGGGTTCAACTTGTTTCTACGGGGACACGACAGGGCAGTCTAAAACTGGGAATAAAAGAAGTTCTCTGAAACCCCTTTCAGAAGTTCAAGGAAAGGGGGTAGCCAAGTAGTTTTATGAAAAAGAAGGAATGACACACACACACACCACACACACAAAACTACAATACCCAAAAAAAAAAAAAGGGGGGATTTTTGTTTTTGATTTTGGGGGCGGTTCGGGGTGGGTGGATGGGAGTTTTTTTTTTCTTTGTTTTGTTGGGGGGGGTTTTTTTTTGAGTTGCAGGAAATTTTTGAAAAATTGATTTTTTTTTTTAAAGAGTGCTTTTTTACTACATATGGGTGTTTTTTTAAAACGCTGGGGAAAAGAGATCTTGTTAGTTAGTGTTAATAAAAATACCAAGTACTGAAGTTAGAAGAAAACGCTCTGCTGTCACACAGACACACGCACGTACGCACGTGCACACAAACACACAAACACACACGCACGCACGCACACACATACACACACGGCGCGCGCGCACGCACACACACACACACACACACAACACACACACTCGTACACACATAAACACACATACACACACACACATTTTGTAGCTGGGGAAATACTATGATAAGGTAGAATAAAAACACTGGATGTATAAAACACACTTGCATCTCTTTCGATGATAATAGGTAAGTACTGTCGTACTTCTTTCTGTTTTCTTTTCACACACACATCCCTTTCAGAAGATTTATATAATACATCCATAAAAACAACAACAAAACTGATCAGTACAAAAAAAACCAGAAAGTTTTACCTTTTCATCCCTTTCAGAAGATTTATATAATACATCCATAAAAACAACAACAAAACTGATCAGTACAAAAAAAACAGAAAGTTTTACCTTTTCGAGCCCCTCCATTATCCCCCCTCCCTCCCTCCCCAACCCACCCACCCACCAGAACCACCAGTTTCTCCACCCCTCACCCTCTTGTCCTTCAACTCATTCTGTCCCCGTGTCTCCCCATAACCAAAGCAAAACAAAAAACAAAACAAAAAAGAACAAAACACACCCACCCCCAACCCTCTATCCAGTTCCTATCTTCAATTCGAACACTACATTCCTCACACCGCTTTTCTTTAACAACAACAACAACAAACAAACAACAACAACAAACAAAACTTTTTTTTGGCTGCCTCATCTTCCGTGACATCCCCCGTCCTGTTGTTCTCACGCCGCTCATTCCAATCTCCCCGCCACAGCCATACCCATCAAACAAAAACTTATCACTCCAAATTTCAAAGGAGTCCTCCTCCCATAATGTCAGTTCATGAATTGAAGTATTATTTCTCGAACGTATTTTTTTTTTTTACCCTGTACTTGAGAAGGAGAGTAGCAGGTAAACCGTGAGGTTCTGGGTTCGATTCCCAGCCTCGAATTTTCTTCCCAGCTCGAGGAAGAAAAGAAAAAATCGAGCTGAATGTCAAAAGTCCTTCCGATGAGACTATAAACCGAGGCCCCGTGTGCGAACGCACGCAGAACATCTTGCGCACACGTGAAAGAGCTGTTCTGTCTTTCTGAAGAGTAGGTCATTGTGTGCCGGTAAGAATGGATGACAGAAAGAATTTAAAAAAACCAGCATGCACACGGTTGTTGTGTTTTGACACCATCCCCGAAGTCGGAATGCGGCTACCTAAATAGTGGGAGGGGGGGGAAAAACGATTGCATATGCATAAATATCACCATTGGTGAACCCTCGAGCTCTAGTTGAGGAACAAAGGACAAAAAAAAGTCCTGTACTTGTTTAAGACAAGTCTTTGTAAGATCTCACATAGTCTAGCTTTTTTTTTTCTTATAGAAATGACTTCAGCTTGAACTAAACCACGCCAAAAAAAAATTAAACGATAGAACTGAACATAGCTCGTTTCGTGTTAAGGTAGATACTTGTTACCATGACTGAGAATTCTCTCTCTCTCTCTCTCCTCCTCTCTCTCTCTCTCTCTCTCTCTCTTCCGCGCCCCCAAAACATGCA
>CM054138.1:30709751-30714751 GCA_028751875.1 Rapana venosa
TGAGGTTGTGTTGTTGACAAGCCTCAGACACTGGGAAAGATTAATTAGGAGAGAGAGACAGACAGACAGACAGATAGACAGACAGAGGGGGAGAGAGAGAAGAGAGAGACAGACAGACAGACAGAGGGAGAGAGAGACAGAGAGAGAGGGAGACAGAGAGAGTGAGGGTGTGTGTGTGTGTGTGTGTGGTGGGTGGGTGTGTATATAGGGCGTGTTTGTCACACTGTGTGTGTAGGGTGTGAGTGTCACAATGTGTGTGTATGTGTGTGGTGTGTGTGTGCGCGCGCAATCTGACGCACTGTGTGTGTACGTGCGCACACTCTCTGTGTGGGCGTGTGTGCGCGCAAGCGTAGGCACTGTGTGTGTGTGTGTGCACGTGCGCGTGCGTGCGCGCACTGTGTGTGTTGTGTTTGTATATGCGTGCGCGCACACACGAGTGCGGGTACACTA
The DNA here is from genome assembly GCA_028751875.1 of Rapana venosa. NCBI lineage: Eukaryota > Metazoa > Mollusca > Gastropoda > Neogastropoda > Muricidae > Rapana > Rapana venosa. Next base: position 30,710,202 of record CM054138.1, read on the forward strand.
GCACGCACACGACTGTGTACACACGTACGTGTGTACTGCACGCGTTTACATACATATGCAAGCACATAGACCAGGCCATTTGAATGTTATCAGAACTTGATGATTTAACAGAAAACAAAAATGTATTCGTGCTGTAAGAAGTAACCTTGACAGCAACAGCACATCAAATCTGGTAGGCCTAGCTTGCATGGTTAAGGGGAAAATAATAAAATTAAAATTTAAAAAAAATTAAAGCATAAATAAAAATAAAAAATATTAATAAATATATATATATAATTAAGGAAATATAGTGAGGAAAAACAAGTACAGGCAACCAGTTACAACTTCATTCCCATCATAAAAATAATTTTTGTGTAAGATTCGAGAAAAAAAAATATATATATATCAGAGAGAGAGAGAGAGAGAGAGAGAGAGAGAGAGAGAGAGAGAGAGAGAGAGAGAGAGAGAGAGAGAGAGAATCTGCTTGTGAAACGCGTTTATAAAAATATCAATAATACCAATAGCATTGACATAAGCTTAGATAAGGGGGCATTGATACTGTTGTTCAAAGTCATGAACTGTTGTTTCTTCTTCTTCTTCTTCGCAATTCTTCTTCTGCTGTTCCTCCTTCTCCTTCCTCTTCTTTTTTCTTTTTCTTCTTCTTCTCCTCCACCTTCCTCCTTCTTTTTTTTTCTTCTTCTTCTTCCACTTCGTCACCCTTCTCCTCGCTTTTCTTCTTCTTCTTCTTCTTCTTCTTTTTCTTCTTCTTCTTCTTCTTCTTTACATTCTTCTTCTTCTTTGTATTCTTCTTTGCATACTTCTTCTTTCCATTTTCATTCTTTCCATTCCTCTTCTTCGTCTTCTTTACAATTCTTCTTCTTCTTCTTCTTCTTCGCAATTCTTCTTCTTCTTCTTCTTCTTCTTCTTCATTCTTCTTTGCATTACTTTGCATATTCTTTTCCATTTTCATTCTTTCCATTCTTCTTCTTCGTCTTCTTCTTTACAATTCTTCTTCTTCTTCTTCTTCTTCTTCGCAATTCTTCGCATCTTCGCAATTCTTCTTCTTCTTTGCAATTCTTCTCCTTCTTCTTCTTCTTCTTCTTCTTCTTCTCCTTCCTCCTCTTCTTCTTCTTCATCTTCTTCTTCTGCCTCCTCCTCCTCCTCCTCTCCTTCTTCCTCTTCCTCCTCCTTCTCCTCCTTCTTCTTCGCAATTCTTATTCTTCACAATTCTTATTCTTCACAATTCTTCTTCTGCTTCTTCTTCCTCTTCTTCTTCGCAATTCTTCTTTTTCTTCCTCCTCCTCCTCCCTCTCTGTCTTCCTCTTCCTCCTCCTTCTCCTCCTCCTTCTGATGTCTGTCGTATGAACAACAAAAAATGTGTCTCGCTGCTGTTACGCACCTGACAAGTTAGGCCCAGAGCATCCCACTTTTGGCTTGGAAGAGAATCGTTATTGTTTAAAGTCTTTCTGTGGGGGGAAAAAAGGGCAGGGGAATGGACCAAGCAGGCAAAACATTGCATTATGCTACCAAATCAATACAACACAGGGCAATGCAAGGCAATACAATACCACAAAATACAATACAATGCAATACAATAGAAGGTAATATAGTAAAGTAAAACGGTAAAGGTGTCTCCCATAACCTGTGTGGTCATAGGGGAGCGAAGCATCAGAGACCTCAGAAGGTAATATAGAATCCCACAACCCAAGGTAACAAGACTCAAGGACAATACTTCTTCGAGGTCATTGGACACTCGGACCGCAACTATTGTTGTCTGTTATAGGAGCGAAAATGCATCACGCTGCCGTTAAGCCCCTTACAGGTCAGGCCCAGTCCACTTTCGGCATAAGAGAGAATTGTTATCTTTTAATTAAGCTTTCTGGGGTAAAGGCAGGAGAATGGACCAAGAAGGCAGAAAATAGACGAGAAGGAGGTGACAGGAAGAAAAGGAACAAGGCAGAAACAAAGAGAGTGGGAAAAAATTAGGAAATTTGTACCACAGAATTTCCACAATACAAGGATAATACAATGTAAAACAATATGATAAACACAATACAATACAAGGACAATGCAATACAAGCACAATACAATACAACACAAAACAATATAATCCATACAATGACAACACAATACAAGGACAATACAACACAATACAACACAATGCATACAGGGACAGTACAATACAATACAAAAGAAAAAAGACAGACAGAGAGACAAAAAAGATAGAAAAACAGACAGAAAGACAGAAACAAGTAAACAAACAAACAAACAAACAAACAAGCAAAAACCAAACAAAAACCAGAAACACATCACTCCTCTACTTGCATGCGATCTCTTCTTCACTGGCTACCTGTCACACAAAGAGTGAAACGTAAGACTCGTTGCCTCTGTTCCCTCAGTCCTGTACAATATACCCTACAGGGCAGTCTGATTAATGAGGATCACGTCAGGGTTAAGATTAATGGGAATATGTGATGTGGATAACGGGGCAGACACTACATCCAGGGGCCTGGTCACCAGACTATATTCATTTCTCCCCTGGGGGGGTCTCGGAATTTTATTGTCATTGCTTCTATATATGGGCATATTCCCAAGAGATTGGAAAGGTCCTAATTGCGTTCATGGGTGGTGTCGTGAATTGATTACTTTGTGGCTGACTGGATTAACTTCTTGTTGCTAATTGGATAAACTTGTCACGCTCTCATTCTTTCAGGTCTGGCCACGATTGTAATTCTCTTTTGCTGGTCTGCCAGCATCATCCATCCATCCACTCCCTTCAACGTATACAAAACTCTGCAGCTCGACTAGTCCTAAGAAAGAAAAAAAATCAGAGCACATCACTCCTCTCTACTCTGCAGCTAGACTAGTCCTAAGAAAGTAAAAAAAATCATAACATATCACTCCTCTCTTGCGACCTCTTCTTCACTGGCTATCTGTCTCACAAAGAGTGAAATATAACACTTGTTCCCTCTGTTGCGAATGTCTCGACAAAGCTGCACCCTCATATCTCTGTAACTGTCTTCGCGTGTACACTCCATCTCACTCCCTCCATTGCTGCAGATGCCTTATGCTTTTCAAACGTCCAGATTTAAACAATCCACTGTTGGCCGTCGCTCTTTCTCTATTTCTGGTCCAACCGTCTGGAATGAACTCCCTCTCTCACTTTGCTAAAAAATCTACATTTTAATACTTTCAAGTCCGTACTCAAGATACACTTGTTTCTGACCTATGACCTTCCCCTATAGTTGCATCTTTTACCTGTTCCTGCTTTCAATAGACATCTACATCTCCATCACCCTGCCTAAATACTGTGTGTGTGTGTGTCTGTGTCTTTCTCTATCTGTCTCTCTCTGTCGCTCTCTCTCAATTGGGTCAAACCAGTGGAAGCTAAGACTTTACATACAAATGAGTGGAAATTTACAAACAATTGCATAATTATGTGAAGTGGCTGATGTTGTTCTTTTCCTTCTACCCCCCCCCCCCCCTCCCCTCTTCCACACCTCAACCCTTCTTTTTGTTGGTAGGCATTCTTGGCCTAGGGCCCATACATTACAATACTATTTCAGAGTTCTCTATCACTCTCACGCACGCACGCACGCGCGCGCGCACAGACACACACACACACACACACTGTGGGAAGCAGAGGAGTGACACAGTAACACACATAGATAAGCATTATGGCATTACTGAACTGGTGAACCCTCGTTTCTCGTGAGTACAACACACACACACACACACACAATGGCAGTAAATTCAAAGAGAAAGAAACATGTTTCCCCATGTTTTAAAAATTAACGGTTGTTTTTTATGGGTTTTTTTTATTTTTGTGTGGAGGGGGGCTGGCTAGTGTATTGGTTTTGTGTGTGTGTGTGAAAAGTTACCCTATTTCTCACCTTCGGTGATAATTTCTATCAAAAATAGCGATCTCACTCTTGGGGGATCGATAGCGCCAGAATACATTTTACCGCTGTATACACTATAGCTCAGTGGTCAGAGCACTCGCTTTCCCCCAAACTAAAGTCAATCAGCATTGAGCGTGGTTACCAAGTGGGTGGGTGGCAGACCGTTTGCGCGCCTTGGCTTCAGCACAGTCCCCCAGTTCACCCAGCTATAGTAAATGGGTACCTGCCCTCTTTAGGGTCAGGGAAGGTAAAGCAGTTGAGGGAGAGGAGATGGGCACCATCCTCAAATTGCTGGCCGCTTAGAGAAGGTCTCTGATGCCTCGATCCCCCTACGACATAGGTTATGGGACACCTTTACCTTTTTATATCATAGCACTTTAGAATATGGGTCTGGTGGTTAGAGTATCGTATTCATCATCATGATGGTAACTGGAGGACTTGGGTTCGGGTCGATTCTCCCCTGACGTGAGCGTTTGAAAGATTTTACTGTTCCTCTACCTTGAGTTAACGTTGGATGTGCTGGTATATCTTAACTGGTCCTTCCGATGAGTCTAAAAACCGACATCTCGTGTACGAGCGCTTTCAGAACATCTCGTACACACGTTAAAACCCACTCTGCCTTTCAAAAGAGTGCCGGTAGGAAATTATGACCTTTGCAACAACAACAAA
>CM054138.1:30724751-30732251 GCA_028751875.1 Rapana venosa
CAGACAGACAGGCAGGCAGGCAAGCAAGCAGAGACAGAAAGAGACAGACAGAGAAAGACAGAGAAAGACAGAGACAGAAAGAGACAGAGATAGACAGAGACAGACTGAGACAGACAGACAGATAGAGACAGACTGACACAGACAGACAGACAGACAGATAAACAGGGACAGACAGATAGGCAGATATAGACAGACAAGCAAGCCGACAGACTCAGACAGACAGACAGGCAGACATAGACAGAGACGAATAGACAGACAGATAGACAGACATACAGATCGACAGACAGAGACAGAGAGAGGCAGACAGAGAGAGGCAGACCAACAGACCAACAGACAGAGACAGACAGAGACAAGACTGACAGACAGTACAGGGATTCTCACTGAAAGGGAGGGACAGAGGAGGAGGAAGGAAGAGAGGGAGGGATGGAGGGAGGGATGGGGAGAGTGAGAGACAGGGGGGGGTTGAAGAGGAGGAGGAAGAGGAGATGGAAAGGAGGGAGGAAGAGATTGAGAAAGAGAGAAAAGGGGGGAAAAGAGAGAAGAGACAATGACAATGACAATGAAAATGACAAATTCTTTTATTTCGAGGATAATGAATAAGCACCCATGTGCTTTTTTACATCCAGTTCCCGCGCTTAAGGATATATATGATAATAAAATAAAGAGAGAGAGGGGGAGGGAGGGAAAGGAGGGATGGAGAGAGAGAGAGGGAGAGAGAAATATCACAGACCAACAAAAGACAACACATACAGATTGGTGTCCTCGCTGGATATGGAGAGGGGGGGGGGATGAAAGAAAGGGGAGGGGGATGGCGGGATAGCCTGGTAGTGAGAGCAGTGAGCTCACGATCTGATCGTATGGGTTCGAGCCACCATCGAGCCACCTGCTCGAAAGGGACTTTTTTTTTCTCCCTGGAGTTAACATCAGTACTGCTGACTCCACTCCCCTCCAAAAGTTCTTCGGATGAAACTACAAACCGAGCTCCCGTGCGAGCCCGTACGTGCACAGAACATAATAATAATAATAATAATAATAATAGTGTAAGGAATTTATATAGCGCTGAATCTTGTAAAGCAACAAATCAAAGCGCTCAGATGATTTTTTTTTTATGCGTGTGTGTGCGGTTTTTTAAATGTTGTCATCTGTTCCCACCGGCACACAATGGCCTACTCTTTCGAACAGCGGGACAGGATTTAACGTGTGCGCAAGATGTTCTGCATGCGTTCGCACACGCGGCCTTGGTTTACAGTCTCATCCGAAGGACGAAGGAGGAACATCTTGCGCACATGTTCAAACTCTTGCTACCTTTTAGAAGAGTAGGCTGTTGCGTGCCAGAAGAAACGGATGACAACTTTTTTTTTTTTATTTAAAAAGATAATAAGTAACACCATGCACACTGGTGTCACGTTTAGACATCATCCCCGGAAAGTCGGAATGTGGCTACCTTCGTGGTGGACTAACGTGAATTCTACAACAAGCACTGATTTTGCTTGCCCTTAAGTTCTTTTACGTCCCTTAATCACCTAATTCCAAACTGAACTTCACTGCCAGCTCCTATCCCATCTCCTTCTTCTTCTTCCTGTGCCAGGTCTGTTGCAGACATCGGCGATCATGGCCTTCCATTCCTCTCTGTTGTCAGTTCTCCTGATGAGTTCATTGTTGGGGGATTCTTTCCTCGTTGCGTAGCTATTCAGACTGTCTGTGTATTTTGTGCGTTGTCTTCCTCTGTCTTTGGTACCACAAATCTTTCCACACAATATTTGCTTTTCTATTCCATCAGCTCTATTTATGTGCCCAAAAAATTGTAGTTGTCTTTTTCTGATGGTTTTGAGTAGGGATCTTTTGTACCCGGCCATCCCATCTCCACCGCCTAAAAAAAAAATATCCCACACTGACCAGTGCCCCTGTGGCACAGGCACAGGCCCACAACACCCCCCACCCCCACACCACCCCACCCCACCCCCTCATATCCTGCAGTCGTGTCCGACCTTCAGCGCTCTGAGACACCAGACTAGACATGGCCCAGCCCAGTAGAGCTCCAGGGGGAAAAAAAATTAATAAAACCTCTGGGGATCGCACGGTAGGGTCACTACGACAGACTGCAGACTTTTTGCCATCCAGACCGGATTTGGTTTTGTTTAAATTGGCATAGCCAGAAGAAGAAGGAGGAGGAGGAGAAGAACAAGAAGAAGGAGGAGGAGGAGGAGGAGGAGGAGGAGGAGGAGAAACAAGAAGAAGAAGGAGGAGGAGGAGGAAAGGAGGAGGAGGAGGAGGAGGAGGAGGAGAACAAGAAGAAGAAGAAGAAAGAAGGAGGAGGAGGAGGAGGAGGAAGAAGAAGAAGAACAAGAACAAGAACAAGAACAAGAAGAACAAGAAGAACAAGAAGAAGAAGAAATGCGAAGAAGAAGAAGAAGAAATGCGAAGAAGACGAAGAAGAAATGCGAAGAAGGAGAAAAATTGTAAAGAATTGCGAAGAAGAAGAACAAAACAAGAAGAACAAGAAGAACAAGAAGAAGAAGAAGAAGAAGAAGAAGAAGAACAACAACAACAACAAAAAGACCGCAGAAAAAAAAAGAGGAACAACTTCACCGCATCGTCTCATCACCCCACCCCCCCCCCCCCCCCCCAAAAAACAAAAAACAAAAAAAAAAAAAAAAAACTTAGCTCCCAGTCTTCAAAGTCTGCCACGAAAACGGAAACAAAGAGAAGAAAGAAACAGAAGACACCCCCCAAAAAAAAACCCCAAAAAACCTGGCCTTCAACCAGGCTGGAACCACTGGCAATAATCTCTCTCTCTCTCTCTCTCTCTCTCTCTCTCTCTCTCATCTCTCTCTCTCTCTCTCTCTCCTCTTCTCCCTCTCCTCTCTCTCTCTATCTCTCTCTCTCTCTCTCTCTCTCCTCTCTCTCTCTCTCTCTCTCTCTCTCATACGCATTCTCTGAACCAGAGAGGCAAACTTTCCAGACTAGTCAGCCTGCTTACCCCCGCTTGTTACTCTAAAGCTCCAACACCATCATCTTCTTTTCTTCTTCTTCTTCTTCTTCGTCTTCACACGCACCGGCTTTTTTGGCGTTGATGCAGACACCTTCAGGCGCCGGCGAGTGCCACTGGTGGTACAGCAGTGTGAGGAGTGAGACAGAGACAGAGCGGCTGCACACCGGTGTTTTTTTTAAATCACATTTCCTTTGTTTTTCTATGTGGGGACGGGATAGCTCAGTGGTCGGAGCACTCGCTTTCCCCCAGCCAAGTTAAGCAGCGTCGAGCGTGGTTACCACTTGGATGGGTGACCGTTTGCGCGCCTTGGCTTCAGTACAGTTCCCCCAGTTCACCCAGCTGTAAATGGGTACCTGCCCTCTTTAGGGTCAGGGAAGGTAAAGCAGCGAGGGAGAGGAGATGGGCGCCGCCCTCAATATACTGGCCCCTAGAGAAGTGAGGTCTCTGACGCCTCGCTCCCCTACGACCTTATAGGTTATGGGACTCCTTTACTTTTACCTTTTCTATGTGACTCATATTCATACCGCACGTACTAAGGCACCCACAGAAAATAAAAACCACTTTTTTTGTGAAAGACTAGCCTCTGACTCAAAACTCATGTCATTTTGAACAAATGTGGTAGGTTTGATTTTTTTTTTTTAATTTTTCAGCAAACACTGTACCCCCTCAGTTTTTTGTCGTCTGCTAAGCTTCCTTACCGCAATATGCATGCGCGGGGGTCAACGTTGTAGGAATATAGGCAATCCTCATTTGATGATTATTTCCAACTTTCTCGTGACTACCTGGGATTGCTCTATGTCCTCAATCCCAAAAACAAGTGCACAATCCATTTTTTCATGCTTAAAAAAGTCTGTGAAAATCACCATTTTTTTCCACTCGCACTCTATACAAGATACTACATGACCCCCAAATTAATACCGGTGTGTAGCCGATGGGAGAGAGATGGGAGGGGGGGCAGAGGAGGAGGAAGGAAGAGAAGGGAAGGAGGAGGAATGGGGAGAGTGAGAGTGAGAGAGGGGGGTAGGAGGATGAAGAAGAGATGGAAAGGAGGAAGAGATTGAGAAAGAGAGATGGGGGAGGGAGGGAGAAAATTAAAGAGAGAGAGAGAAGAGGGAAAGGAGGGAGGGAGAGATTGAGAGAGAGAAGGGGGAGGAATAGAGGGAAAGAGGGAGGGATAGATTGAGAGAGAGAGAGAGGGGGGGGGGGGGGAAGGAGGAAGAGAGATGGGGCGGGAAACGAGGGATGGAGAGATTGAGAAAGGTGGAGATTGAAAGAGAGAGAAGAGAAAGAGATGGAAAGAGGGAGGGAGGGAGAGATCGAGAAAGAGGAGTGGGAAGAGACGGAAAGAGGGAGGGAGAGACTGACGGAGACTGAGCGAGAGAGAAGAGAGAGAGGAGAGAGAGAAATTGAGAGAGAGAGAAATTGAGAGAGAGAGAGAGAGAGAGAGAGAGAAGAGAGAGAGAGGAGAGAGAGAGAGAGAGAGGAGGGAGAGAGGAGAGAGAGAGAGAGAGGGAAGAGTGGAAAGAGGGAGGGAGAGAAGAAAATTGAGAAAGAAAAGGGGAAGAGAGGACAAGATGGGATGGGAAGACTGAAACAAATTGAAAGAAGAAAGAAGAGGAGAGAGAAGACGGAGGAAGATATAGATATAGAGGAAGAAGAAAGAGAAAAACAACAAAAACAAAGACAAAGTAAAAAGAAAGAAATCAAAGAAAAAAAAAAAAAAGAGGGAGGGGAGACAAGACAGACAGGAAGAACAGAAAGAGACAATGATGACACTTGAGAGAGGAAGAGAGAAGACGCGAGACAGACAGACAAGACAAGAAAGACAGAGATTGATTCTATGTTATTTCCAAGGTTTGCACACAAAAAAAGCATTTTAATACATTTTCTACGAGCCTTGAAAATAGAGACACACAGGTAGACAGCCAGACAGGCAAAAAAACAGAAGACAGACAGACAGACAGACAGACAGGCAGAAATAGAAGAAACAGAAGAAGACAGAGAAAGAACAGAGAGACAGAGAGAGACAGAGAGACAGACAGACAGGAAGAAACAGAGACAGACAGACAGACAGACAGAAACAGAGAAAGACAGAGAGACACACACAGACAGAGATTTATTGTCTGTGATATAGTTTGAAACGATCAATATTCCCGTTCCATAAATTTTGTCTGAACCATTTAATGCTGGATAAGCGCTTTGAAAATGCAACGCGCATCAAAGATAGCGAAGAGCCTAGATAGATAGATAGATAGATAGATAGATAGATAGATAGATAGATAGATAGATAGATAGATAGATAGATAGATAGATAGATAGATAGATAGATAGATATAGATATAGATATAATATATATTACAGTTTATCAGTAAAGCTTTCTTTTTGGTTGTTTTTAAGGTATACATTTCCCGGGGTGGTTGGAGAAGGGGGGGAGGGGGGGGGGGGGGGGGGGGGTTAGAGGTAGCTAGCAGGTGGGGGCTGAACGAATGACAATTGGCCTTGATGTAAGATGTCTTTCTTTTAGATCGAGGATATCACATGTGCCCACACACACACACTAATGTGGTAGGCTACGTAATTATGTGCGTGAAGACACGTAGGAGTGAGAAAGGAGGTAATTTGTAAGGGAATGTGTGCAGACGCGCACGCTTTAGCGTGTGCATCTCTCTCTCTCTCTCTCTCTCTCTCTCTCTCTCTCTCTCTCTCTCTCGTCTCTCTCTCTCTCTCCTCTCTCTCTATCTCTCCCTCTCTCTCTCTCTCTTTCTCTCTCTCGCTCCCTCTCTAACACACGCCACACCACACCACACCACATCACAAAGAGGCCTTACACTTTTTCGTTTATGCAGCAGAACATTACTGCACTACACTACACTACACTACACTGTAGTGCACTACACTACACTACAACACAATTCGATACAATACACAACACTACACAACACAACACTATCAATAAGATCGATACCTCCATCGTGGGGAAAGGGGGTGCAAACGGCACATGCATGGACAGAGAACTCCAAACCCACCCACCCCCAACATCCCTAACCCTGCCCCCACCCTCCCACCCTGTGCGTAGAGAGGAGGGAGGAGGGATGGAGGGAGGGAGGGAGAGAGGGGGAAGGAGAGGAAGAGGGGAAGGGAGGACGAGAGGGGAGAGAGACGGGAAGGGAGAGAGGGAGAGAGAGAGAGAGAAATAGCGAGGAGAGAGGAGAGAGAGGGGGGACGGAGGGAGAGAGAAATAGCGAAGAGAGAGGGAGAAATGCAGACAGACAGATAGACAGACAGACAGAGACACAGAGAGAGAGAGAGAAAATACACAGGGACTCAGATACACACGCTCACAGAGAGTGAGAGAGAGAAAGAGAGACTCACAGAGACTCATAGACACAGACAGAGATAAACAAGACAGACAGAGACAGAGACAGACAGACAGACAGAGGCAGACAGAGAGAGAGAGTAGAAATACACAGGGACTCAGATACACACACTCACAGAGAGTGAGAGAGAGAAAGAGAGACTCACAGAGACTCATAGACACAGAGAGAGAGATATATAAACAGAGACAGAGAGACAGAGACACAGAGACAGACAGAGAGAGACAGAGAGAGAGAAATACTCAGGACTCAGATACACACACTCGCAGAGAGTGAGAGAGAGAAAGAGAGACTCACAGAGATATAGACACAGACAGAGATAAACAGGACAGACAGACAGACAGACAGACAGAGATATATATATACTCAGGGACTCAGATACACACACTCACAGAGAGTGAGAGAGAGAAAGAGAGACTCACAGAGACTCATAGACACACAGACAGAGATAAACAGAGACACAGAGACAGACAGACAGAGACAGAGAGACAGAGAGAGATAGACAGAGAAAACTGCCCCCTCCCAACCCACTACTGGCCCAAACAGCCACGTACAATCGCTGGTAAAACGATCAATATCTCCAGCATGGGCAAGTGGGATGCAAGCGGCACATGCATAGACAGAGTACTCCAAACCCACCCACCCCCCACCCCGAACATCACTAACCCTGCCTACCCCAACCCCATCCCTCCCTGTGCGTAGAGAGAGAGGGAGGAGGGAGGGAGGGAGAGAGAGGGAGAGGAAGAGGGAGAGAGGGAGGGAGGAAGGAGGGTGAGAGATAGGGAGAGAGAGAAGGGAGGAGGGAGAGGTAAGAGAGAGAGGGAGAGAGAGGGGGAGGGAGGGAGAGAGAAATAGCGAGGAGAGAGGGGAGATAGACAGACAGACAGACAGACAGACAGACAAGAGAGAGGATACTCAGGGACTCAGATACACACACTCACAGAGAGTGAGACAGAAAAAGAGACTCACAGAGACTCATAGACACAGAGACAGTGATAAACAGAGACAGAGAGACAGACAGAGACAGACAGACAGAGAGAGAGATACTCAGGGTCTCAGATACACACACTCACAGAGAGTGAGAGAGAGAAAGAGAGACTCACAGAGACTCATAGACACGGAGAGATAGAGAGA
>CM054138.1:30767251-30769751 GCA_028751875.1 Rapana venosa
TGTTGTTTTTTGTGGTTTTTTAAACCAAAATACTAAGCATTCGGCAACCCCCCCTTTCATGTAGGGGCCAATGGCCTTTTGTGAATAAACCATTCGAGTTGGGAGTTCGAGTTGAGTTCGAGTTTCTCTCTCCTCTCTCACACCCAACCACACACAAAACCACATACACACAATATGCATGACACACGCACACACACACCCCCAACAAAACACACGCAGCAACCAACACGCACGAACATACACAACCACACATACACACACGCGCGCACGCACGAACAAGGGGGCGCATGCACAAACAACACAAAACCACACTCACACACGCCATAACAGGCAACCACAGCCCCTTCAAAACCCAAAAAAAAAATCTGAACATCCATCAAACATGTAAAAAATCCAGTCCAGCACTAATCTGTCTTTGATTCTGTCCGATCGCAGTGTCCCAGCTCAGCTGGAATAAATGTCTTTTTCCTCCGGGTCATTGCCGGGGTGTTTTTTTTTTTGAAAACCCAAAAAGAAATCAGCAGGGTTTGTGAGTGTATCTGTCCAGTAAACTGAAAAATCATATCTTCACTTTCACAAATTTAGTTCGGTATTTCATAAAGGGTATACCATTAAGAAGTCCTTTTTTTTCTAAAACGCCGGGTTTTTTCAGGGCTGTTTCTCAGCCCACCCAAAGTTTTTTATAGTATCCCACTTAGCCCCAACCCAAGACTAGATTTCGGGCCCCTCCCCCCCTCCCCGGGGAACCCCAACCCCCCTTTTTCCCGGTTTTGGATTTCCCCACGCCCCCCCCCGGGGTTTTCATGTGTGGGAAGCACCGAATGCGAAGGTGTGGTTTGGGGGGGGTGGGGGGGTTTTTGGGGGGGGGGGGGGGGGGGGTTTTTGGGATAAAAAATTGGGGAATTTAAGGGAACAAGGCCCCTTCTTTTTCCCTTTCCCTTTTTCTCCCCCCCCCCCCTCCCCCCCCCTTCTCTCCTTTCCCCCCTGGGGGTTTTGGGAAAACGGTTTTTGTTGACCCCCCATTTCCCCCTTTTTTCCCCCAGTGAAGCAAAAAGTCGTTTGTCGCCTTCTCCACACTTTCCATGAGGTGATGCAGTTTTTTTGGGGAGCGGGACCCACGTCACTTCCGCGTTGTGGTTTTTTTGGCAATTTAAACAAAATTTACAAAAAATTTCGCCCTTAATCCAAAATTTTCCCCCCCGGGAAAAAAGGGGGGGGGGGAGAGGAGAGAAAAAAAAGGAAAGGGGGGGAGAGGGGGGGGGAAGGAGGGCAAAAGGAAGGGCCCAAAAGGAGAAAAAAGGAAGGGGTGAAGAAAAAGAAAGGGGAAAAGGGGAAAAAGAGGGGTGAAAAAGGGAAATTTGGGGTTTGGGTGAGGGGGGGGGGGGTTTTTAAAATGAATCCCGTAAACCCCGGGGGGGTTAATTTGTTTCCCCCCTTTTTGTTGCCTTTTTATTAAAAAAAAAGCCTTTTTTCCCTTTTTTCCCTTTTTTTTTCCCCCCTTTTTCCCTTTCTTTTTTTTGAAAAGTAGAAATTTTTTTATCTAGTGTGTTTTTATCAGCGGGAAAAATTACCAAAAAAGAAATTTTTTAAAAAAAGGGGGGAAAAAAGGCAAAAGGGGGGGTTTTTAAAAAAAGGGGGAAAAATTTAAAAAATAAAAGGTTTTTGTAGATAAGTTTTTTTAAAGGGAGGGAAGTTTGGTTTCCTTTTTGTTTAATGGGATACAGAATTTCATATTGATAAAATGTTCAAGGCATGCTTATCCAATCAGTTTTTTGTATGAGAATTTTCATGTAAAATTTTGTAAACAAATGATAGGAGTTCATAAAAAAGCATTAGTACTACCCACTTTGGGTGAATTAGGGAGATTTCCACTGACCCTTAAAATCATATGCCAGATAATATCCTTTTGGATTCATTTGACAGAATCAAAACCAGACTCTTATATTAGAATAGTATACGATTATTTGTATCAGAAGAATACATACGATAAATGGATAAACACAGTGAAAAATATTCTATACACAATTGGATTCAAACATGTCTGGAAGAACCAAAGCACTCTTAATGTTCATCGGTTGAGTTATGCTGTTAGAAGAAAACTTGAGGACATGTATAAAACATTTTGGATCTACCAAAGAAAGAGTTTGCAAAACTAAAATTTTATGATTTTGCTACCAAAGAATACAGATTGGAACCATACTTAGTAAACTATGAAAACAAAACTCATAAGAAGACATATTGTAAATTTCGCACAAGCTGTCACAATTTAATGATAGAGAAAGGGAGACACCAAAATATATCCAGAGAGGACAGAAAATGTAGACACTGTAACAAAATTGAAGATAAATTTTTCATTTACTTGATGAATGCATTTTATATGATGAACTCAGAAATAATTTGTTGTTAAAAATCAAAACGAGAGACAAAGAACGCAAAAACTGTGTACATAAATTAAGTGACATAATCACAGTTGATATATATCAAGCAGATATCATCAGAT
>CM054138.1:30774751-30777251 GCA_028751875.1 Rapana venosa
ATCGTGTCGAAGTTATTATTACTCTGCTTCGGCAAATGTTAAAAGCGAATGAGCGGGCGTATGTTCGGTCCGAATGAAACCTGGGTCTGTGTGACGTCAGCAGTAATGTCCACGTTTTCTTTAAAATCGGAAAAACTGTCGACATTAGCTTCTTCCACAGAAAAAAAACTTTATTTACATGAACTCTACATTCTATCAATGTAGTGGGCAGCCATCTTTTTGGTGTGGTGTTTTTTTTTTTACCGTGGACAGATTTTTAAAAAATACTGCAGATATTGACTGTGATGTCGCAATTTATTTCGCCGAACTCAGATGGTGTTGAACATATGTCGTTTGAAAAACTTACTCTCCGTTTAAAGTCCTGTTAACTGGCTTCTTTCTGCTGTTGCTGTTCTGTCTGTCTGTCTGTCTGTCTGTCTGTCTGTATGAGTTTCTTTTTTTATTGATTTCTTCTTTTATTTCGAGGATAATGGAACAAGCACTCGTGTGCTTTTTTTAATATCCAGTCCCCGTGTGTATGCAGTTTTGTCAATTTTGGTTGTCTGTCTGTCTGCCTGTCTCTGCCTATCTGACTGTCTGTCTGTCTCTCTCTCTATCTCTCACTCTCTAAGTCACTGCATAGACACGGGGACTGGATTTTTTTTTAAAGCACCTGAGTGCTTATTCCATTATCCTCGAAATAAAAGAATAATTATTATTATTACTATATCTCTGTTTCTGTCTCTTTCTCTCTATGTCTCTCTCTCTCTGTCTCTGTATGTCTGTCTCTCTCTCTGTCTCTCTCTGTCTCTGTCTGTCTCTCTCTCACTCTATCTGTATGTGTTTCTGTCTGTCTCTCTGCCTCTCTGTCTCTGTCTATCTGTTCTCTCTCCTCTCTCTCTCTCTCTCCTCTCCTCTCCTCGCTCTCTCTCTCTCTCTCAGATCCCTAATTAGTCACTGAGGCATTGAAAACTTCAGAGCATTGAGTCTTCAGCATGTTTTATTGGGGGGGGGGGGGGGGGAGCAGGAGAATGTCCAGACCAAGAAGGCAATAAACAGACAAAGAAGGAAGTGACATAAAGAAAACAGGAAACAAGGAAATGAAGATGAATCTAGCAAAACAAGCAAGATAACATAATGAGGAAAAGATGGGAAGTACTTATGTCTTTACAAAATCCTTTCGAAATGGTATGGCGGGGGAGGCGGACAGGATAACGGGCGGATGCTAATTAAACTGACAGGCCACTGGCATCCTACGGGAGGGTGGTGGGTGGGGGGGGGGGGGATGGCTGTCATTTTAAAAATGCTTTTAACCAATTTGGGGCTCATGATGTATGGGGACTGTTTGTTTTCCTTGAAGTGTATTATTATTCTTTGCGATCCGTTTCACAAAGTGGATCGGT
Organism: Rapana venosa; assembly: GCA_028751875.1. Classification (NCBI taxonomy): domain Eukaryota; kingdom Metazoa; phylum Mollusca; class Gastropoda; order Neogastropoda; family Muricidae; genus Rapana; species Rapana venosa. The sequence goes on from CM054138.1 coordinate 30,776,134, forward strand.
GGTCTAGAGGTAACGCGCCTGCCTAGAAAGCGAAAAGTCCAGGTCGAAAGTGCGCGATGGTTTGATCCCCGTTTGGGCCAAAAACTGTTTCCCCCATCCATCACACAATGAGTGGTAGTCTGGGTGCTAGTCTTTCGGATGAGACGATAAACCCGAGGTCGCGTGTGTTACACAAAATTATTTAGCGCTCGTAAAAGAATCCACGGCAACAAGAGAGTTGTCCCTGAAAAAAAATTATGTAGAAAAAAAAGCCACTCTGATAGGGGAAACAAATACAGTTTTGCAGACAGGAAAAGAAAAAAATAATAATAATGGGTGGCGCTGCACTTGTGGCGACGGGCTCTTCCCAGCCTGGGGAGAACAGCCCGAATTTCACGTAGAGAAATCTGTGACAAGAAAATGAACTGATTTTATGAAATTGTATGAAAAGAAAACTGCGTGACTTCGTTTGAATGAAAGTTTAACTGTATTTTGGTCTGTTTACTGTCTCAACACAGTCAGAACACCATAAGAATCTGCAGTGACTTACAGTGGTATGAAAATGAAAAGCTTTTTTATTAAACTGATTTGGCTTTTACTGTCTCATCACAAGTAGAGAAATCTGCAGTGACTTACAGTGGTATGAAAATGAAAGCTATTTTTTAAGATTTATTAAACTGGATGTTGGGCTTTTACTGTCTCATCACAAGTAGATAAATCTGCCGTGAATTGCAGTGGTATGAAAATGAAAAGATTTTTTTTGTTTAAACTGATTTGGCCTGTTACTGTCTCAACACAAGTACATAAATCTGCCGTGACTTGCAGTGGTATGAAAATGAAAAGCTATTTTTTAATTTATTAAATTTTGGCCTTTTACTGTCTCATCAAAAGTAGATAAATCTGCCGTGAATTGCAGTGGTATGAAAATGAAAAGATTTTTTAAAAACTGATTTGCCCTTTTACTGTCTCGTCACAAGTAGAGAAATCTGCTGTGACTTAGAGTGGTACGAAAATGAAAAGCTTTTCTTTTTTAAAACTGATTTGCCCTTTTGCTGTCTCATCAAAAGTAGCGAAATCTGACGTGAATTGCAGTGGTATGAAAATGAAAAGCTTTTTTTTTGTTTAAACTGATTTGGACT
>CM054138.1:30784751-30792251 GCA_028751875.1 Rapana venosa
TATTATTATCATGTATATGAACTGTATGTATTATGCATGTTTTTAAAAAAAAAAAAGGGTAAAGGTGTCCTATAACCTATGTGGTCGTAGGAGAGCGAGATATCAGAGACCTCAGCTTCTCAAGGGGCCAGCACATTCAGGGCGGCTCCCATCTCCTCTCCCTCGCTGCTTTACCTTCCCTGACCCTAAAGAGGGCAGGTACCCATTTACAGCTGGGTGAACTGGGGGGGGACTGTACTGAAGCCAAGGCGCGCAAACGGTCACCCATCTAAGTGGTAACCACGCTCGATGCTGCTTAAACCTTCGCTGGGGGAAAGCGAGTGCTCTGGCCACTGAGTGATCAAAACATTTGTCTGAAATGTGTTGACATGTATGAGGGTTTTGGGGTGGGAAGGGGGGGGGGGGTTTAAGGGTATTTGCTGCATTTCTTCTTTGGTGGAAGATGGGGTTTGTTTGGAGGGTTTTTTGTCTTGGATGGATTTCTTTTTTCTTAGCTTGGTTTTGTTTGCAAAGAAAATAAAAACCAGCATATGAAATTTTATGATATATTTTGCATTCAATTTCGTTTACAAAGCCATATCATTAATGTGTTTCTCATAATTATTGAAGATTCTTGTCCAGGGATGTGTGCTTCAGTTGTTGGCGGGGGAGGGGGGGGTCTTCTTTGTTCTTTTCTTTTTTTTCTTGGGAGTGAGGGGTTGTTTTGCTTTTGGGTGTTGTTGTTGTTGTGTGTTGTTGTTGTTTGTTGTTGTTGTTGTTTGCAGACGTATTTTCTTTGCTGATCTTAATGGCAGAAAGCAAACAACAAAATTCTGAACCAGAGCAAATTGGATCTGTGTGTGTGTGTGTGTGTGCGTGCGTGCGTGTGTGGTGTGTGGTGTGTGTGCGTGCGTGGTGTGTGTGTGTGTGTGTGTGTGTGTGTGTGTGTGTGTGTGTGTGTGTCTGTGTGTGTGTGTGTGAGACAGAGACAGAGAGTTAAGAAATGTATCAACTTTGACAGAAACAGGAACACGCCCCAAAAAAACTATTATCTTTATTTGACGCATTTTCACGCTTCTTCACCTAAAAACGGTTTTTTCATTTCAGTTCCACTTTCTGTTCATATTATTTCAGACATGTGTGTCAGCGATATCCCCTTCCTGCATGATGAAAACTGCAGATTATCATGTTGAATTACATGGAACAAACGGAAAAGCTACATAATTAGAAACGCCGGCATGACTAAATGATATGATTATCCACACACAAAAACTAGAAGAAAAGTCGATAATAATAAAAAATGTACTGTCTGTACAACTGTGTACTGGTGTTTATGAATGTATGTCATATGTGCATGTCTAAGGGGGGAGAGGGGGGTAAGAACAACAGAGACACACAGACAGGCGCACATGTGCTTGCCAAGTACGCATACAAGCACACGTACACACATACACACGTAAGCACCCACGAAAGCGCGCGCACACACACACACAACACACACACACACACACACACACACACACACATACACACACACACACACACACACATCACACACACGTACACACACACATACCACACACAAAAACATGAAAGCAGTAAAACACCAAAGGAAAATAGACGCTACAGTATATCAAGCTTCTTTTGTGGAGCTTTTATTTTTTAAAAGAAAAAAGGAAAAGCTCTCATAGTGATGGATAAAGCAAACATATATTTTCATTTATTTACTTCATTTCATTTACTTCATTTATACCACTTTAAGTCACGAGATTTCTCTGCGTGAAATTTAAATTGGGCTGCTCTCCCCGGGGAGAAGCGCGTTGCCACAAGAGCAGCGCCACCCTCTTTTTTTTTTTTTGGTCTGCAACTGTATTTGTTTCCCTATCGTATATTGTATGCCTCTCTTTTTGTTCTTTGTTTTTTCTTTCTTATAAACTGTGGAATTGCATACCTTTCATCAGAAGTAGGCAGACTGGAATCATAATTATTGAGAAAAGAGCACACATTTCATGTCAAGTCATTTCTAATCCCGTTTCCCCGTGATGGGGGGGGGGGGGGGGGGGATGCCGGTGGGGGGGGGGGGGGGTTGTACTGTCATATAAATAGCACCCCGCACATTCTGAAAATTCTGCGCTTGAAATTTTCCTTCTCTTTTTTGGTCACTCTCATTGCGTCTGCTTTCATTGTTCCGTTTCTTCCTGGTACAACGACTGCGATAGAATAGTTCTACAATTCTAGCAACATCAGTAAAAGGGAGGGGAGGACGGGGATAGCCTAGTGGTTAGAACATAGCGCTCGCAATCTGACGACCCAGGTTCGATTCCCGTTCAAGGGGATATTTTCCTCTGGAGTTAACATCAAATGCAGACTCCACTCTCCCCAAAAAGTCCTTCGGATGAGATACTATAAACCGAGGTCCCCCCTTGTGCGAACCGCACGCAGAACATCTTGCGCACACGTGAAAATCCTGTTCCGCTTTTGGTAAGAGTAGGCCATTGTGTGCTGGTGGGAACAGATGACAGACTTTACAAAACCGCATACACACGGGGACTGGTTGTAAAAAGAAATGCACGAGAGTGCTTATTATTCTATTATCCTCGATATATATATAAAAGAAAATTTAAATAATTTTTTTTAAATCCTTTTTTTCAAAATTTCAAACATGTATTCATCCTACAGTTTCCCGTTACTGGACAGTATACTAGTCTTTCCCTCACACACACACACACCCCAAAAACAAAACCAAAAAAAACCCCTACAGCAGTGATTCATCCCCTGACGTCAGGTCTGACCAGAAATCCTCCGAAAGCGGTCCACACGGACACGGTACTGTCCTTCCAGTCTATGTCCACCCACACGCGCTCTCCCTGGTTGAGATGGGTGACCGTACTGCCTGCAGGAGTCAGGTAGGCCTTGGGATCTTGACCAAAGAGGTACATGATACGGCTGCCTTCTTTCATCATCCTGAGACTGACAGCTTCGTCGATGAAGGACTCTGTCCTGTACACACAGAGAGAGAGAGGAGAGAGGGTGAAGAAACACATTCACACACACAGCGCGCACACACACAGAGCGTGCACGCGCAGACATAGACGCACACACACACGCACACAGTGCGCGCGCGTACACATAGACGCACACAGGCACGCACGCGCACGTACACACGTTGTCGATGTTTTAGTTCTTACAATGATAATCATCATCATCATCAGACTGAACGAGGCAAAAGATGCAGAAAGAGAAAGAAAAGAGAAAGAGAGAGAGAGTTTACTTATTTACATTTATATATACATACATATATACACATAACATACATACATACATACATACATACATACATACATACATACATACATACATACATACATACAGAGAGAGAGATAGACAGATAGATAGACAGATAGATAGATAGATAGATAGATAGATAGATAGATAGATAGATAGATAGATAGATAGATAGACAGACAGACAGACAGATAGATAGATAGATAGATAGATAGACAGACAGACAGACAGACAGACAGACAGACAGATAGATAGATAGACAGATAGATAGATAGACAGACAGACAGACAGACAGACAGATAGACACTCCGACTCTGCACACACACACACACACACACACACACACACACACACACACACACACACACACACACACACACACACACACACCATTTTGTCTAACCGAATTATCAATGATGACCAGTCCATCAGTGTGTAAATTGGGAACAGGGTGGGGGTGGGGGGGGGACCTGTTCCTCGCCTAGAGCTCCGAGGTTCTCCAAATGGAGAGATTTTGGCGTATGCGACCGGGGGTTGGGTTGGGGTTGGGTTTTTTTCTTTCCTTACCATAAAGGTAGCCGCATTCCGACTTCGGATATGTATACTGTCCACTCTCGTGTTTCCGCAACCCATACAAACGCTGACAAGGATGGACGGGATCTTGAACGGGCCTATTTTGATCTTCTGCGTTCCTTTTTTTTTGTAATACTTGGCAGGTTGTCTTTTCCTGACTCTGGTTTTTTTTTTTCAATTGAACAAAGAACAATAACACCCCTCCTCCACCCCCCCCCCCCCCCCCCCCCCACCCAAAAAAAAAAAATTGCGATGAAAATGCAAAAGACAAAGCCAGTTACGGGTCAGCCCTTGATATACAAATCCACCGAGCTGACACCAAAAAAAATTCAGACGCAAGAAGACTGTTCTTTGTTGTTCGAGGTTTCATGAATGAGCGCTTTGATTTGTTGCTTTACAAGATTCAGCGCTATATAAATTCCATACATTATTATTATTATTATTATGAATGGGAAAACCCACATTTGTTTCTTCGTGATCACACTCTGTTTTAAGATCGCCTTTCCAGACATTTCTTGTATCAAATCATGCAGATCATAATGGTTCTGGGGAACAACAGAACCAAACAAAATAATAAGAATAAACTGTAGAATGAAAGGTAGCCGCATTCCGACTTCGTTAATGCTGTCTAAACACGACACATCAGTGCGCTGCTTTTTTTGTTGTTGTTTGTTGTTTTTTTGGCCTAAATGTTCAATAAAACATCAGGTGATTTTTAGGACAGATAGATAATATCAGTAGTGTGTGTGAGACTATAAACCGAGGCCCCGTGTTGGAACGCATGCAGAACATCTTGCGCACACGTGAAATCCTGTTCCGCTTTTCGGAAGAGTAGGCCATTGTGTGCCGGTGGAAACAGATGACAAAATTTACACAACCGCATACACACGGGGACTGGATGTAAAAAAAAAAGCACATGAGTGCTTATTCCATTATCCTCGATATAAAAGAATAAATAAAATAAATAAATAAAATGATTTTTTTTTAAATAACTATCAGTCACTTTTATTGGATGTGAGAGAAATGTGGATCAGTGGTCTAGAGGTAACGTGCCTGCCTACAAAGCGACAAGTCCGGGTCAGAAGTGTAACGTGGTTTAATCCCCGTTTGGGCCCGAAACTTTTCTTCCCCCCATCCATTAGACCATAAGTGGTGGTCTGGGTGCTAGTCTTTCGGATGAGACAATAAACCAAGGTCCCGGGTGCTACACAAAAATTATTTAGTGCACGTAAAAACAACCCACGGCAATAAGAGAGTTGTCCCTGGTAAAATTCTTTCGAAAAAAAGCCACTCTGATAGGGAAACAAATAAAGTTGCAGACAGGAAAAGAAGGGGGAAAAAAAAAGAAAGAGTGGCGCTGCTCTTGTGGCGCCGCGCTCATTCCGGGGAGAGCAGCCCGAAATTCACACAGAAAAATCTGCCGTGATTTAAAAGTGTACAGCTTTAATAATAGTAATAATAATAAATGGAATTTATATAGCGCTATATCTTGCAAAAAAAAAACAAATCAAAGCGCTTTCATTCATCCTACTCATTCACATGCAGCCAGTTACAATTAATAGTTGGGTTTTCTTTGTTTTGGGGTTTTTTTTTACAAATTCAAATGTATACACACACGCTCGCACGCACGTACCCACGCACATACACACACACTCACGCACACACATAAAGGTTGTACACTCCGGCAGGGTGATGGGGTGGGGTTTTTTTTGGCTGTTGAGGGCGGGGACAAAAATTGAAATGGAACAAGAGGGGAGAATCTTAGGTTTGAAATGAATGTGTCTTGAGGCCGGATTTAAAAGCGTCATGAGAAGGCTTTTGACGAAGGATAATGATATTAGAGACAATGATATTAGAGATAACTTGCAGTCACTTTTATAGGACATGAGAGAGATGTACAGCCCTTGGGTCAGGCCCCTCCCTCGATAAATCAGAGGAAACGGGTGGCTGGTTCTTTTAACAGAGGATTCACAATCTCGATTGCTTACGATGATTTGGATGGTTTTGTGGATGCATTTCGATGTACCCAAATAGTGTGGGTGTTTTTTTTTTAACCTGGAATAAGGAGTTTTTACTTGACTTTGACTTTCGTAACTCAGAGAAGAGAGAGAGAGAGAGAGAGAGAGAGAGAGAGAGAGAGAGAGAGAGAGAGAGAGAGAGAGAGAGACAGAGAGACAGAGACAGAGACAGAGAGACAGAGAGAGAGAGAGAGAGAAACCCTTTTAAGAGTCAGCAGCAACAGTATTTTTTTTTCTTTTTAGTTTAAGTGAAGAATAACACAACATCACAGGTAAGGTAAAGGTAAAGGTGTCCCATAACCTATAAGGTCGTAGGGGAGCGAGGCGTCAGAGACCTCACTTTTCTAGGGCCAGCGTATTGAGGGCGGCGCCCATCTCCTCTCCCTCGCTGCTTTACCTTCCCTGACCCTAAAGAGGACAGGTACCCATTTACAGCTGGGTGAACTGGGGGAACTGTACTGAAGCCAAGGCGCGCAAACGGTCACCCATCCAAGTGGTAACCACGCTCGACGCTGCTTAACTTGGCTGGGGGAAAGCGAGTGCTCCGACCACTGAGCTATCCCGTCCCCAACATCACAGAAGAAAGAAAAAAGAAATCTAACAATAACTGAATAAAGTCAGTCAAGCCAAGTCAAGTCAAGTCAAGTCACATGTTTATTTCCAGATGCTACATTGAATAAGTAATGCATTTTCTTGTTTTGTGTATAGATAGATAGATAGATAGATAGATAGATAGATAGATAGATAGATAGATAGATAGATAGATAGATAGATAGATAGATAGATAGATAGATAGATAGATAGATAGATAGATAGATAGAAGATAGAATAATGATAGATAGATAGATAGATAGGTAGGTAGGTAGGTAGGTAGGTAGGTAGGTAGATACATAGATACATAGATACATAGATTAGATAGATACATTGATACATAGATAGATAGATTAGATAGATACATAGATACATAGATCTCGAGCCATCTCTATCTGGGAACAAAAACATGCCGCGCTTACCTCAGAAAGAACAGGTAGGTTCCAGAGAGTGGAGCAGTGAAGGCGCCCGTAGCCGAGCTGTAAGCGCCGCCCTGGTTGTAATGCACCTCTTCAAATCTCAGCCTCTGATAAGCCCTGAGGGAAGATTTCCGACGTACCTTTGCCGTAAAGGCTACGTTCGTGGCCAACGTATCTGAAACATTATTTTCAGTTTATAATTATACATTGTTTTCATTTTAGATAGATAGATAGATAGATAGATAGATAGATAGATAGATAGATAGATAGATAGATAGATAGATAGATAGATAGATAGATAGATAGATAGATAGATAGATAGATAGATAGATGGATGGATGGATGGATGGATGGATGGATGGATGGATGGATGGATGGATGGATGGATAGATAGATAGATAGATAGATAGATAGATAGATAGATAGATAGATAGATAGATAGATAGATAGATAGATAGATAGATAGATAGATAACGTTTCAGATATAAAGGCTCCGTTTGTGGCAAACTTATCTGAAACATTATTTTCATTTATATACATTTTCATTATATCTATCTATCTATATCTACACACGCATAGATAGATAGATAGATAGATAGATAGATAGATAGATAGATAGATAGATAGATAGATAG
>CM054138.1:30799751-30812251 GCA_028751875.1 Rapana venosa
ACAACAACATCACTGGAGGCCGGCCCTTCTGCAACAACAACAACAACACGGAGGCCAGGCCTTCTGCAGCAACAACAACAACACCAACACTGAGGCCAGGCCTCTGCAACAACAACAACAACAACACCACTGGAGGCCAGGCCTTCTGCAACAACAACAACAACAACATCACTGAGGCCAGGCCTTCTGCAACAACAACAACAACAACAACAACACGGGAGGCCAGGCCTTCTGCAACAACAACAACAACAACACTGGAGGCCAGGCCTTCTGCACAACAACAACACCACTGGAGGCCAGGCCTTCGCAACAACAACAACAACAACAACACTGGGGGCCAGGCCTTCTGCAACAACAACAACAACAACATCACTGGAGGCCAGGCCTTCTGCAACAACAACAACAACACTGGAGGCCAGGCCTTCTGCAACAACAACAACAACAACACCATCACTGGGCCAGGCCTTCTGCAACAACAACAACAACAACAACACTGGAGGCCAGGCCTTCTGCAACAACAACAACAACATCACCACTGGAGGCCAGGCCTTCTGCAGCAACAACAACAACAACAATGGAGGCCGGGCCTTCTGCAACAACAACAACATCACTGGAGGCCAGGCCTTCTGCAACAACAACAACAACAACAACAACAACACTGGGGGCCAGGCCTTCTGCAACAACAACAACAACAACATCACTGGAGGCCAGGCCTTCTGCAACAACAACAACAACAACACCACTGGAGGCCAGGCCTTCTGCAACAACAACACTAAGGCCAGGCCTTCTGCAACAACAACAACAAAAACCCAACACTGGAGGCCAGGCCTTCTGCAACAACAACAACAACAACAACACTGGAGGCCAGGCCTTCTGCAACAACAACACAACAACAACAACACCACTGAGGCCAGGCCTTCTGCAACAACAACAAACAACAACACAACACTGGAGGCCAGGCCTTCTGCAACAACAACAACACCACTGGAGGCCAGGCCCTCTGCAACAACAACAACACCACTAAAGGGCCAGGCCTTCTGCAACAACAACAACAACAACACTGGAGGCCAGGCCTTCTGCAACAACAACAACAACAACAACACACTGGAGGTCAGGCCTTCTGCAACAACAACAACAACAACAACAACACTGGAGGCCAGGCCTTCTGCAACAACAACAACAACAACAACACTGGAGGCCAGGCCTTCTGCAACAACAACAACAACAACAACAACACCCCCAGGCCTTGGTGTTTGGCTTTAGGGCTGTCTAACTGGGCGTGTGTAGGTGGGGTTGGGTTGGGTTGGGATGGATTGGGATGGGTTGGTATAAATATTATTTTCCTTCTCATTCTATATTTCATCTTTTGCTGGCAGCAGTGGTAGACCACAAGAATATCTCTTTGTTCTTAGGGCAGCAATAGACACTTCTTAATTATGGAGGGTGTCTTGCTGTTGTTAATACCACAGAGATGAGTGAGGGAGGATTTAAACACCGCCTGGGACCTCTGAAAGAGCGCTCAACCAGGAGCCGAAACTCGAGTCAGGTTAGGCCAAAAGGCATGGTCCTTACTCAAATATTCCCCCAAATGCTGCCTTCCTTCAAAGTTTTATATTGTAGTGATTTTTTTTTCCCCCGAATCTTGGACAAAAATCAGTTTTATAATGGGAATGAAGTTGTAACTGGTTACCTGCACTTGTTTTTCCCTCACTCTCTTTTGTCAATTATAAATAAAGTGCGTAGATTTCAGACGATGTTGAAGGCTCAGACGACCCCCCCCCCCCCCAACTCACCAACGGTCAACGTCAGCTCCTGCAGGACAGCAATGGTCACTCCGTCCTCGTCCGTGGCCAGCAGGCTGTAAGTGGCCGAATCTGCAAGGGTCAGTCCGCGAAGGACCATGCCTCTTGTGTCTGGAGACAGGTCCACACGGTGACCATAGGCCTGGGAGGCCAGGGAAACGCTGGTGGGCTGATGAATACGAGCCCAGCACAGCGACAGCGCTCTCTCTTGAAGTGGACGCCAAGAAAAGAACAGAGAAGAACAGAAGAAAAATCAAAAGAAATGGAGAGAGAGAGAGCAGAGACAGAGAGAGAGAGAAAAAGAAGGAGGACAGAAGCGGACGCCAAGAGAAAGAACAGAAGAACAGAAGAAAAATCAAAAAAATGGAGAGAGAGAGAGAGAGAAGGGGAGAAGAGAGAGAGAGAGAGAGAGAGAGAGAGAGAGAGAGAGAAGAAGAGAGACAGAAGCGGACGCCAAGAGAAAGAACAGAAGAACAGAAAATCAAAAGAATGGAGAGAGAGAGAGAGAGAGAGAGAGAGAGAGAGAGAGAGAGAGAGAGAGAGAGAGAGAGAGAGAGAGAGAGAGAGAGAAGAAGGAGAGACAGAAGTGGACGCCAAGAGAAAGAACAGAAGAACAGAAGAAAAATCAAAAGAATGGAGAGAGAGAGAGAGAGAGAGAGAGAGAGAGAGAGAAGAAGAGAGAGAGAGAGAGAGGAGAGAAGAGAGAGAGAAAGAAGGAGAGACAGAAGCGGACGCCAAGAGAAGAACAGAGAACAGAAAAACCAAAAGAATGAGAGAGAGAGAGAGAGAGAGAGAGAAGAGAGAGAGGAGAGAGAGAGAGAGAGAGAGAGAGAGAGAGAGAGAGAGAGAAGAAGGAGGGACAGAAGCTGGGGGGGGGGGGGAGGGAGGGGGTATTTATTTATTTATTTTATTTATTTTATTCTTTTACATCGAGGATAATGGAATAAGCACTTATGTGCTTTTTTTTACATCCAGTCCCCGTGTGTATGCAGTTTTGTACATTCTGTCATCCGTTCCCACCGGCACACAATGGCCTACTCTTACGAAAAGTGGAACAGGATATCACGTGTGCGCAAGATGTTCTGCGTGCGTTCGCACACGAGGCCTCGGTTGATAGTCTCATCCGAAAGGACTTTTGTGGAGAGTGGAGCCTGCACTGACGTTAATCTGGGGGAGAGGGGAAGGGGGGGAGGGGAATGGTAAGAGATAGAGAATACTGAACACTGAACAGTTTTATTGTACTTCGGCCTTGGGCCACTATACAAAGCATGTTTGGGGCACGGGGTGGGGGGGGGGGGGTAAAATGTTTTATCCATTTTGCATTTCCAGTTCTGCAAGTACACAGTCAGTGTCTTCTAGTTATTATCATCATCCCCCATCATCACGTTCAATATCTGCATAATCATCACCACCAGCATCCTCATTATCTACAGAAGCAGCCGCAGCAAGTATATAAGTATCACCATCATTACTTTAATCATCTACGCCATCATCATCAACATCAACTTTCTTCAACATCTACACTATCATCATCTTCCTCAACCTGCATCATCGTCACGATCATCATCTTGAGTATCTACATCATGGCCACGATCATTATCTTCATCATCTATATCGTTTTCTCCAACATATACATCATTGTCAACACCATCATCTTCAACATCTTCATCATCATCACCATCATCGTCTTCAACATATATATCACTGCCACCACCGTCATCATCAACATCTACATCATCGTCATATTCAACATATAAATCACTGTCACCACAATCATCATCATCGTTAACATCATCATCACCCTCATCGTCACCATCGTCACCATCGTCATCTTTAACATCTGCATCATAGTCACTTTCACCGCTATCACCTTCAGCATCTACACCAACGTCACCTTCAGCACTTCCATCGTCATTGCCATCATCTTCCTCAACATCTGCATCATTACCGTCATCCTCAACAAATACATCCTCGTCTTCATCATCCGCATTACCGTCACCATTTTCATCAAATCCATCATCCAGCATCAGCATCATCAACCCCCCCTCAACACCTGCATCATTGTCACCATCATAATCCTTAAACTCTACATCACACTCTTCAACATCCATGTCGCCATCACTATCTTCAGCATCTACATGATCATCGTCAACATCATTGCCACCATCATCAGTATCTGCATCATCGTCACGCCACCTTATAGCATCTGTGACACCCTCGCTATCATCATGTTTGTCATCTACATCGCCATCACCGTAATCATTTTTCGAATCTATATCGCCATCGCCGTCACTATGCACAACATCCACATCATCTCCACCACAATCATTTCAACACGCACACCATCACCTTCATCGTCTTTGTCACCCTCTACATCATCATCAATCATCATCATTTTCACCATGTACATCACCACCACCATCATCACCTTCAACATCCACATCACTTCCGCCACCATCATTTTCACCATCCACATCATCACCTCCTTCATCATTTTCACCTTCTATATTATCACCAATCATCATCTTCTTCAATATCTACATCACTACCACCATCATCCTCAACATCTACATCTCCACCATCATCATCTTCAACATCTACATCACCACAACACAGAGAAAGAGATAGGGAGAGAGAGAAGGAGGGAGGGGAAAGAGAGAGAGAGACAGAGACACAGAGAGAGTAAGGGAAGAGATAGAGGGGAGAGAGGGGAGGCAGAGAGAGAGAAAGAGAGGAAGGGAAGAGAGAGGGAGAGACAGAGACAGAGAGCGAGAGAGAGAATGAATAAATGAATATGAATATATGAATAAATGCATCATTGATCTCCAGTAATGAAGGATAACAAATACAGGTCAACCATAGTGTTGCAATCTGTTCTTCTTACTATACATATATACTTTCATGGATGAGGATGTGGGGGAGGGGGGGGGGGGCGCGGGATAGCCAGCCCAGTGGTTAAATCCTTGCGCTCGTGATCTGATGGACCGGGATCGAGTCGCCACGGAGGCCCCCCGTTTGAGGGGATTTTTCTAGAGTTAATGTCAGTACTGACTCCACTCCACCCAAAAATCCTTCGGATGAGACTATAAAGCGAACACGTAAAAGAACCCACGGCAACAAGAGAGTTGTCCCCTAGCAAAATTCTGTAGAGAAAAAAAAGCCACTCTGATAGGGGAAAACCAAATACAGTTTCAATACAGGAAAAAAGAAAAACATAATGAGTGCTCGCTGCTTTTTGTGGCGACGCGCTCTCCCCCCCGGGGAGAGCAGCCCGAATTTCACGCAGAGAAATCTGCCGTGACTTAAAATGGTATAAATAAATAATAAATAAATAAATAAATAAAATGAATCAAATAAATAAACACCATTCCTTTATCCGCTAACCTCTCCTCCACATCAGTAATGGGAAATTCGCCTTGTCAGCACCCAGTCCTAGTTCTCCATCGTCAGGCAGAGGAGTGGTAGAAGCGTGGAACCAAGGGAATGTGACATTGGCCCCAAGACAGGCAGACAGGGCAGACTGAGATGTTGGCGGCATCCTTCCGTATGTCATCGCAAACTGTGGTGTTGTTTCTTCATTGGCCAGACTGGGGACTCCTGTATAGATAGACAAGTGGATAATAAATAAATAAATAAATAAATAAAATTATGCGTACTAACAGTCGTGTTGTGGTGTGTGGTGGTGGTTGGTGGTGGTGGTGGTGGTGGTGGTGGTGGTGGTGGTGGTGTGGTGAGGAGGAGGAGGAGGAGGATCTAAGAAAGACAGACAGACAGACCGACAGACAGACAGACTGAGGGGAGAGAAACTGAGAGAGAGACAATGACAAATGACAAAAACTTTACTGTAATAAGCAGGATGCCCATTTACAAGGGGACAGCAGGAAGGGGACTGGGCACAAAACACATAATGTAATATTTTGATAACTTAATTATTTACAACAGCCCAAACAATCATCATGGCATGGATTCCATGACATGGTTAAAGGATAGATTCAGATACTTTTTTCATAAGCTTTGGTAAGCCCTTACAAAAGGAACTGGTAAGATGGAGGAATTTCCACAAAGCTGTACAATTTTTTTTTAAATCAACATCGCCCAACAAACTGGTCTGCAACAACAAAAATCCAGGTCACAATGTCGAATCCCTTTTTTTTCTTCCCTTTTCATGGCGTGTGCAACTTTTCATCGCTAACACGTGATAGCCTCGTGATAATCCATATGGCATGCAGCTACAGCTTCTCTCTCTCTCTCTCTCTCTCTCTCTCTCTCTCTCTCTCTCTCTCTCTCTCTCTCTCTCTCTCTCTCTCTCTCTTTCACGCACACGCACACACTCACACACGCACACACACACGTGCGCGCACACACACACGCGCGCGCACAAACACATATACACAAACACGTTCATACACATATATACACATACCTACACACACATGCAGAACCACATGCTCAAACACACACACACACACACACACACACACACACGCGCACACACACACACCACACGCACACACACACGCACACACACACACACACACACGCACACACACACGCACGCGCGCGCGCACGCACGCCACCACACACACACACACACACACACACACACACACACACACACACACAAATCATCCAAGCACGAATCGAACAGCGTCCACTATTACATGCATCACATCCAGTTCAGTTCTGATTCGATCTTTCAGTCTCTCCCGATCAGCAGGGGACCACAGCGTCAGCTTGTATTCAAAACCTTCATCAGGGGTCATCAGCCTGATGTTCTTATCGAACCAAAACAAATCCGGAGGTGTGTCATCAGCAGCAGTCCATTCAAAACGAAAAAGATCGTCCGTTTCACAAACCAACGTGTCTGGATGCCGTTTACTAGTACACACGTGACGAAAATCTTGGTTCCTACGTGTGTCCCTTAGCTTCCTCTGCAAGGATCTATCGGTCAGTTTAGCCACATAGTCCTTGATGACGTCGGCACTAGTTCCAACTGCCTGAACTTTCGCCAGAGGATGTCACAGTCCAATGTCTCCTTCGTAAACACAGGGGCAAGGTCAATGTCACGTCGCGGGTCAGCATGCTTTTCCTTTTCCCTCTCAACGGCAGCACTTGGTGAATGCCGGATTTCATGTGCGCATTCTTGCGACAGTGTGTTGTTGGCAGAAGGGGGTGTGGCAGTGTGTGACACAGCACACCTTGAAGGAGGTGTGGGCACAAATAAACATGGTGAATGTTCGTCTGGCATCGTATTCTCCCATTTCTTCTTGTCTCTGTGCTGTCTTTCTCCTCTCCTCTGTCCTTTGCCTGTCTCTATAAATACAACTTGGTGGCTTCCTGCGGTAGCTGTGGGAGATGACAGGGGTGTGCAGTTGCGCCATGTTGCCGTTGTTGGCTGGGCAGGCTTTCAGTCGTAGCACAACGACTGTGCTGTCGCCACTCCCAGTGACTTTCCAGGAAGTGAGGTGCTGTTCTTGGAACAGAGCAACCAAGGTCGCTTCCAACGCTGTTGGCAGGCCAACAACGGGCATGATGCTGGGTGAAATTGACTTTTTTTGACAAATTAATGAACAGCAAAATTTCTTCCTGCCTACCTTCAAGGGAGATCACTCCAGCCTCCAACTGAGAGAGAGAGAGAGAGAGAGAGAGAGAGAAGAGAGAGAGAGAGAAGAGAGAGAGAGAAACTGAGAGAGAAACTGAAGAGAAAGACAGACAGACAGATAGACAGAGAGACAGATAGATAGACAGACAGACAGATAGATAGACAGACAGACAGAGAGGGGGGAAGAGTTAAGAAGAGAGTATGAGGCGGACGGGGCGAGTGGGGAGGGGGGGGGGGGCGAGACAGAGAGAAAGATGGGTATAAGAAGAAGAGAGGGGTGAGGGGGAGAGAGAGGGAGAGGGGGAGAGAGAGGGAGATGGGGAGACAAGAGACACAGAGAGAGTTGAAGAAGACAGGGTGGGAGGGAGAAGAGAGAGAGAGAGAGAGAGAGAGAGAGAGAGAGAGAGACAGACAGACAGACAGACAGACAGACAGACAGACAGACAGACAGAAACAGACAGCCAGAGAGCCAGACAGAGACAGAGAGAGGCAGAGACAAAGAGATGGAAACAGAAAACGAAAGTAGAAAATACGCAAAAGAGGTAAGACATCTGACAGACAAATACTAAGCAAGCGGATAGTTATAAGGAAAGTTTGGGGACTCAACATTTCGTCTTCTTTTCCCTTTAAAACACAAGAGAGAAGGTGGAAAAAATAGGGTGTGGGGCAGATTTCTTTTTTAAAAACGAAAGAAAGAAAGAAAAAGAAGACACGGGATGGAGTACAAGGAAAAACAAGATTTTTTTTTAAAAAGAGACAGAGATACAGACAAGAACAATACGAGGCAATACACACCCAAAAGAAAACTAACAAAAACACACACACACAATTTAGTGGCAGAATATTCTCTTTTCAAATGAATGGAGTTCCACACACGTTATCATAGCATATCATATACTCCCGAAGTCGGAAAATGGCTACCTGAATAGTGGACATTAAAAAGGCCTTGTTGAATACGCAACAACACAAAAAAAACCTCACCATTTTTGGTGAACCTCGGAGTTCTAGCTTAGGAACGAAAAACAACAACAACAACAACAATATACCCTGATAGAAAAAAAGAAAAAAGAAACATTACCAGCAACAGCAGCAGCAGCAGCAGCAGCAGCATGCAGAAACGTAGCAGCAACAACAAATCATAACAGGCAGATAATTATGAAGGTACAAGGGGGGAAAAAACAAAGCAAAATAATGTGTTGTTTAATAGCAAGAAGTGTAGTACTACCGCAGTCAACAAACGCACTCTATTATCCTATAAAAAAAAATATTAAAAAACAGGCGACCAATTCATAGTCTGCAACAAAATCAAAAAAAAGTGTTGGGGCTTTGGTTGGGTTTTTTTTTAACCAGACCACCATCACCCCAACCCCCCAACCCCAAAAACACCCAACAAAGGTTGGGGGGGGGGGGAGAATTCTTCAAAATCAGACCACCCCCAACCCCCAAACCCCCCAACCCCAAAAACACCAAACAAAGGTTGGGTTGGGGTTTTTTCAAAATCAGACCACCACCACCCGCAACCCTCCAACCCCAAAAACACCCAACAAAGGTTGGGTTGGGTTTTTTCAAAATCAGACCACCCCCAACCCTCCAACCCCCAAAAACACCAAACAAAGGTTGGGGTGGGGTTTTATCAAAATCAGACCACCACCACCCCCAAACCCCCCATCCCCAAAAACACCAAACAAAGGTTGGGGTGGGTTTTTTTCAAAATCAGACCACCACCACCCGCAACCCTCCAACCCCAAAAACACCAAACAAAGGTTGGGGTGGGTTTTTTTTCAAAATCAGACCACCCCAAACCCCAAACCCTCCAACCCCAAAAACACCAAACAAATGTTGGGTTGGTGTTTTTTTCAAAATCAGACACACACACACACACACACACACACACACACACACACACCCATTTATATACACCCCTAACCCACCCCACCCACCCACCCCCCCAAAAAAAACCCACCACAAACAAACAAACAAACAAAAACAAAACAAAACGATTCTTTGCAAGTTACTTACCCAGGAAAAGTAAAGCAGCCAGAGACAGGTTTAGCATATACATGGCTCTGCTTGCTCCTCTGTCCATCTGCCCGAACACAAGCGTTGCCACACTTGAACTGTGGAGTAGGCAGCAGCAGCGGCAGCAGCGGCAGCAACAGGAGCAGCAGCAGCAACAACAGTACCGGGAAGTAAATTTATGCAGATGAACAGGATGTTGGGCTATCGGTCACGTGGTTCTTGGAAGAGGATGATAAGCACTTATTGCTAATTGTCAGAGTTCCCGAGTACTAGTCCTTAAGTTCATATCTGTCCTTATGTTGTTTTACAATTCAATGAAAAGGAAGCTCGCTCGCTCTCTCTTTCTCTCTCTCTCTCTCTCTCTCTCTCTCTCTCTCTCTCTCTCTCTCTCTCTCTCTCTCTCTCTCTCTCTCTCTCTCTCTCTCTCTCTCCTCCCTCTCTCTCTCTCTCTCTCGGCAACCAACAGATCCACCAATCTTGTACAAAAGGTGCTATCTTCAAATAATAATCATGTCCGAGTTTAAATCTTTTGCAATATATGTAACGCAGGCTCTAGATAATCGCAAGCAGATTATGAACCAAACAGATTCTATACGTAATAGCTGAAAATATTACTTACTTACTTTACTAAGGCCCATCACTCCCCCTGGAGCATAGGCCGCCGACAACAGTCCGCCAGAGTCCTCTGTCCTGGGCTATTCTCTCCAGCTGTCCCATCTTTCTGGTTTCTGCCTCAAGGTCACGTCGCCAGGTGTTTCTTGGCCTTCCTCTTTTTCGTTTTCCCTGGGGGTTCCATGATAGTGCCTGCCTTGTGATGTTGCTGTCTGGCTTTCTCAGGGTGTGCCCGATCCATCCCCATCTCCTGCGCCGGATTTCATTCTCGGCTGGCAGCTGGTTGGTACGTTGCCACAGGTCTGCGTTGCTGATGGTGTCGGGCCAGTGGATCTGGAGAATTCGTCTCAGGCAGCTGTTGATGAAGGTCTGCACTTTCTTGATGGTGGTCTTTGTTGTCCTCCATGTCTCCGCTCCATACAGTAGGACTGACTTGACGTTGGAGTTGAACAGCCTGATCTTTGTGCGGGTCGACACCACCATGGAGCTCCAGATGTTCTTCAGCTGCAAGTACGCTGCCCTCGCCTTGCCAATTCTTGCTCTGACGTCTGCGTCTGTGCCGCCTTGCATGTTAATGATGCTACCCAGGTACGTGAATGTCTCCACTTCTTCCAGCTCCTTCCCATTTAGTGTGACTGGGTCCTAACTCGCTGCGTTGATCTTGAGAATCTTGGTTTTGCCTTCATGGATCTTGAGACCAACTTGTAATGAGGTGGCTGCTAGCTCTGTAGTCTTGTCCTGCATCTGTTGGCGGCTGCGGGAAAGCAGGGCCAGGTCGTCGGCAAAGTCGAGATCATCCAGCTGGTCCCACAGTGTCCACTGGATTCCATTTCTTCTGTATGCTGTTGATGTCTTCATGGTCCAAACGATCGCCAGGAGGAAGAGACAGGAGACAGGTGACAGGAGACAGCCTTGTCTGACTCCGGTCTTCACCTCAAAGCTATTTGTGAGTTGTCCTCCATGGACCACCCGGGAGGTCATTCTTTCATAGGAGTTCTTGATCAAGTTGACCAGTTTGGTTGGCACTCCATGGTGGCGAAGCAATTTCCAGAGGGTGTTGTGGTCCACACTGTCGAATGCTTTCTCATAATCAACAAAGTTGATGTATAAAGACGAGAACTGAAAATATTGGTTGGCATTTATCTGGACTTTGGGGTATTACTCATGTCCTTTTCATATCCATTCCTATGTTAATGTGACGTTTTTAATTGCCTCCTTTGACTGATGGGCTTGTAGCTTTCGTCAAATAAAATTCGTTCATTCGTTCATTCTCTCTCTCTCTCTCTCTCTCTCTCTCTCTCTTCTCTCTCTCTCTCTCTCTCTCTCTCTCTCTCTCTCCTCTCTCTCTGTGTGTGTGTGTGTGTGTGTGTGTGTGTGTGTGTGTGTGTGTGTGTGTGTGTGTGTGTGTGTGTGTGTGTGTGTGTGTGTGTGTGTGTGTGTGTGTGTGTGTGTGTGTGTGTGTGTGTGTGTGTGTGTCTGTCTCTGTCTCTGTCTCTGTCTCTGTCTGTGTCTCTGTGTGTGTGTGCACTTCATGTGAGAGTCCGAGTACCAGTACTAAAGCTCACATCTGTCCTTTTTATGTTTATAATTCACTGAAAAGAATTCTCTCTCTCTCTCTCTCTCTCTCTCTCTCTCTCTCTCTCTCTCTAGGAATTCTCTCTCTCTCTCTCTCTCTCTCTCTCTCTCTCTCTCTCTCTCTCTCTCTCTCTCTCTCTCTCTTCCTCTTGCTCGCGTATTTTCTGCCTTCCCAGCACAATTTTTCTGCCCTTTTTTTTTTTATCCAAGAAAAACAATCTGTGAAAATCGATTTTATTCTGAACTCTTTAATTAATGAGCTACCCTTAATTCATGAGCTACCCTGAAGGTGGAATGACTGTGTCGGCTAAGATCCTCTACAGAGTTATTTATTTTATTCTTTTATAGCGAGGATAATGGAATAAGCACTCGTGTGCTTTTTTTTACATCCAGTCCCCGTGTGTATGCTGTTTTGTAAATTTTGTCATCTGTTCCCACCGGCACGCAATGGCTTACTCTTCCGAAAAGCGGAACAGGATTTAACGTGTGCGCAAGATGTTCTGCATGCGTTCGAACACGGGGCCTCGGTTTATAGTCTCATCCGAGGAGGAAAAACCCAGGTCACTATGCATTCCATCTATCCAACATGATCATGCCAGGGAAAGAGGAAGATGATGATGATGAAATCCGATTTTCCCCCGTCCCCTCCCCACCCCACCCCCAACCCCCCAACCCCACCCCTGTCCTGCTGACTGTATAGATAGCTTGTCTGGCAAACGTGAAGGATGTTGGTTGTTTTTGGTTGTTGTTGTTGTTGTTGTCGCTGCTGCTGATGATGATGATCATCATCATCTTCTTCTTCTTCTTCTTCTTCTTCTTCTGTCTTCTTCTTCTTCTTCTTCTTCTTCTTCTTCTTCTTTGCATTCTTCTTCTTCGCATTCTTCGCAATT
>CM054138.1:30822251-30824751 GCA_028751875.1 Rapana venosa
AAAACAACAACAACACAACAACAACAACAACGACGACGACGACGACGACGACAACAACAACAACAACAACAACAACAAGAACAAGAAGAACAAGAACAAGAAGAAGAAGAAAAACAAGAACAAGAAGAAGAAGAAAAACAAGAACAAGAACGAGAAGAACAAGAACAAGAACAAGAAGAACAAGAAGAACAAGAAGAAGAATGGATGTCTGTGCTCTTGTGGCGACAAGCTTTCTCCAGGGAGAGCAGTCAGAATTTTTGCCCCTGCCACCCCCCCACCTCCCCCCATCTCCCCAAATCTGTTGTGACTGCAAGTGGTATGATTCTGTTGTTGGCGTGTTCGAGTTGTTACTCTTGTTGGTGTTGTTAGTGACGAGTAGTGATGAGACTAAATAGGGGAGGGGGAGAGGGGGGGGGGGGGAATGAGGGACATGACTGGATCTTATCAGACGCTTCAGTATGTCTTCCATAGACAGTCTCTTTTTTTTTTTTAACTTTCGTATTCAGGATTTTTTATTTACATACAACACACACACATACACACACAGAGTCACACACACCCACAGTCACACACACACACACACACACACACAGATCTCTCTCTTTTCTCTCTCTCTCTCTCTCTCTCTCTCCACAAAACACAACACAACACACAACACAAACGCACACGCACTCACACACACAGAGTCAGACACACACACACACACATACACACACATACACACACATACACACACACAGTCACACACACACATACACACACACACGCACACACACACACACACATACACACACATACACACACACAGTCACACACACACACACACACAGTCACACACAGTCACACACACACACACACACACATACACCACACAGATCCACACAAACACACACACACATACACACACACACACACACACACACACACACACACACACACACACACACACACACACACACATTTGTGTGTTCCACAGTCTTAACAACCATGTCATTATTCATAAAGTCATATAACACACAGTCATATCAGCCAGTGTCATACTCGCAGTATTGTCATCTAGTGTGTACTTTCAATATTGCAAGGGGTGGGGAGGGAGGGGGGGCACATACCTGGTGGTTAGAGTGGTGCGTATTGCGCTCGTGATCTGCTGGCCCGGGTTCGAATCTCGTTCAAGAGGAGTTTTCCCTCTGGAGTTAACATCAGTGCTGACTCCACTCCCCCCAAAAAGTCCTTCGGGTGAGACTATAAACTGAGGTCCCGTGTGCGTTCTACTCTTCCGAAAAGCGGAACGGGTTTTATACTTATGGGCAAGATGTTTTGTGTTGAATTGAACACAAAACATCTTGCCCATAAGTTAAAACCCGTTCCGCTTTTCGGAAGAGTAGGCCATTAAGTGCCGGTGGGAACGGATGACAAAATTTACAAAACTGCATACATACATTTAATAAAAGAGATGAATGTTTATTCCATTATCCTCGAAATAAATGAATAGATAAATAAATAGATAAACGAAAGGGTCATACACGCAAAATTCTTTGTCTGGTGTGTCCTCTCAATAAATGTTGCAGTGACTCTCAGTTGTGTAAGGGGAGGTGAGTTAGAGGGCATAATTTTTTTTTTTTTTTTGGGGGGGGCATAATATTTTGGGTGACCCTGGGTGAACCCTGGGTGAACCCTGGGTGGTGAACCCTGGGTGGTGAACCCTGGGTGACCCATGGGGTGACCCCTGGGTGACCACCACCACCCCCATCCCCCCCTCCCAGGGTGTTATGCTGAGGAACAAAATACACAGCATCAAAACATAATCACGCGCGCACGCTCGCACGCACGTACACAAACGCTTGGGAAAGCAGACGAACATAGACGTACTGGAGAGCCAGCTGTTCCTCTAACAGTGAACAGTCGCTCTTTCTCTTGTTTCTGGGGGTCCGTCCACCTGGAATGACCTCCCTCTTTCACTTCGCCAAAAGCCGTCACTTGATACCTTCAAATCCAGCCTTCAAAACGCACTTTATTTCCTACCTGACACTTTCCCCTCATAATTATCTGTTCCTACTTTTTCAACAGCATCCTTCACCTCCTTCATCACCACCTGAGTGAGTGTGTGGTGTGTGTGTGTGTGTGTGTGTGTGTGTGTGTGTGTGTGTGTGTGTGTGCATAAATTTGAAATATCTTATGTTATTTGAGGAAAGTTGCATGCTAAAATGATTTGAGTGCAAGCGCTTCGATTTGTTTGTTTTACAAGATTCAGCGCCATATAAAGTCCATATATTATTATCATTATTATTATTATTATTATCATTTTGAACGCATGCACGCTCGCTGATCACGAACATCAACACTCCGCACCTCAACGTGCAAAAATCCAGCGATTCTTCCCCTTTAATAACAAAACCAAAAAACAAAACAAAAATACCCGTAGCATGGTCCAAGTTCTCTCCCCTGACAAGGAACACCGTAACATTCTTCCAAATTTCATATCCGCCAGTTTTCCCCATGG
>CM054138.1:30829751-30902251 GCA_028751875.1 Rapana venosa
GGCCTACACCGCCCGTAACGTCATTTCCCATGTGTAATGGGCCGATGATTGGTTTCCTGAAGTTGTCAACTTCTAAACAAGATGGGGGACAGGGTGGCTGTGGGGTTTTTCATCAAGTTGGCTACAGCGTGGTTTCTTTGCTTGATTTCGTGTTGCATTGGACAAACGGTAAGGGGGGAAATACTCATGAGATACTGTAGACTATCAGAATTACAATCATTGTTTTCTTATTTCTTCCAGAATTGTAGTAACCAAACTTCGGTCAGATTTCTAAATTTTCATTAGTTTAAGCACTATTTTGTATTTATTCAACTGTCTAGAGCTGAAGAGGAAATTCAATATTGATTTTCTCTGCTTCAACAGGTAGGGGTGTGTGCGTTTGTGCGTACGCACGTCTACTTGTCTCTCTCACAGTCACAGTGCACGCTCACACACACACACACACACATGGAAACAGATGACAAAAGTTGTTTTTAAACCGCATACACACGGGGACAGGATGTAAAAAAAAAAGCACATGAGTGCTTATTCCATTATCCGCGATATAAAAGAATAAAGAAATAATATATGTGCATTTGCTCTCTCTCTCTCTCTCTCTCTCTCTCTCTCTCTCTCTCTCTCTCTCTCTCTCTCTCTCTCTCAATCATAAGGTTGAACTTTTGTTTTGTTTTTTCTTCTTATGTTGTTGTTGGTGTTTTGTTTGGCAGAACTTTCCAAATCAGGGCCGGATGAAATAAAGAATGTGAATGCTTTACTGAAAGCCTTGATAAATAAAGATTATTCATTCATATACTGGTGCACATGTGTGTGTGCACATAAACACACACACACACACACACACACACACACACACATTTTCATTTTCAACACTGTGAAACACAAGGGCAAAATGTCTTAAACTAACTTCTTTTTCCTCAGAAACAAGCTCTTAGTCTTACTGATTAAGTGATTTTACTTAATTAAAAAAGAAGGGTAACAAAAAAATCAAAGTAGTGTGGAATCATAAGTAGCAAGCACTATTTCAGTCATTTCAACTGGTTTAAACTGGTAAGTGAAGCAAAAAACAGCTAAATATTGTTCTTTGTTCTTTAAAAAAAAAATTATTGTTTGTGTAACCTTGGTATCTTTGGGAAATAAATCTCTCTCTCTCTCTCTCTCTCTCTCTCTCTCTCTCTCTCTCTCTCTCTCTCTCTCTCTCTCTCTCTCTCTCTCTCTGGTATTCCTCTTATATATGAAATTATTATTTTTATACAAATGTTTGGTTTATAAATACATTTTATAGTGATATATTTTATCATCATCTAAAAGGCATACAATACTGTTCTCCATCTTCAATCAATATACCATGCCCCTTGGAAATGTACTGAGTGAGTTTAAACTGATTTACCAAACTTTGAATTGTTGTACTGATGCTGTTGTTGGCAGGGCTGTTAAAACTGTTTTATATCAGGCTCTTCGACATTTTGTAACTTAACTTGATATCTAGGGTTTTAGTGAGGATGTTTTAACAGAATTTGATATAATTATTATTGTTTTAAAAAAATTTCAATCATGTTGTCGTTGTTGTAGTAAGATTTTTACCTTTGTTTTGTTGATAGTCCCTAATCAGGGTAAGGGCCGGATGAAAAAAAGTATGCGCATGCTTATTCTTTTACCCTTGAAAAATAAAGCTTCATTCATTCATTCTCTCTCTCTCTGAAAAGTCCTTCAAATGAGACTTTAAACCAAGGCCCTGTTTTCATTTACATGCAGAACAGCTCGCGCTTATGTTAAAACCTGTTTGGCTTTTTGGAAGAGTAGACTGTTGTGTGATGGTGGGGAATGGATAACAAATTTAAATACAAAGCCTCGTACATGTACACAGGGACTGGAGGTAAGAAATAAAAAAATTTTTAAATCACATGAGTGCTTATTCCATTAGTCTTGAAATAGAAAAAAAAATTCTTAAAAGAATATTTTCTCACACACATACACACACAACACATGCGCACACACAGACACATAACACACACATACACACACACAACACGCACACACACACACAACACACAACACACACACACAACACACACAGGGAAACACATGTCTGCGCACATGTGCGCGCACGGACGCATACGGTGTAAAAGTATTATCATTTTTCATTTTTGAATATTATTATCCTTTTAAGTGTTATCATTTTATCTATTTACAAGTATTATCATTACTTATCACGGTTGGTTGGTTGTTTTGTTTTGGTGGGTTTTTTCCTCAAACAAACCCCAACACTGATGCTATTTCTTAACCTTTTCTCCTTCCACTCCTTCTCCCTTCTTTAACTTCCACTACACTTTCTATTTCCCTCGTCTAATATCACTTAGAGTTAGAGTGAACAGAAGTTAAATTGAAGACAACAACAACAACAACATTAACACATACGGTGATACACACACACACACATTTCAATTTAATTCGATTCTTTAATTTTTGTTGCAATAACAGAATAACTTCAATGAGCTTCATAGTTCAATAACTCAGAAAGGTATCATTATTTATTTATTGTTATATATATATATATCAGTCCCTGAGTTTGAGTTTTTCCAGCAGAGAAGTGACTGTAGCTCTAGGCAAAGTTGGTGACAGATGTTTTACCCCTGCTGGGTTCATCAAGGTTGCTTTGTAGTTTGTAGCTGCTCAACGTCTGTGACAGCTGTACAAAATCTCACCATTTTTGTCCTTCAATCTTCTTCTTCTTCATCAAACGCTCATATACAGCAACTATTGTTGTTGTCTATCATGTGAGCAAAATTGTGTCACACTGTGCCTGACAAGCCAGGCCCAGTGCATCTGACTTTGGCAGTGTGGGAGAGAATTATTTTTTCTGCCAAAAAAAACCAAAAAAAATTTAACATCTGTCCACTCTAAGTGATATTAGATGAGTGTGTGTGTTTTGGGTTTTTTTATATTTATTTTATTGTTTTATATCGAGGATAATGGAATAAGCACTTATGTGCTTTTTCACATCTAGTCCCTGTGTGTATGCGGTATGTGTGTGTTAAAGGGGAAAAAAGGGAGAGGGGGAGCTGTTTTAAAGCAGAACCCAGAGGCCCAACATGACTACAATTGCAAAAGCAATCAACAAAGCAAGTTGATAGGAAGGGGGTGGGAATGTGTGTGTGTGTGTGTGTGTGCGCAATTTTTTCTCCTTTTTTTTTTCCTACTTCAAAACTGCATCCTTCAGGAATGCATGCACAGTCATTGGCTGTTTGCCCTTTTTCCGTGAGCTGCTGTTTTGTCAATCAGATCCTTAGACAGGAGGTAAATTCGTCGATAAGAGTATTCGATTTTAGGAACATGCCCAGCATGCAGTCTGGCGGGATAGGCTCCACTTGTTTCAACTTGCCCTAAACACACTTCACCTGAAAGTGTTGGTGCAGTGTCCCACGGATTTCAAGAGAGTAGAAGAAGAAGTAGGTGGTTTTTTAAATTTTAAATGCAGAGACAGACATGGTAGCTATTTCTAAACCAAGTATGGTTGGTTTTGTTTGCTTGTTATTTTTTTGTTTGGCTTGGTTGTTGTTGGGTTTTGGTTGTTGTTGTGTTGTTGTTGTTTGGGGTTGTTTTGGTGTGTGTGTTTTTTTTGGGGGGAGGGTAGAGCTCTGAGGTTCTCCAGTGGTGAGATTTTTTGTTACAAACAACCAATTTTGCCCACCATTAAGGTAGCCACATTCGGACTTCGGTGATGATGCCTAATCATGACACCAGTGTGCATGCGTTTTCGATTTTTTTGGTTCCCCAATTTTGTCATCAGTTCCTACTGGCATGCAATGGCCTACTCTTCTGAAAAGTGAAATGGGTTGTAACCAAAAATCAAAGAACTAAAAAAATTTTAATGGTTTTTTTTTTTTACATGTGCACAAGATGTTCTGCATGCATTTGCGTGCGGAGCCTCGGTTTATACATGGTGTCATCCGAAGGCCTTTCAGAAGTGTGGAGTTGGTACTGATGTTAAATCCAGGCAGGAAATCTGTTCGAACGGGTACCTTGGTGGTGATGGCTTAAACCCAGGCCCTCAGGGGTATGTTTATAAAATCTGTGTGCGTGTATGTGTGTGTGTGTACACACACACACACACACACACACACACACACACATATACTTTGATATCCCCCTGTCCTAAGGTCTGACTGGCAAACAGCAGCTCAAGAGAAAATAGCAAACAGGCAATAAATGAGCACACATTCCTAAAGGATGTAGTTTTGAAGTAAATTTCAATTTTCTAAACTGTTTCAAATACTCAGGCCCCAGTTTTGTGTGTGTGTGAATTTTTGACAAATGAACAGCCAAAGCAGCATAACAGAAAAATTTTACTTTAATAAAATTGTCTAAACATAAGAATTAAGTACTATCTCTATAAAATGACCTAGGGAAGTTTTCAGTTTGAATAGATATATATGTGTGTGTGTGTATATATATCTGTGTGTGTGTGTGTGTGTGTGTGTGTGTGTGTGTGTGTTGTGTGTGTGTGTGTGTGTGTTCATTCCAACACCTTAATCAATGATTTGAATAATATATATGGTCACTTTACTGTGTGGGAAAAAAAATGGGACAAGAACTTTTAATAAAAAATGAGAATAATACAGTTTATGTAGAGTTTTGTTTCATAATACAAATTTTAGCCATCATTTACACATTAAAAAACCCACAAAGTTTTGTGAAAAAGAAATGTTGTATAGGGTAAAACAGACACTGAAGTGTCAAAAAAAAATTGTAAAAAAAGCAAAAATCCTCAAATCACAGATGAAAAAATCATTTCTTCAGCTACGCATGTCTAGCCTTAAGCAAATTTTTTTTTGGTGTTCCTTGGCTAGAGCTTCAGAATTTACCAATGGTGAGATTTTTGCTTTTGTAACCATTTCACTCACCTCCCCCCTCCCCCCTCCCCACCACCACCACCTAGGTAACCGTGTTCCATCTTCAGAGATGGTGTCTAAATACGACACCTGTTTGCACGTAGGGTTTCTTTGTCATCCATTCCTACCAGTTTATTATGGCCTACAACATCAATGAATGGACCGGGAAGAGCTTCCCCACAACCCAAGCACTTGCCCACAACCACCGCAAATGGAGCCAACTGGAGCAATGTTCACCCCTGTAACGACCCTGGAGGGGGTTACAGGAGCAGATGAGATGAGATGAGACACTTTGGCCTACTCTTCCGAAAGGTTTTTAACATGTGTGCAAGACGTCCTGAGTGCATTTGCACACGGGGTCTCAGTTTATAGTCTCATCCGAAGGACTCGACATTCAGTTTGTTTTGGGGCTTTTGTTTTGTTTTGGGTTGTTGTGGTTTTTATTGTGGTTTGTTTTTTGTGGGGGGGTGGTTGGTCAAACTGGGAAGAAGGGGCAAGGATGGGAATCAAACCCAGAACTAGAACCTCACAGTTTACTTGTTGGCAGGCAAAACATCTGAACCATCCTTCCACCCTTCTCCTTGACTTGAGCAAAATGAAAAGGAAGAGGTCACAAGATTTCTCTGGTTTCAGGCATCTAAGGTGAGGCCGATGAGATGGGTCGCCATGAAACCAGCCCTGCATTACCTGACCGAGGGCTTGACAGACATGGCCACCTTCAAACGCGAGCAGCTGAACCCCTTGCTGATCGAGAGAATCTCTGGCACTCCTGGCAACCAGAAGGCCAGAGAGGTTCGTTTGTGTGTGTGTCACTGTGTGTGTGTCACTGTGTGTGTGTCACTGTGTATGTGTCACTGTGTGTGTGCTGTGTGTGCGCGTGAATACAGGCATGTGTGTAAGCATGCATGCATGTGTGTGTGTGTCCATGTGTGTGAGTGCACATACGTGTGTTGAATGTTCAGCAAGTTGTATTTTGTAATTGAATTCCTAGTAGCTGTGGGTCTGTGTCTTCCTCCCTCTCTGTTGTCCAATACAACAGTCGTGTTATCTTCCATTGGTTTTGGAGTCTGTAGTGTTTAGGGATAGCTCAGTGCTCAGAGCACTGGCTTTCCCCCAGCCAAGTTAAGCAGCGTCGAGCGTGGTTACCACTTGGATGGGTGAACGTTTGCATGCCTTGGCTTCAGTACAGTTCACCCAGTTCACCCAGCTGTAAATGGGTACCTGCCCTCTTTAGGGGGTCGGGGAAGGTAAAGCAGCGAGGGAGAGGAGATGGGTGCTGCCCGCAATATGCTGGCCCTAGAGAAGTGAGGTCTCTGACAGCTCGCTCCCCTGCGACCTTATCGGTTATGGGACACCTTTTAGTGTTTAGTGATCGTGTGTTGGAAAAGGCTGAAGACGGACCAACCTGGAGAAAACTGTCATGTCAACCAACTCATCCCTCATGTTCGCCCCCCCCCACCCACCCCCAATTCCCAATGACCATTTGGGTCAAGGTGCTGATTGAGTGAGTGATGATGTAGCTATAACTTTTTTTTTCATTCCTTGGCTAGAGCTCTGAGGTCCACCAACGGTGAGATTTTGTATATATGCGACCGTTTTTGCCCACCATGAAGGTAGCCACATTGTGACTTCGGGGATGTAGTCATAACTGAACTGTGGTAGATTTGTTCTGGTAGTTTTGTGAATCCTAGAAGCTAAAGGGAAGAATTGGAATAGCATCTGGTTGGTTTTTGGGAAATATGAGAAATAACCATAATGTTACTACTGACTGTTGACTGATTTGATTTGTTGTTTGTTGGTTGGTTGGATAGTTGACTGACTGATTGATTGTTGGTTGGATAGTTGACTGATTGATTGATTGATTGTTTTGAAATAAAGTTCAGAATGATAACTAACATATCAGTATTCATATTCAAGTCACGTAATCTTTCTATTATTAGTATTAACTAATTGCTTTGTTTTATTTCTCCTTTATTTTGCTCCCTTCCCCCCCTCCCACCCCCCAAAAAAAAAATCAGCATATTTCTATCCATATCATAAACCATCATTTTCTTCTGCTGCTGCTCCTGCCTCTTCTTCTTGTTCTTGTTCTTCTTTTTCTTCTTCTTCTTCTTCTTTCTTCTTCTTCTTTTTCTTCTTTCTTCGTCTTCTTTTTCTTTCTTTCTGTTTTCTTTCTTTCTTTCTTTCTTCTTTTTATTTTTCATCTTCCCGTTCTCTTTTTTCTTCATCATTTCCTCCTCCTCCTCCTCCTCCTCCTTCTCCTCCTCTTTTTCTTCCTTCTTCCTCTCCTCCTCCTCATCTTCTTCTTCCTTCTTCTCCTCCTCTTCTTTTTCTTCCTCCTTCCTCTCCTCCTCCTCCTCTTCTTCTTCCTTCTTTCTTCTTCTCCTCCTTCTCATCCTCATCCTCCTTAATGTCCTTGCTCATCCTCATCCTCATCCTCCTTAATGTCCTTGCTCCTCCTCCTCCTCCTCATCATCATTATTTTTTTTCTTTCCATCTTCTGCAGCACATCGTAAACCACATGCAGAACCTGGGATGGACTGTGGAAGAAGACCGCTTTGAGGACGACACCCCCTTCGGCCGCAAAACGTTCGTCAACGTCATCGCCACCCTGAACCCCGGGCGACCCCAGCGCTCGGTCGTGGCTTGTCACTACGACTCCAAAGACATGAAGACCAAGGAGCAGAAGACCTTCATCGGCGCCATAGACTCTGCTGTCCCTTGTGCCGTCATGTTGGAGACGGCCAAGCAGTTGCACTGCCTGCTGACCAAAGCCAGGGGTCCGCCAGAAAGTGACGCTGTGAGTGTTTGAGGTTTTGCTGTGTTTTGTGGTGGGGTGTGGTGTGGTGCAGTCAAGTTCAAGTCAAATTGTTATTTCCAGATGGTACAGAAAGAAAGAAAAAGAAGAAGTGCAGTGCGGTGTGGTGTGGTGTGGTAGTACATGGTTTGAGTTTTGCTGTTTGTGGTGTGGTGTAGCGTGGTGTGGTGTGGTAGTACATGGTTTGAGTTTGGTGGTGGTGTGTGGTAGTACATGGTTTGAGTTTTGCTGTGGTGTGGTGTGATGTAGCATGGTGTGGTGTTGCGGTGTGGTGTGGTAGTACATGGTTTGAGGTGTGTTGGTGTTGCGGTGTGGTGTTGTAGTACATAGTTTGAGTTTTGTGGTGCGGTGTGGTGTTGTAGTACATGGTTTGAGTTTTGCTGTTTGTGTGTGTGGTGTGTTGCGGTGTGGTGTGGTAGTACATGGTTTGAGTTTTTGCTGTTTGTGGAGTGGTGTGGTGTAGTGTGGTGCGGTGTTGTAGTACATGGTTGAGTTTGAGTTTTGCTGTTTGTGGTGTGATGTAGCGTGGTGTGGTGTTGTTGTAGTACATGGTTTGAGTTTTGCTGTTTGTGGTGTGGTGTGGTGTTGCAGTGTGGTGTGGTAGTACATGGTTTGAGTTTTTCCTGTTTTTTGTGGTGTGGTGTTGCGGTGTGGTGTGGTTGTAGTACATGGTTTTGAGTTTTTGTGGTGTGTTGCAGTGTGGTGTGGTAGTACATGGTTTGAGTTTTGCTGTTTTGTGGTGTGGTGTGGTGTGAAGCGGTGTGGTGTGGTGTAGTTTGGTTTGGTGTGGTAGTACATGGTTTGAAATTTGCTGTGTGTGGTGTGGTGTGGTGTGGTAGTACATGGTTGAGTGCGAGTTTTGCTATTTGTGGTGTGTGGTGTGGTGTTGCGGTGTGGTGTTGTAGTACATGGTTTGAATTTTGCTGTTTGTGGTGTGGTGTTGCGGTGTGGTGTGGTAGTACATGGTTTGAGTTTTGCTGTTTGTGGTGTGATGTAGCGTGGTGTGGTGTTGCAGTGTGGTGTTGTTGTAGTACATGGTTTGAGTTTTGCTGCTTGTGGTGTGGTGTGGTGCAGTACAGTGCAGTGAGGTGTGGTAGTACATGGTTTGAGTTTTGCTGTTTGTGGTGTGGTGTGGTAGTACATGGTTTGAGTTTTGCTGTTTGTGGTGTGGTAGTACATGGTTTGAGTTTTTGTGGTGTGGTGTGGTGTGGTAGTACATGGTTTGAGGTTTTGTGGTTGTGGTGTGGTGTGGTAGTACATGGTTTGAGTTTTGCTGTTTGTGGCATGGTGTGGTGTTGCGGTGTGGTGTGGTAGTACATGGTTTGAGTTTTGTGGTGTGGCGGTGTGGTGTGGTAGTACATGGTTTGAGTTTTGCTGTTTTGTGGCGTAGCGTGGTGTGGTGTGGTAGTACATGGTTTGAGTTTTGCTGTTTGTGGTGTGGTGTGGTGTTGTAGTACATGGTTTGAGTTTTGCTGTTTGTGGTGTGGTGCAGTACAGTGCGGTGTGGTGTGGTAGTACATGGTTTGAGTTTTGCTGTGTGTGGTGTGGTGTTGTAGTTGTACATGGTTTGAGTTTTGCTGTTTGTGGTGTGGTGCGGTGTGGTGTTGTAGTACATGGTTTGAGTTTTGCTGTTTGTGGTGTAGTGTTGCGGTGTGGTGTGTAGTACATGGTTTGAGTTTTGCTGTTTGTAGTGTGGTGTGGTGTTGCGGTGTGGTGTTGTAGTACATGGTTTGAGTTTTGCTGTTTGTGGTGTGGTGTTGTAGTACATGGTTTGAGTTTTGTGGTGTGGTGTTGCGGTGTGGTGTTGTAGTACATGGTTTGAGTTTTGTGGTGTTGCGGTGTGGTGTTGTAAGTACATGGTTTTAATTTTGCTGTTTGTGGTGTGGTGTGGTGTTGTAGTACATGGTTTGAGTTTTGCTGTTTGTGGTGTGGTGTGGTGTTGTAGTACATGGTTTGAGTTTTGCTGTTTGTGATGGTTTGCGGTGTGGTGTTGTCGTACATGGTTTGAGTTTTGCTGTTTGTGGTGTGGTGTGGTGCGGTGTAGTGGTGTGGTGTTGTAGTACATGGTTTGAGTTTTTGCTGTTTGTGGTGTTGCGGTGTGGTGTTGTAGTACATGGTTTTGAGTTTTGCTGTTTGTGGTGTTGCGGTGTGGTGTGCTGTGGTAGTACATGGTTTGAGTTTGAGTTTTGCTGTTTGTAGCGTGGTGTGGTGTGGTAGTACATAGTTTGAGTTTTGCTGTTTGTGGTGTGGTGTTGTAGTACTTGGTTTGAGTTTTGCTGTTTGTGGTGTGGTGTTGCGGTGTGGTGGTGTTGTACATGGTTTGAGCTTTGCTGTTTGTGGTGTGGTGTTGCGTTGTGGTGTTGTAGTACATGGTTTGAGTTTTGCTGTGTGTGGTGTGGTGTTGCGGTGTGGTGTTGTAGTACATGGTTTGAGTTTTGCTGTTTGTGGTGTGGTGTAGCGTGGTGTGGTGTTGTAGTACATGGTTTGAGTTTTGCTGTTTGTGGTGTGGTGTAGCGTGGTGTGGTGTGAAGCGGTGCGGTGTGGTGTAGCGTGGTGTGGTGTGGTGTGGCATGGTGTGGTGTAGCGTAGTGTGGTGTGGTGTAGCGTGGTGCGGTGTGGTGTAGCGTGGTGCGGTGTGGTGTAGCGTGGTGCGGTGTGGTGTAGCGTGGTGTGGTGTATCATGGTGCGGTGTGGTGTGGTGTAGCGTTGTGCGGTGTGGTGTAGCGTGGTGCGGTGTGGTGTAGCGTGGTGTGGTGTAGCGTGCTGCGGTGTGGCGTGGTGTGGTGTAGTGTGGTGTGGTGTAGCGTCGTGTAGCGTGGTGCGGTGTAGTGTGGTGCGGTGTGGTGTGGTGTGGTAGTACATGGTTTGAGTTTTGCTGTTTATGGCATGGTGTGGTGTGGTGGTTTGTATTGTATTCTATTATGTTGTGTTGTGTTGTTCAGTTGTGCTGCCTCGTGTTGAACGGCATTGCATTGTACTGTGTTGCATTGTATTGTATTGGTTTTTTTGGTAAAGTGTATTGGTAAAGGAGTCCCATAACCTATAAGGTCGTAGGGAGCGAGCCGTCAGAGACCTCACTTCTCTAGGGCCAGCATATTGAGGGCGGCACCCATCTCTCCCTCGCTACTTTACCTTCCCTGACCCTAAAGAGGGCAGGTACCCATTTACAGCTGGGTGAACTGGGGGAACTGTACTGAAGCCAAGGCCCGCAAATGGTCACCCATCCAACTGGTAAAACTGCTCGACACTGCTTAACTTGGCTGGGGGAAAGCGAGTGCTCCACCACTGAGCTATCCCGTCCCCAAGTGTATTATGTTTAGTTTAAGTCATGGCAGATTTATCTATGTGAAATTCAGGTTGCTCTCTTTCCGGAAAGTGCGTGTCACCACAAAATCAGCACTATCCTTTTTTTCTTTTTCCTTTTTTTGTTTTTTGTTGAAATAACTGTCTGTATGTGTGTCTGCTTCCCTTTCATAATGGCTTTTTTCTGCAGAATGTTGCCAGGAACAATTCTTTTGATGCCATGGATTCTTTACATGGGCTGAATGCATGTAGCACACGTGACTTTGGTTTATTATCTCATCTGAAAGTGTAGCGCCCAGACCACCACTCGAGGCCTAGAGGATTTGGTGGGGGGGGGGGGGGGGATTGGATAGCCTGGTGGTTAGAACATTGAGTATTGCGCTTGCAATCTGTCGACCTGGATCCAACCACTAGGCTATCCAGTACCCTGTCCCCATTCTGCTATATAATAACACTGATTCTCTAAAACACTGATTCTCTATTCTACTTGTTTGCTGGAGCTCTGAGGTTTTTCGATGGTGAGATTTTGTGTATGCATGTGATTGTTTTTGCATACCATTGAGGTAGCTGCATTCAAATTTCAGGGTTTGATGCTGTATAAAAGTGATGATGATTATTATTGATGTTATTGTTGTTGTTGTTAATGATCCAGCCTTTATCAGTATTATGTAGTATTGGGTTGTTTTTGTAATCACTTTCATTGGGGGGTTTTTTAATTGTTGTTACTGTTGTTCTTAACTATCTAACCTTTACTTTTGGAAGTATTAATTTTGTGTATGTCAGGTAAAGCTTGCTCAGTTTGGTTTGTTTTGTTGGGTTGGGGTTTGTTGTGTTTTTTTGTGTGTTTTTTCGGGGGGTAATTGTGTGGTTGTGCTTTTCAACAAAAAATCACCTATGTTTGAAGCATATATGCTTGTAAAAGGGGGTAGGGGGGGGGGGGCAGAGATAAATAAGGGAGTGGGGAAACAAACTATGCCAAGCAACAGCCTAGTATGCTATTTCTTTGCTATTTTCATTTTTGGGACAATTGTTTGTTAACCTAATGTGTTAATTCTTTGCTAATTTCATTTTAGGGAGGATTGTTTGTTTGTTAACCTAATGTGTTCGTTCTTTGTAGCTAGTAGCAATAGACTGCGCTGGTTTGGGCACGTTCAACGGAAAGCAGACCACCACATCATAAAAAGAGCAATGAACTTCGTAGTGGATGGAAAGAGATGAAAGGGAAGACCTAGCAAAACCTTGGCTACCTGTATTGCAGATGATCTTAGAGAAAGGGGCATAAATAAGGAGGAAGCTCAAAACAGAGAGAGATGGAGAAGGCTCATCAATGTCAAACCTCCCCTGGGAGAAACATGACAAAAAAGGAAGAAGAAGTTTGTTTGTTGACCTAATCATGTGTTCATTCTTTTGCTAATTTCATTTTAGGAAGGATTGTTTGTTTGTCTGTTTGTTTTTTAGACACCAGACCTGACCTTACAGTTCGTGTTTTTTGATGGAGAAGAAGCATTTGACCACTGGTCAAACAGTGATTCCATATATGGTGCTCGTCATCTGGCCAACAAATGGGAGGAAAGACATGATTTGTCAACGGTTGTAAGTAAAAATGTTTCCCTTCTCCAGTTTTTGGCTTAGGATGAGCCATGTCTTCAGGATTTAGCCTTTCTGTGTGTGTGTGATTTTGTGTGTGTGGTGTGTGTATGGTGCGTGCGTTTGTGTGTGTGTCTGTGTGTGTGTGTGTAGTGCGTGTGTGTAGTGTGGATGTGTGTGTGTGAAGAGAGAGAATGTTTGCGATGTATGCATGCATGTATGAGTATGTCTGCATGACTGTATCTGACACATATCTTGGTTAATTTATTTTGTTGATTTGTATGGGGTTGGGGGGGGATGCTTTGGGGATTTTTTGTTTTTGTTGTGAGATGGGTTTTTTGGGGGTAGAGGGGGGGTAGTTGGTTGAGGGGCTTTTTTTATTTTTAGGAAACTAACAGAAAGTTCTTGAGAAATTCTTGAACATTTTTCATTAGTTTTATTTTTCGAACATTCCCTCCGGGGGCCTGTCTGTATAAATAGCATCCCCACTTTTTGGAAATTCTGTGTAAGGAATTCCCTCTTTTTTATCCCTCTCTTTGTTTCTGTCTTGTTCCTTTTCTTTCTGTCACCTACTTCTTGTCTATTTTCTGCCTTCTTGGTCTATTCTCCTGCTTTTTTTTTTTCCAAAAAGACTCTAAATATAACAATTCTCCCCCATGCTGAAGTGGGATGCGCTGGGCCTGACTTGTCAGGCACTTAACGGCAGCGTGACAAATTTTCGCTCGTATCACAGACAATGAGTTGCTGTTGGAAGAAAGATTTTTTTTAACTTAATTGTAATATAACACAGTGTTGATACTAAGGTGCGCTCTTGCGGGATTCCTGCATGTGTTTTAACATCGCTGCAAAATAATGTGAGCAGTGTGCCCTAACAGGCACCAAAAAAACCTGAACCAACCAGTACGTATTTGAACAAAAAATGCGCCATCGTAACTGCCATAAATCTGTATTATCTCTAAAAAAATCAAGTAAGCGCTACTTCCATGATCACTTTACTGGCTAAGTGTTTCACTTTCGACTGGTAACAGAAACTGTAGTTCATTCTTGTCAGTTCAACTTTATCACATTTCCCTGCGGCGGTCATTACATAAACGCCCCAGGGACAGCAAGATATACTTAGTTAACGCCTTCCAGCGGTGGTCATCGTGATGAAGTGGGCTCATCCGACTCCGTCTTCCTCTTTGCCTAGGTCACCTTCCAAGAAGCCTTCTTTTGCTTTCCTTTTCATTGATGTCATCATCCACGAAGACTTTCACTTAGGAAAGAAATGACGTTATTGGGACAGAGATGGCAGAAGAGAGATAGCATAAGAAGCCACGTCCCAGCAGGGTTCTGAGCCTTGTGTAGACGGAACATCAGTTTTCCAGATCTGGCTAGACAAGTGGCCCTGGCTTGAGAACGGTGATGACATATCATCGCATGCGGTAATGGCTGTGTGCCAAACATGGAAAGAACAATGCCTCCACTAAAGGAGGATGTGCTGATTACAGAACCAGCATTTTTTAGCGTCACACAAAAACTGCCGATTACCGGGAGTCCGTGCAAAGGTCAAAAATCTTCAGAAAGACTTCCATCAGTTATATAAGGTCTCTCTCCTCTCCCTCTCTCTCCTCTCCCTCTCTCTCCTCTCCCTCTCTCTCTCCATTTGTTTGCATGAATATGGCTTTGGTGATGTGTGGATGAATCAAGGTGTGGGAAGTGTAAAGGCATTTCTAAGAATTTTTCGTCAACGTTTAGTTGACTGCAGATGGCAGAAGTGGAGTGAACATGTTCAAAATAGCACGAGGTTTGATTTTTATAGATTATTTTGTAGCTCACATGAGATGAAGCTGTATTTGATTTCAGATATGGACAGACATTTGAAAATAGTGACCACAAGGTTTAGGTTGGGTATTTCAAGTTTAGCCACTCATCACTTTCGATATAGAGATTGTAATGACATTGATTTGATATGTCCTCTCTGTAAAAGTGGTAAAGATGATGAGTTACATTTAGTTCTGTGCTGTCCATTTCTTAAGGAGCTCAGAGATAAGTTTATTTCACCTAAATATTTTCGACAGCCTTGCACGTTCAAATTAACTTTGCTCTGCAAGACATAACGATATTTGGAACTTGTCTCACTTCCTTCACAAAGCCTTCAAGCTGAGAGAAATTGCAACATCATAGTTCATTATTATGATTATCATATTGTTGATTGTATGTTTGTTTTTAATGTTTCTGATGATTTGGTTTTTTGTTCACTTTCCCTTTCATTATGGGCTATGGCCTAATGAATAAACATCCGAATCCGAATCTCTCTCTCTCTCTCTCTCTCTGTCTTTCTCTCTCTCTCTGTCTTTCTCTCTCTCTCTCTCTCTCTCTCTCTCTCTCTCTCTCTCTCTCTCTCTCTCTCTCTCTCTCTCTCTTTTCTCTCTTTCTCTCTCTGTCTCTCCCCCTCCCCCTCCCTCTCCCTCTCTCTCCTGTCTATCTGTGACTGTCTGTCTCTCTCCTCTCTCTCTCTCTCTCTCTCTCTCTCCTTCTCTCTCTCTCTCTCTCTCTCTCTCTCTCTCTCTCTCTATCTATCTATCTATCTATCTATCTCTCTGAATGTACAATATTTTTAAAAACTGACTAATAATAGCTTTGACTCTCTCTCTCTCTCTCTCTCTCTCTCTCTCTCTCTCTCTCTCTCTCTCTCTCTCTCTCCTCACTCACTCACTCTCTCTCTCTCACAAACATTGGCAGTATTCTTTTTTTTTCTTATTTATTAAGAAATAAAAGACATTTATGACAACAGTGCAACACTACATTTTTTTAACACTGTAAACAAGTGTATCTTTATTTTCATTATGTTTCCTTCCTTTTCTGTTGCATTTGATTGAATTTAGAGGTTTTTTTTATTATTAATATCATTTTTGTCCCTTTTTTTCAGAGAGAATTCATTCTGTTGGATCTGATTGGAACAGCCGACACACATTTCGTAAAGTTGTTCAAATCCACATCAACTTTGTATGATTACCTAGTGCAAACTGGTAAGTTTATGGGAGGAAGTGCATAGGTTACAGCGCATCTTTGTTAATATGTGTATGTTTTTTTTATTTAATATTATGCAGTTTTTGGTGTGGTAAATTAAGATATGCTTATCCCCACCTACTTTAAAAAAAAGTTATTCTGCTGCTTTCTTGCTTTCTTGTATTTTTAAATTGAATTAAGCAATACGCTCTGTGGGTTTGTTTTTGGTTGTATTTTTACATTATTGATTTTTTAAATTCTCATTCTAAGCATGTTTTATTGTCCGCCTACTGCTGACTAGGTCAGGTATCAGGACATACAAGACATTGATACTGTTGGTTTTTTTTTCTTTTTTGGACAGTGTAGAAAGAAATAAGCATCTTGTCATTGGATAGGATTACTTTGTGCATTGGGAGAAGCTAGCCAGTGACTGAACCTCTTTCTTTTTCAAAACAAGCTGACCTTACATGGTCAAATCTTTAGATTTAAACAAAAAATTGCCACGAGCATTTCGTGAAAATAGATCTGTTCTCTTAAAACATATGTTTAAACAGATGGTGGTTAGAGTGATGCACATTGCGCTCGTGATCTGCCGACCTGGGTTCGAATTTCATTCTAGAAGATTTCTCCTTTGGAGTTAACATCAGTGCCAACACTACAACCCCACCCCCACCCCCCAACACCTTCCCCCCCCCCCCCAACCCCCCCCCCCCCCCCCACCCAAAAAAAAAAAAAAAAAATGTTCTTCATATAAGACTGTAAACCAAGGTCCTGTGTGCAAACACATGCAGAACATCTTGCACACATGTTAAAACCCGTTCTTGTTTTTCAGAAGAATAGGCCATTGCATGGCTGTGGGAATGGATGACAAAATTCAGAAAACTGCATACACACGGGGACTGGATGTAAAAAAAAAAGTTTAAAAAAAAGCACATGAGTACTTATTCCATTCCTCGAAATAAAAGAATAAACTAAACAGATGGTTCCCTGAAACCAGCCATTCAAAGGTTGCTGCATAAGAGGAAACGACTACTTTCACTAAAGGGTGTTTTTTTTTAAAACACAAAAAAACAAACATCAACAAAGAAAAAAAAATAGCCCAGACAACATTTTCAGTGAAAAATGTTTAACTCTGTGCGTGAAGAGATTAGAGGGACAAGCTCTAATCCAATCCAATCGAATCCGATCCTGTTGTTTATAGTAGCCCCATCGACCACTGAGGCCTTATCAGGGCTGTCTCCTCATCAGATTTTAAATCTCAAAAGTCGGATCCCTCACTCACCGTCTTGTTTGCAGAGCAACATTTAAGTCAAGAAAAGCTGTTGACAGAGAGCTATGCGGGCCCCATCTTCAAAAACGCCTACCGGTATGGCGCCATTGAGGACGATCATATTCCTTTCCTACGCAAAGGTGAGCAAAAACTGATCAGCGTTCTTGTCGGTCATGCCTCTTTTCTGTCAATTTATATTTTTTTTGTATGTGTATGAATTTGGGTTTTTTCGTTTTTATTTTGTGTGTTGTATTCGTTTGGTTGATGACTTAATTATTTATTTATTTATTCATTCGTTGAAGGGTTCTAAACCTCTCGGCTGTAATGTGTATTGATGTGTGTATAAGTAGACTGTGTGTGTGTGTGTGTGCAAGTGCATGTTTTTGTGGGTGTGTGGGTATGGATGGGTGTGTACGTAAGTGTTGGCAAGCATGTATGTGTGTGGAGATGCCCGTGATAGTGTCATTTGATTATTGTTTGGTTGTTTTTTGTTGGGGTTTTTTTTGGGGGTGTGGGGGGGGGGGGGGGGGGGGGGGGGGGGGGGGGGGGGGGGGGGGGGGTATTGTTTTTGTTGCAGTTGTTAACTTATATATTTCACCTACATTTACTTATGTTTGTTATGTACGTGGTAATTGAAATGTGTGATGTTATATGCCCACCACACCAGCATGGTCTTTGGTGACTAGTTAAAGATGCTTTGACTTTGACTTGAACACTACACTATACTTTTCTCTGGTTCACACTACACTACACTTTTCTCTGGTTCACACTACACTATACTTTTCTCTGGTTCACACTACACTATACTTTTCTCTGGTTCA
Organism: Rapana venosa; assembly: GCA_028751875.1. Lineage (NCBI taxonomy): Eukaryota > Metazoa > Mollusca > Gastropoda > Neogastropoda > Muricidae > Rapana > Rapana venosa. Next base: position 30,847,431 of record CM054138.1, read on the forward strand.
CACTACACTACACTTTTCTCTGGTTCACACTACACTATACTTTTCTCTGGTTCACACTACACTATACTTTTCTCTGGTTCACACTACACTATATTTTTCTCTGGTTCACACTACACTATACTTTTCTCTGGTTCACACTACACTATACTGTTCTCCGGTTCACACTACACTATACTGTTCTCCGGTTCACACTACACTATACTTTTCTCGGGTTCACACTACACTATACTGTTTTTCTCTGGTTCACACTACACTATACTTTGGTCCACACTACTCTCTACTTTTCTCTGGTTCAGTTACACTATACTTTTCTTTGGTTCACATTACACTATATTTTTCTCTGGTTCACACTACACTATACTTTTCTCTGGTTCAGTTACACTATACTTTTCTCTGGTTCACATTACACTATATTTTCTCTCGTTCACACTACACTATATTTTTCTCTTGCGCACACTACACTATACTTTTCTCTCGTTCACACTACACTATATTTTTCTCTTGCGCACACTACACTATACTTTTCTCTCGTTCACACTACACTATACTTTTCTCTGGTTCACACTACACTATACTTTTCTCTGGTTCACGCTACACTATATTTTTCTCTGGTTCACACTACACTATACTTTTCTCTGGTTCACGCTACACAATACTTTTCTCTGGTTCACGCTACACTATTCTTTTCTCTGGTTCACGCTACACTATTCTTTTCTCTGGTTCACACTACACTATACTTTTCTCTGGTTCACACTACACTATACTTTTCTCTGGTTTACACTACACTATACTTTTCTCTGGTTCACACTACACTATACTTTTCTCTGGTTCACACTACACTATACTTTTCTCTTCTTCACACTACACTCTATAGTTTTCTCTGGTTCACACTACACTCTATAGTTTTCTCTGGTTCACACTACACTCTATAGTTTTCTCTGGTTCACACTACACTCTATAGTTTTCTCTGGTTTACACTACACTATACTTTTCTCTGGTTTACACTACACTATACTTTTCTCTTCTTCACACTACACTATACTTTTCTCTTCTTCACACTACACTCTATAGTTTTCTCTGGTTCACACTACACTCTATAGTTTTCTCTGGTTCACACTACACTCTATAGTTTTCTCTGGTTCACACTACACTCTATAGTTTTCTCTGGTTACACACTACACTATACTTTTCTCTGGTTCACACTACACTATACTTTTCTCTGGTTTACACTACACTATACTTTTCTCTGGTTCACACTACACTATACTTTTCTTCACACTACACTCTATAGTTTTCTCTGGTTCACACTACACTCTATAGTTTTCTCTGGTTCACACTACACTATACTTTTCTCTTCTTCACACTACACTATACTTTTCTCTTGTTCATGTCGGTTTGGGTTTTTTCATTCCTGTTGCAGGTGTGGATATTCTTCACCTCATCTCTGTCCCCTTCCCATCAGTGTGGCATAAGGTAGAGGACGACGGGGATCATCTTGATTTTGACTTCATCGACAACTTCAGCAGAATTTTCCGCGTGTTTGTGTCAGGTCTCATGCATTTAAAACCAGAAAATAACAGATGTCGATAGAAAAATTACAAAGTGGGCAATGGGTGATATCAGTTCCTATTTTATTTCGATTTAATGAAGATGGTTTTAGTGTGTATTTCAGTTTAAAGAATAGTAATGGTGGAGCATTTTTTGCTCGTTTTGATTGAAAAGCGCAAGAAGTGTTTTTATATGTATATTTGGTCATTGATTTTTTTTTTTTTGGAAAAGAATGTAAGTTTCATTATCACTTAGAGGTTGTGTTTCGTTTGAGGAAGAATTAGTTAGCGGAGCATTTTTTTTTGCTCTGTTTTATTTGGAAACCACAAGAACTATTTTTTTGTATTTATATTTGATAATTTATTTGTATTGGTAAAGTATGTCAGATTAATTATCACTTTGTGATTTGCCTGACTCAGTATGTTGTTTAATAACAAGATTGAAAGGGGGAAGCAGGGCTTTTTTTAAAAAAAATGTCATCAGATGGAATGAAATTCTTGTACAATTACAAAACCTCATGGGAAAAATATTGATATTGAAAACACTTTTCAGAGGAATTATTTTAGCAAAATTTAAACAATTGAATAAATAAAACCAGCCTAGAATGGCTACTACCATGGAAATTCTTGTCTGTCTTTACACCTCTCTTCAGGCGTATTATTGGAACTCGTGGCAAGAAATACTTCACGCTGATTGATAATGCAAAAAGTCTTAAGCAAAAACAAAAACAAAACAAAATACAAAAAATTCTTTTCTGTTTGAATTTAGTATAACTCATAGGGTGGATTGTCAAAGCAATAATGGAAATTGCCTAATTCCATAATGATGGTGTTAAATGGTACGTTATTTAAGAAAGGGGACAGACTAAACCACCTGTACCTAAAAAAAAGTGCATTATCTCTAGGTAAAGTATGCAAATGAAATGATAAGCATTTTTCCTTTTTTTTTTTTTTTTTTCATTATTTACAGTCGTTTGCTTGCTTGCTTGTAAGATGGTGCTTACTTGCGAAAATTCAAATGGTATGAGTTAACTGAAGTGAAAATCTTTGAAAAATCAAACAAAGTGGGGGGGGGGGGGGGATCTGGATGTCCTGAAGACAATTGCAAGATTAATGCCAGAAACATTTACCAAAAGAAAATAATATCAAAATGATTTTCTGACATTGCAAGATTATTGCCACAAGCATGTACAAAAAAAAAACAATATCAAAATAATTTTATGCATTCCTTTACCTTTTTTTTGTTTGTTGTCTTTTTGTGTTGGGGTTTGTTTTGTTTGGTTTGTTCGTTGGTTTTTATTTGCTGGTTGTTGGGTTGGTTTTGTTTGGGGTTTTTTTGTTTGTTTTTATTTTGGGGGGTGTAGTTGGAGCCTTTTAGTTGGAGTTTGTTTTGGGGTTGTTGTTGTTGTTGGGGTGTTGTTGTTGTTGGTTTTTTGTGGGGGGGGGGGGAGTTGAGAGGGGGTCTTTTTTTTTTGTTTGGTTGGCTGGCTTGGGTTTTATATTCTTTGGGCTTAGTTTTTTTTTTTAAAGGGAGGTAGTTGGTCAGTTTTTGTTTTTGTTTTAAAATAATGCACATGCTGAAGAGAATGAGAAGTAGAGACTGAAAAACAAGACAGATGTGATGAGTGTATGTCCTGTAAGTTATAAAACTAACGGTGCCTTTTTGTGTGAAATCCTGTAAAAATTTCAGCATTATGAAAGTACAACTTTTACAACTAAAGGGTCACTTCATGCATTGGCTGGCATTTTCTTTCTGACCATTGTCCAAGCATTGATGTCTTTTTTCATAAATGGCTGCTGGTTCACATGTAAAAGATTGTAATATGATGCAACATATTGCTGATAACAAAGCCAACCATTCCCAGGAATTTGCTGTTGTTAGTTCTTCCAAACATATTTTTCTTTTTTTTGTTTTGTTTGTTTATTAAGTCTTCATATTTATGCAGCTGCAATGCCTTTTTGCCTGTGCCTTCTCCAACTTTTTTTTTCTTTTTGTCCGGAAAATGTTTTCTTTTTTTTGTTTTGGTTAGGTGGCGGAGTTTGTTTGGTTTTTTTTTGGGGGGGTCTGTTTTTCTTGATATAAATTAGTTTTGGTCTGTATTATGCAAATTGTCTCCTTTCTATCATTCTCTTTGATTCAGTCTTATTCTTTCTGTTGAAGTTTTTTTTTCTTTCAGAGTTTTAAGTCTAAAATGATCTGTGGAACTTATGTTTTGCACCAAAGTTTAGTATAGTTTTTGCTTTTTTTTTATGGAGGATCAGGGTTGTTTTGGCTGGGTTTGGTTTTTGATTTTTATAATACTGAAAACTGATGAATTTCCTGTTGCCATATTTTCATCAATATACTGTTTTGGGAGGTCTTTTTTTTTTAATTAATATTTTATATCGAGGATAATGGATTGTTCAATATGTATGTGTCATGTTTTGATTGTATTGACATTTGGAATGGCTTTTGTTGTTCTTGTTGTTGTTTTTAACTAGGTTGTGTGGTTACTTCTCAAGATATTTATGGGGCGTTTGATTTGGTTTTTCTTTCGTTTGGTTGAGGGTTTTTTTTCTTTCTTTTCTGTTTGTATGGCTTTTGTTTCTCGATAAATTGGACTATGTGGCCTCTCTCAAATCAAATGTTATAATGTCGTTTTAAGTGTCTGTCACATTGGTTCCTATTGTTTGTTAATATTGGGAGAGTTGTGTTCGTAGTTATTAGATATCCTTTGATTCGTTCATTTTCGGTATTTTGGTGCTAAATTTTCTTCTTCTTTTTTTTTTAAGGTGGTTTTATTGTTGACATGGTTGTGTGGAGTAGATTTTTCTTTGTTTCTTAGTTTTTTTTAATTGTTGTTGGGATTTTTGGGGGGTTGGGTAGTTTTGGTTGGTATTGGGTTTTTTTGGGGGGCGGGGTATTAACATCGGTGTATGATGATGTTATGAAGGCATTTGTGAGAAATGTTTTTTACCTGTTTTTTGGGGTCCTAATCGGTTGTCTTTTCTGTGAACCAAAAGTCATTTCAATGACCAAAATTTTACACAGGTACATTCCAGACAAAGACAGACCTGTGTCGCATGTCTTCCTCTTCTACATTCTTTTTGTATTGTATTGTATACCACGTTGAAGTCACAGCAGATTTCCCCTCTCTCTCTTACAACCACCTTGCCTTATAGGATATAGATTGCCAAAAATACAGAAAGAATTGAACAAGAAGTCATGGAAGATGACTCATCTTAAAGGAAGGGACACAACTCATCATTTTGGCGATACCAATTTACCTAGTGTTTAGGTAGATTTTAAAAGACACAGGTGAGAAACTTGGAAAACTTTTATTGCTTTATCATCATCGTCATCATCATGAGGAGGAGGTTAATGCACCACATTTTTTTTATGTGAATCTTTTTAGTTACATGTAAGTAGGAGTAGTAGTTAAAGAAAGCAAGAATGATGTGATTTTTTTTTTGCCTGGGGTGAAAGTTAGCTTTCTTTGTCTGTTGTTGTCTTGTTCATTTTTAGAACAAGTTTAGGTTTCGTATTTATTGTCTGTTTCTTTTGAAACGTTATCTTTGCTTCTATCAAAGGAGACCTGATTCATGACCATAGAAGCTGTGTGCTTAGGCAAGCAGATATTCAGATACAGTTGAGATTTTTGTTTTTAATTCAACAGTGGCTTGAGGTGAGATTGTGGTTTTTTTCCAACTCTCGGTTTTTCAGTTCAGCCTAGTGTTTGTAGTCCATTAAAATGTTAACTCCATGTTAAAATTCTCTGAAGCGAGCTCCTTCATCGTGGCTCAATCTCGGGTTGTAAGATCACAAGCACAGTTACAACACTCTAAACCACTAAGCTGTTCTGCCCCTCCATGCATAATTTTGGATACTTTTTTTTTTGTGTTGTTGCACGTTCTCCAGCTTAACACAGGGGCCTCCTGGGAATCACTATGAGATAGAAAGAACACGCTGCGTTGATGCACACTACATTGAAAGCGCCCATACTGGGTTGATCCTTATGATTGGCCAGGGCGTTGATGCAGGGAATGACAGTCGAGATGGTTTTATACACTGTTTTAATCTGTATATAGCTGCACAGTTTTTATTCTGAGTTCTAAAATTTTACGAGGTGACAGCCCCGAATATGGCCTCTGTGGTCGGTGGGGCTATAAACAAGAAGATTGGATGGGATTTGCATTAAAAGTAGATGCTGGATTGAAAGTACACACTGGATGAGAAGTTTGTGTGTACATATCTTCTTAAGTACCTCGCCACATAGGCAGCCATACTCATGACTTGAAAGGATTTTTTTTTTTTTTGCCTTCCTTTAAAGGAAAGTGCAGGTTGTTATACTAAAAGCTTTGTCATGGCTGAAGACAACCTCAACATTACTACGTCAGTCAAAACATAACAATATTTTAATACAGGCCTTGGCACTTAGCGTACATCAATAACTGACACAGCCCGAGGCCTGGGCCAGGGGCTGGATATAGTGTATTGTTTGGTGCAAGTAAGGTGTTGACCTGTTTTGGGGGTTCCTTATCGGTTGTCTTTACATCCAGTCCCCGCATACACACGGGGACTGGATGTAAAAAAGCACATAAGTGCTTATTCCATTATCCTCGATATAAAAGATTAAAAATAACATAAAAAGCTGAAAGGTTTGTAGGATTTTGTTTGTGTGCTTTTTTTTTTCCTCCCCCTCACGTGTAGTGGGTACAGGTTAATCTGAATAAACTATTCATATTCTGTACAGGGTAATCAAGAGTTTTAACCTCGCATGGATAATGCTGTGTAATCCGAGTTCAAACCTTTTGGATAATACTCGAATCGTGGGGTTGAAACCCAGTGTAGTAGGTACGTAAATCATACTGGGTCATCAAAGTTCAGACATTGTATTCACAAATAGTACTTGGTTTTCAAGGTTCCATTATTGTGCGGATAATCCTGGGTCCTCAGAAATCAAACTTTTATTTTAAACTTGTGAGTCCTCTTCTTTTTACTTCTTATTTATTCATTTTTTATTTTTTGGTTTGATTAATCAAATTCTGTCATCTATTTCTGTCTCTGCTGCCGTCAGTAGAAGTTCCACATAATGCCACAAGAGTTGGCCCTCTTTCTCCATCCCTGCTGAGTTGTATGACCTCGTGTAGCCCACATAGACCTCTGATATCAGTGGTGTTGGCAGATTAGGATGTTGGTGGTGGTCTGCCTCTGTTGGTCTGCCTCTTTCTCTTTAGACCTCTGATCTCAGTGATGTTGGAAAATTAGGATGTTACTGGTGGTGGTCTGCCTCTGTTGGTCTGCCTCTTTTTCCTTAAACCTCTGATATCAGTGATGTTGGCAGATTAGGATGGTGGTGGTGGTCTGCCTCTGTTGGTCTGCCTCTTTTTCTTTAGACCTCTGATCTTAGTGATGTTGGAAAATTAGGATGTTACTGGTGGTGGTCTGCCTCTGATGGCCAGCCTGTTTTCCTTCCGACCTCAAACTTACCTTGGAGAACTCGTATCATCAGATTTGGTTGTTTGTGTGTTTTTCTGTTTGCATGGCCAACATTCCCCCAGTCTGTGTTTATCAGTTTTTCATAAAAAGTGTCTTTGTACTGAGATTCATCAAGAATGCTTTAATTTGTTGTTTTGTCTGGATCATTTGACACTTCGAAGTCACCTGGGGTGTTGTCCTTCTTTTTCTTTTTTTAGGGAACTAGTGAAAAAATGGGTTGTCACCTGCTGAGTCTTTTATTGTTGTCTTCTTTAGTATTTAGTCCATTTTGGAGTTTACTTGTCCATTATGAATCAAAGAATGGAACCTTACATTATGTGTGTTTGTGTTGCCATATTTTCTGTGACATTCCTGCCCACTTGTTCCCCCTTCCGTTCATTCCGCTCTCTCTGCCCCAAGGCTCGTCATGTTGTATTGTTAGGGTTGCAAGTCCACAGGGAGTCTATCCTTTTCAGGCTGCTGGGGAGTTACCGGCCAGAAGGGCCCTGCACTGCTGCTAGGTCACCTCTGTGGTGTTCATTGGTGCCTGTTCTGTTGACTGGGAAGTTTATTTTGTTTGTTTTTTCCATGAATAAATATGCACTGTGAGGTCAGCCTAATTTTCTGTCCTTTTTATTTTCCCCTGTGGGGAGTCGATGGAGAATATGGTAGAAAGAGAGCAGTTTCAATTTCTTGATGAGAAAAACGCCAGCAGATAAAAGATTTTTTACGCCCATGATATACAAGTATATATAAGTAGCTTTTAACACCACCCCGACCCCAAAAAAAAGAAAGAGAAAAATCTTTTGGATATACTAACTTTTTTCTGTATATTTCTGCTCCCTGAAAAGTCTGGTTATAAAGGTGAATGAGAATGATGACTGTAAACTCTGTAGAAAACTGTGTCTTTTTTTATGACTTTTTGTTTCGGTGGGATGGGGGTTGTTTTTTTTAAATTTGTTTCTCCCACGTTTCTTAGCATTATACTATCTTGAAATAGTAGTAAGGAGGGGTTTTTTGCCTTCTTTTTTCTTTTTTTTTCTTGACTACATGACTGGGGGGGGGGGGTTCTTACTTTAAAATCATACCAAAAGACTAAACCTTAATATTACCTACTGATATAAAACACTCGTAGAAAATGTTGGTGGAGGAAGAACAGTTATATATATCCAAAGGTACAGTTACCCTCCCCCTCCCCCTCCCCCCCAACTTTTAGTCCTTAGATGCGCCTGTCAGTGTGTGCAAGTGAGTGGACAATTTTTGCCAAAAACAAACAATTCAGGTTCCCCCCCACTTTTAGTACTTAAATGTGCCTGTGTCTGTCTGCAACTGGGTGGATAATTTTTGCCCATAACAAACAACTCAGTCACTTTTTTTTTTAAACATGACTATAACACAAAAATGGGAGTACAAAACATCTGACATCTGCACTGCGAGGTCAACCTAATTTTCTGTCCTTTTTTTTTTTCCCCTGTGGGGAGTCGATGGAGAATATGGTAGAAAGAGAGCAGTTTCAATTTCTTGATGAGAAAAACGCCAGCAGATAAAAGATTTTTTTTAAGCCCATGATATACAAGTTTTGTCACAAAGCTGTTTGATTTTGCGGTGTTTTGCTCAGTAAGGTCTAACATACAGAGGAAGCAAATTTTATTTGCAACTGTTTGGCATATTCGTAACCTTGAATGTGCCTTTAATGACAATATGTTAATGTATGTATTGTTCCAGATTGTGATATCATTATATGTTCATACTTGATTCGTGTAATTATTTGATGTACAGTGGACCGTTTCCAATGTAGATAGCTGTTCAGATAATTATTGATCACAAAACCAGACAAGCCTCCTGTTATTCCTCACCGTGCAAAATGTAAGCAGCATTCTGCTCTTCCTGCCTCCCCAAATATTATCTTCTGCTCGAGCAACACAGAGCATTCCTACCAACAGCAATGTGACTCACTGACTAGTCCACCTTTGGTGTGTCTGTTATGTCTGCTGACCTAGTTTCTCTTCAGCCAATCAGATTCATGTTGCATCTGCTGACCTAGTTTCTCTTCAGCCAATCAGGATTCATGTTACATCTGCTGACCTAGTTTTTTCTCTTCAGCCAATCAGGATTCATCTTACATCTGCTGACCTAGTTTCTCTTTAGCCAATCAGGATTATGTTGCAGCAAAGATAGGCAGCCAGTGGATGATCACTGTCTGTTGTTTTCTGTTTGTTTGTCACAGCAGCGTGTGAGGGAGAATGTGTCAGTGGAATCTTGCCATATTATGCTAGACACCTGTTCAGGCTTTTGCACAACCTGAACTAATATTGATTGAGCCATGCATTTTTTGTGTAATTTTCACATTCATGCATGCACACACACACACACACCCCTACCTTTTTCCTATGCTATTTCAATTGTGCATACATATATGAGTAAACTTGTGTCCATGTGAGTTAGCTAAGTTTGAAGGAAGGTCATTTACAATTCTGCCAAAATGTTTTTTAAAAGGTTCTAGCAAGGCCAGCATCAAAACAGGATGGTTTAGGACATGTTTTGTCCCTTCCTTTCTCACTTTTTTTTTTTCTTTTAGAAAGATTAACAGCATCTTTTTCGCTAAAGAAAAATCTACATAAAAAGGAAAGATATGCAATTTTGTAATATGCAGTGATCATAATTCTAAACTCACAATAATTGTTTACAGTGAAAATCAAGGGCTCTTGGCTTTTTAGTGTAGCGTATTTACTGCTTGTGATGTAAAGGAAAGAACAAAATCAAAACCTGTTTGGGATTTTTGTTGCTGTTTATACACCACTCAAACTCAAAAAGTTATAAACCACAGTATAACTATAACATATAGAAGGGGGAAAAACCAGCAACAACTACTAAATAGGATGGTAATTGACAGTATATGTGAATGAATGATTGTATATCTGCAAAGTATAGCTCAGTGGTCAGAGTACTTACTTTCCACAAGCCAGTGGTAAGCAGCATCAAGCATGGTTACCAAGTGGATCGGTGACCGTTTGCACGCCTTGGCTTCAGTACAGTCCCCCAGTTCTCCCAGCTGTAAATGTGTACCTGCCCACTTTAGGGGCATGGAAGGTAAAGCAGCGAGGAGAGAAGAGATGGATGTTTCCCTCAATATGCTGGCCCCTAGAAAAGCTGAGGTCTCTGATGATGCCTCACTCCCCTACAACCACATAGGTTATGGGACACCTTTGCCTTTACCTTGAAGTATCCAAGCTTGGAAAAAGAAGGGCTGGAGTGTTGATTGTATAGCCCAAGTGTTGAATGGTTAAGGCTTCATGTTAACGGATTGTAAGGTATGTATGTGTGGACCTAATTAATCACTGTTGTTTTTTTCTTGCATGGCCAAAATCATCAACAGTGAGACTAGACTTTTTCACACACATTTTACACATTCTCCTTCCTTCGCACTTGGCTAGAATGCTGAGTAAGTTGTTTGTATTTGATAACCATGGCAATCTTTTTTCTTTCTTGTCATGTATTTTGTTTTGTTGTTTTCTTTTTCTTTTTGTCTGTGACTTGAGAAAAGGTTACAATTTTTAAAATGTATTCAGAGAACACACACACACACACACACACACACACACACACACATGGGAAGAAGATATTCAGCAGACACACATGCTCACACACAAGCACTCATGCTCACACACACACACTTACACACACACACCTACACACATACACACATGTAAACAAGGTATCAGTTCTGTACTCTAGATTTCCTCGTGTACAGTGATTTTATCCATTTAAAAAAATCTTATGCAATGAGGTTCACTGTTTCTACTCAATACTAGTTGTCTGGAATTATGTACAGATATGCTTTGATATTAACCAGCAGCTAGCTTCTTTCTGTGAATCTGGTGGGTTTTTTTTGGGGGGGTAACAAAATGTAATAAGTACCTTCTTTGTTGAAGTAATGTTACAGTGTCATAAGCAATAAAGCCTGTTCAGTGCATCTTAATCAGTGTACATAATTCTGTCTTGTTGTTATTTTTAGATGTTCCACCTCCACCCATTCTTTCATGGCCTTGTTTAAATATATATATATTTCAGTACAAGTTGCCTTACTCTTTTACAGACAGACAGCATTATTTTTCCCTTTTTAAGACATATTGATCATTTACAGTTCTCACATTTCCTTCAGATGTCTTTGCTTGCAACTTTTTGATGATTCTTACCTGGGAATGGAAGTACTTTGAACCCTTGAGAATTCCTTACCAGTATTTGGTATTGGCTTTTTTATTTTTGCTTTGTACAGACCATTTGAGAGGTCAAGTCAAGGGCATTTGTAGGGTTTAGTACTGACAGGTATGTACAGAATGGTAAGGGTTATAGAATAGAACACATCATTTATATGATTACGCTGTTGATCAGCATTCCTCAGAACATTCTAATATTGTCTCAGACCAGTTGATGTTATGAATGAGGGGGAAAGATTATATATATATATATATATATATATATATATGTATATAATTATATATATATGTGTGTGTGTACTCTAAGTGTGACACTTCAGGGTAAAACTGCTATTTGGGGTAACTGTTAATTACCATGAATCATGTGCCAGCAATTCACTGTGGAGTATTTCTGCTTCAACCTTCTTCTTTTTTTTTAAACTAGCAATTAAATATTGAGTTTTTAACTCAAAGCAAGGAGTTTCTGATGGCTGATTTCTATGTGTATGTATGTGTGTGTGTGCTTGCTTGTTTGCTTACCCCCAAAAACAAAACAAAAATGCCCTGAATGTGTTGACATTTTCATCTAGATGATGCATAAATATATTACATCCCCACACACTTACTACACTTCTACAAGCTGCATATACATGGGCATATACATGCATACACTGCACTGATTTACAATGTTCATGCATATGTATTTATATGCACAATCACACATGTGTTCATAGATATTTATGAACACGTACATTTACATTTATACACATGCTTACAAGTGTATTTGTGCAAACATGTTTAATGCAGTTTACATCCATACTCACATGTCACTCTAGCATGTACTCGAAGAAACCTGCACGTGTGAAAATAAGTCTTCCTTTTTTTTCTTTTCTCAATATTTTCGGAAGAGTAAGTAAGCCATTTTGTGCTGGTAGGAGCCGATGACATTTTTTTTCAATGCATGCTTACTGATGTCATGTTTCAACATCATCCATGAAATCAGAATGCGGCGACCTTAATGGTGGACAAAAACTGTCAGGTACGCAAAATCTCACCTTTGGTAAACCACAAGCTCTAGCTGAGTAACAAACAAAGAAAAGAAAAGAATGATCAGTCTAAAAAGAACTAGATAACTTCATGTGACATGGTTGTCTCTTGTCGTTTCATTCAAATAAATCATGAACTGTATTCATGGAAAATCAGACAGAAGGTTTACCTGACATTAATAATAATAATACATGGAATTCATATAGCGCTATATCTTGCAAAAAACAAATCAAAGCACTTTCATTCATCCTACTCATTCACATGCAGCCAGTTACAATTACTAGGTTTTTTTACAAATTCAAATGTATACACACACGCTCGCATGCATGCACACTCGTGCCCACACATAAAGGTTGTACACTCCGACAGGGTGATGGGGTTGAGGGCAGGGACAAAAATGAAATGGAACAAGAGGGGAAATCTTAGGTTTGAAATAAATGTGTCTTCAGGCCAGATTTAAAAGCGTCATAAGAAGGCTTTTGGCGAAGGGAGAGAGGGCCAGATCAATAATTAACAGAAAAATACTGTCTTGAACTTTGGTGGTCATTCCCTTAAGCTGCCAACTCTGTCTCAGCCTCTTCTGTCCATTTGAATTATGGAATGAAGCCGTAAGTCATCTTTAAATATAATAATAATAATAAATAGAATTTATATAGCGCTGTATCTTGCACAGACAAATCAAAGGCTTGCACTCAACTCATTCTTACACCGTCATGCAACCAATAGGGAGTAATAGTTTTAACAAGTCCAAATGAACACACACACACACACAGAGGTTATACACTTTGGCAGGGTGATGGAATTTTTGGCTGTTGAAAAGCAGGGATAGCTATAAAATGAAACAGGAGAGGAAAATCTTAGGTTTGAAACAAATATGCCTTGAGGCCGGATTTTAAAGTGTCACAAGAAGGCCTTGGGCGAAGAGAGATAGGGAGGCCATTCCAAATGGATGGACCAGAAACAGAGAAAGAGCAACAGCCCACAGTGGACTGGCTGAATCTAGGTATTCAAAAGCACAAGGAATCTGCAGCAGAGCGAAGGGAACGAGAAGGAGTGTACAGGTGAAGACAATCACAGAGGTAGGAGGGTGCTGTTTTGTGGAGACATTTGTAACAGAGAGTATTGATCTTATAGTTTATTCTTTGTGGCACAGGCAGCCAGTGGAGAGATAGCAAAAGAGGGGTAATGTGCTCAGATTTTTTCTTTCTGAGGACTAGTCGAGCTGCAGAGTTTGGAATACGTTGAAGGGAGTGGATAGATGATGCTGGCAGACCAGCCAAAAGAGAATTGCAATAGTCCAGACATGAGAGATGCCACGAGTTTGGATGTTGCATCTGTGGACAGGTACTTTAGAATTGCACTAATACGTCATAATTGATAGTAGCAGGACTGGCAGGTCTGGGTGATGAATTTTTGCATAGAGAGTGTAATATAACTTATCCCTGAAGTTAGAATGCAGATACCTAAATGGTGGAGAGAAAAAAAAAACTATCCCATACGCAAGTATCTCTTATTGGTGAACCTCGGAGCTCTAGATGAGGAACGAAAATCAAACTTGGCTACAAGAATATATATATATATATATATATATATATATATATAATGGAATTTATATAGCACTTTATCTTGCAGAGACAAATCAAAGCGCTTGCACTCAACCCATTCTTACACAGTCATATAACCAGTAACAATTAATAGTTCCAACAAGTCCAAATGTGCCTGCACCCACACACGCTAACACACACACAGACACACACACACACACACACACACACACACACACACACATTATATATTATATTATATATATAACCTATACAGGGATTACTTGAAGAGGTGATAAGTACAATTGGATTAACAAAATCACAATGAGCCAATTTTACAAATAATCCATGCTCAAATCATGATACATCCCTAAAGTCGGAATGCAGTTGCCTTAATGGTGAGTAAAAACTGTCACATACACAAAATCTCACCATTAATGAACCTTGGAGCTATAACCTAGGAACAACAACAACAAAAATAATGATATAACAGCAAACTTGTGGTTAATGTGATGTACTGAAAACTGATTACACACATCCAGCATATAAAGGAAAAAAATGAAATATCATTTTTTCATAACAAGCAACACAATTCATAGTGTAAGCACCTTATCCGGCTGTTAAAAATGTGACCATAAAAAAGCTCATTACTACTTTTTTTTAAGCTGTTAGTTTTTGTTAGCCTTGTTTTGATTTTACTGTTAAGCAGTGTGTTAAACTTTAAAATACTTGGATGCTTGTAGACAAAAGTACATTTCAGTTTGTTTTTTTAAAGAGGCATATGTTCGATCCTCCTAAAGTCATGTAGGGTATGATGTCACCCGCAATATCCCCCCCCCCCCCCCCCCCCCCTTCTCTGTCCACAGAAAAAGGTGGCCACTGCTCATGCACTTATGTAGAGTTTATGCCTGTAAGCTTTTTTTAAGGATGGGGAAAAGTGCATGCATTCTGTATATTAAAGATAAAGTAGATATTGTCACACGAACATCTGGACTGGCAAAGACTATCCTACAGGGAACAATACAAGGAGGGAGACGAAGAGGCAGACAGAGAAAACGATGGGAAGACAACATTAGAGAGTGGACTGGCCTTGAGTGGAACGAATTGCAACGGAAAGCAGTGTACCGCAGGGAGTGGAGGAAGCTGGTTGCAAAATCTTCATTGGTGCCCCTCATGGTCCAAGGGACTGGGGGATAGATGAAGGTGAAGGAAGATATTGCTGGTGACATCACACTTTCGTCAGAATTGAACGTATGCCATGTAAGAGGTATAGCACCCATGCATATTATTATTATTAGGAAGTTTGAGCAAAACACAGCCTCACATCAATGGATGGACATAACATTATCCCACTGGTGATACCTGTCTTTCCACTAAACTATTTCAATCCCCTGGCAGTAACAGGAGCTCAGTCAGTACAAACTTAGCTCCATCATTCTGGAAAATATGTGCAAGAGTGGGTTTTTTTCCCCCAACACTCAGTTTTTTCTTTATTCTTTTTCGTTGTGGAGGGTGCCTCTCTTCTTCCTCCTCCTCCTCTTCCTCTTCATCTCTGTATGCCCTTCTTGTGTGTATTTTCTGCTTGTGTAACCTTGCCGATAACAGTATTTACATACGTTTTTGGAATGCCCTTGGTGATCATCTAAGCCAGTTCAGACCCAGCCCTACACTATCGGTTGAGTTTGGTTGGGGTGATGGTGCTTTAGTTGTCCTGACTCATCGCCTTTTCTTTCCTCTTCTTGTTATTGCTGCTGCTGTTATTTTATTTTTAAATAATGCTCAGAGGAAAGAGAAAAGCCACAGAAAGGAGGAAAAGAAATGATGATCATAGAAAAAGGACACGCTGAATCGCATACGGTGTACTAACAGCTTTCTGTTCTACTAGCCCTGCTGCTTGAAAGCGTGCAGAGAACTAATGCAGGAGGGCACAGGTGGGTGATCTCCAAGACACCTGAAACTGAAACAAGACTCCCCCCCCCCCCCCCCCCCCCCCGTCTTGGTTACTTCCGGCAATCCCGACAACCGTAGTTGTGCCTTTCAAAACATGGCGAAATACGAATGGTAGATTGGCATCAAGACAATAAAGTAGACGTCAAAGTCATCAGAGTGTAATTAGTGACAGGAATTTACATTTGACATAATGTAAATGTTCTTGTCTTGTCGCCGGTTTTTGTCAAGAATCACTATTCCAATGACGAAGGATTCTATAGTCTGCCAAAATTAGACAACTCTTCAGACTACACCCGGAACATCGAACAACCCTGGTTTCGTTTCCACATAGGCCTTGTCTCATGGCATCCAGTGGCAAAGGACACCATCGGACAGGACCAGGAGAGGCTGCTCTAAGTGTTCAAAAGCAGTACCATAGAAAAGCGTTTGAACACATTTCAAAAGCTTTGAAAATTGACGAAGAGGAAGATGCAGGTACCTGAGATTTCTGTCTTTGTCTAGCAAACACTGTTTTCTAAATTTGCCTCTTTACGTTCTTGCAGAGTTAGTGCCCTCTTTTTACTTTATTTCTTAATAATTGATTTCGCCACTTTGTCACTGTTCTGTCTCAAGCATGCCAAAAACCAACAGTCACAACAAACCAGACAGAAACTGAGAAAGTCTACACAATATGATTGTATAATGTATATTATTATTTATCAAGTTGTAAAAGAATGTGTTCAATAATTGATACTGTACAAATCAAACTCAGTTGATGTTTTTCATCAAGTTGAAAGCCTTGTCCATGGAAATCACAGTAAAAATTCAGATTGTAGATTGATTCAGTTTAAGTTGAAGATCAGATGGGTTTGGCTCTGGACATCTGGTGTGTCACTGTATCACACTTTTCACAGTGTGTGTAGGCATGGGTCTTTCTCTGTGTGTGTGTGTGTGTGTGTGTGTGTGTGTGTTGTGTGTGTGTGTGTGAAGGGGGGGGGGGGGGGGGCAGGCGGAGTGTGTGTGACATAAATACTAAAGGGACAGGCAATGATTAGATTTTATTTTCAAGTAGTATGCTGATGTTGCATTGTTCAATTTGTTGTTGCTGTAGTGTCAGTGTGTCGTCGTTGTAGCATATTCCCTAGCTTAATAGTAATTTTAATTTACTATTAATTTATTATACTTATAGTATAACACATTGTCATCATTAGGGTCACCCATAATATGCACTCTGACTCACTCATCCCACCTGGGAATCAATGTTAGATCTCTGGTCTGGATGAGAAGTTTGTGTGTATGACTTTTCAAATTCAAGTACCTCGCCACATACTAGGCAGCCATACTCAAGTTCCAACTAAAATGGAGATGTTGCATAGAAATTAGCACTAGTACTATTGTGCTTTTGCTGTTTTTGTTGCCTAGTTAGTCTTCTAGGATCTTTGTTGTTTTTGGTAATAACATTTTTCATTTCAATGTTACATGAATCTTCTATTAATAGCATTTTTCAGCATTGGTGAAAGTTAATGTGTATGAATTATGTGTGTGTGTGTCTGTCTGTGTATGTATGTATGTCCGTGTGTGTGTGTGTGTGTGTGTGTGTGTGTGTGTATCCATGTGTGTGTGTGTGACTATGTGTGTGTTTAATCTTTTAAATGTTATTGTTGTATGAACACCTTCTACTAGCCACACAGGATCGTGAAGCATGGAAAAAGATCTCTGTTGCGTCTTCTCTCATGTCCCCCCTACGTCCTTTGGGACATGGGACTGAGTGAGTGAGTGAGTTGTATGAATCATTGAATGCATGTACATCCATTGTAAATGCATTGCTTTGTTTGTCCCAGCGCGTAAAGCTGCAGCTGTTGACTTGTACAAGAAGGGAATCCAAGAGTTGGAGAAAGGCATTGCAGTAGCTGTCCTGGGAGAAGGTGGGTCACTCAGTGCTCTTGTTGCATCTTTTTGAATTTATATATATATATACTAATATACTATAGTATGTAATAGTAATAATAATATATGGAATTTATATAGCGCTGAATCTTGTAAAAAAAACCAAACAAATCGAAGCGCTTGTACACCCTTCTATGTTTTGCATGCGCACTTGTTCCTGCATGCATATATATATATATGAATGCACACATGCTCTCATTCTCTGTATGCATGCACACTTATGGCTGCTAAGGTACACATGTATTCATGTGAACGTGCCTACCTGTCCATACATGTATACACACAGACACATAAGCAGACATAATTATAATGATATATACACTGATAGTGATTAATACAAACACTGAAACAGACAAATATGCACATGCACACACATACACGTATGCATGCATGCACATATAGATGTACATGTGTGTGTGTGTGTGTGTGTGTGTTTGTGTGTAATGATGTATAATTGAGATTGACATCATTCCATCACGTCATAATAAAAAAAACCTGAGGAAGGCGAAAGCTGAAATATTGGGGAACATTTATTATGCTGGTTGTTATGCTTTCACTTATATATATGTATATGTATATACACACACTTTTTGTTGTTGTTGTTCCTCAGCTAGTGCTTCAAGGTTTACCAATGGTTATATTTTGTTATATTTATTTGCAACCATATTTGCTCACTATTAACCTCTTAACTGCCCAGTGCAAGTGCACCCTATATGCCGGGGAATAAAATTCTTATGTACCACTGCTATGTTCATATCCCTCTTACTCAGAAACTACGACATGAATATTCCTGATAGTCTACCCAATGACAGTATATATATCATAGATTACTTCGAGGCAAGCTCAAATTAGTTAGCATGATATTTCACTGCGAAAATATATTTAAAATGTAAAAAAATCTACCATACGTTTTCTTCATCACCACTGTCATTCTGAATACCGCCCATCTCAATAATGTCAAACATATGTCTAGGCCAAATCTCATTCATTGTTTTTTAAATACACGATCTCCTGAATCATACACGATCGTTTTCATCACTGTTAGGTAAATCTAGAGTTTTATTTGCCACTTTTACAGCTGTGTAAAGTTATTGATGCCTTCAACAAGAAGTGTCAGCAATTTTGAACAAGAACTTCCCAAGCAGTCATGCATAAAAACACAAAATACGAGCGAAAAAACGATCGTTTTTGCCACGGTTTTTGCAGCTCGATGTTGCCAAGCAACAGGAGAGTGGTCTCCATTCATTTTGGAGTTGTTTCCCTTTAACTGTAGTCAAGGAAGCAGGCTTGTTTACTTCAGTTCGACACCCCAGAAATTTTCCGGGTTGTTGGCATATAGGGTGCACATTTAGCCCCGGAAAATTTCCGGGGTAAGGCAGTCATCTTCAGTTTAACGTCTATTCACATTTAGTGATTTTAGACGGGGTAAGGCAGTCTAGTGGTTAAGGTAGCTGCATTTCGACTTCAGGAATATCCATACACATGAAAGCACATGTGCGCATACACACACACGCAACTTTAACACACCCCTTGCACACACACCTTGTACACATATACACCTAACACATACACACACACTCAATCACACACACACACACACCTTGCACACATAAGTGTATGTTTGCATGCATAAAAATGCTCACACACACACACACACCACAACACATCACTACACAGAATACTAAATCCCGAACCATTTTCTGCTGTATCTCTTTTTCCATTCAGAGAGCTTTTTACAGAGCAGAGCTGCATGAGTTTTTACATTGTGCAGTTGATGAATTTCCCTTCAGGTGAAACTGCTGACCGCGCCAGACGATTGAGAGAGAAGATGCTGACTAATCTAGCGATGGCACAGGAGCGGCTCGTCACCTTAGGTAACTATCATCTTCTTTGTCATCGTCATCATAATCGTCTTTATCTTCCTCCCCCTGAGGAGATGCTGGGGTCTTATTGGTATAAGTATAAATAGCATCCCCACCTTCTGGAAATTCTGTGCTAGGAATTCCCTCTTTTTTATCCCTCTCTTTGTTTCTGCCTTGTTCCTTTTCTTCCTTTAACTTTTTGTGGCATTATTGGGGCACTGCATTAACTCATTGAGGTTGTGCCGAAGCTTAAGATTCGGCACTCTTTTCCTTTACTGTGATGTGCCGAAGCTTAAGATTCGGCAGACTTACAATTTTTTTTAAAACACAAAGTAATGGTTAACTCAAGGGAAATTACTCTGGCCTGTAGTGCAATCATTTTTCTAAACACAGTTGCTTTCCTTGACCATAAGCTTGCCTAGTTTTTATCTGTTGGCCAATTTTCTTTGACATGTCAACAAGTAATATCTTTGGGATTTCAGGCACCCCAGTGTTATGATTCTTTAAAAAAAAAAGTCTGTTGTACAAAAAGTGAAATCACATGGATTCAGCCATCTTCAGGGAAGTTTACTTTAGTGAAAAATCATCACATTGGTTCAAGGGGACTAGTTGATGAATAGTTCAAGCCATTTAAGATACCAACCCTAATTTTCAAAACTTTTTATTTTTCAGCATTCAGTGACATATTTTGGAAATTTGTAAAAAATAAATACAGTCATCTATTAAAAAACTGTGAAACAATCTCAAAAGAAGACATTATAAACTTTTCAATGATATATAATGAGTATGTCATTATTATGTTGGGTAAGTCTGCTGAATTTTTCAAATATAGCCAAAATCATGCGTCACCACAAAATGGCGGGATCCATTTCACTGCGACTCCAATGAGTTAAACAATTTTCAGTGTATTCTTCAAGGCAGATTTATTGGAGAAACACTTTAAAATAATTTAGCTAAGCAGTCATCCACAAAGAAAAGTTAAACTTCTGTGTCAAAGATACTTTCCTAAATATTAGTATGAGTACCAGGTTCCACTAAGCAGATATCTTTTTGTGTGAAGATACTTTTGTAAACATTAACTAGTATAAATTGTACTCCCCCCTGTAAAGATACCAGGGTCCTATCGGTATAAGTATAAATAGCATCCTCACCTTCTGGAAATTCAAAATATTAGTATATGAGTACAAAGTACCAGTAAGTAAGGAAAAGAAAAGGGAAAAAATATGCTTTCAAGTCTGTTACTGGCTTTTATATTGTAAATTGTATACATGTATGATACACATTTTTTGGAATGGGTGAGTAGTGTGTGTATAGCCTTGCAGTGAGTGAGTGTCAGTCTTTCTCCTGCTAAAGCATCATGGGGGTCACTGAGATTATGCACTCCTTATGGATGCCCATATGGTATGGTACTGACTCAACTACCCTGGGCTTACTGTGAGAGTATACACTAGAGAAGAAGTTTGTGTGTACAGCAGTGTTTGAAATACCATGCCATATGGATAGCCATAATCAAACTTAAGAGGAAGCGAGTGGGTTAGAATTAATTTACTCTTAAAGAATCTTCCTGGTTGCTTTTCACCGTGGATGTGTAATATTTAGACAGCTTCTGGTTTTAGTTTGTTGTTGTTGTTATTGTTGTGTTTTCCGTAGCTTAACATTTTGGGTGTCACCTACAATCTGCACTCTGACTCGCTCATCCCACCTGGGAATCACTGTGAGATTGAAATTGCATACTGAATGAGAAGTTGGCGTGTATGACTGTTTTTGAATTACCTTGCCATATAAGCAGCCATACTCCGACTTCAGAGGATTTTTTTCTCCTTTAAAGGAGAGTGCAGGATGTTATGTAAAGAGCTTGTCATGGCTGAAGGCAATCTCAACATACGTTTTACAACATAACAACATTTTAATGTAGGCTTTGGCAATTAGCTGACATCAATAACTGTCACAGATTTTGGCCTGGGCCAAGGTTTTAGTTTGAATGTAATATGTTAAAGTCTTATGTGGCTTCTGAGATCAAGAAAACGCAAGAAGATTCTGAGTTTGTTGCTGCTCTGGTTGTAGCATTGTTAACATTGTGCTTAGCAAATGAGACATGTTTCTCTTCTTCTCTGCATTCTATTCTCTTTTTTTTTCTATTCTTTTATATTGAGGATAATGGAATAAGCACTTATGTGCTTTTTTACATCCAGTCCCCGTGTGTATACGGGTTTTGTAAATTCTGTCATCTGTTCCCACCAGCACACAATGGCCTACTCTTACGAAAGTCGGAACAGGATTTAACGTGTGTGCAAGATGTGCTGTGTGCGTTTGCACACGGGGCCTCGGTTTATAGTCTCATCCGAAGGACTTTGGGGGAGAATGGAGTCTGCACTAATGTTAACTCCAGGGAGAAATATCCCCTTGAACGGGAATCGAACCCGGGTCGTGAGATTGCGAGCGCAATATTGTAACCACTAGGCTATCCCGTCCCCCCTATCCTGTCCTATTTTGTATTGTATATTCTTTACCACTTTAAGTCACAGCAGATTTCTCTGCATGAAATTCAGGCTGCTCTTCCCTGGGGAGAGCCCATTGCCACAAGATCAGCGCCACCCACTAATTTTAAAAAATTTTCCTTTCAACATATATATTTGGTTTCCTATCAGAGTGGCTTTTTTCTACAGAATTTATGCCAGGTTGCCATGGGTTTTTTTTAGTGCACTAAAAATGAGTATTGTACACGTCTTCTTCTTTTCGATGCCTTATTGTTTTACACCAAGAGACCAGTTCGCCTAAGGAATGTAGCAGTCGTCTGTAGGGCATCCACCGGCCCGTACAGTTTTTCTTCTAGGGGTAATGGGTTCGGCCACATTTCCTCTCTCAGCTGCCTGAAGGCCCTGCAGTCCTGCAGGATGTGGCGAGTGTCTTGCTCAGCTTCCCCACATGAGCACATGGGGGAGGGTACCACTTTCATCTTCCTGTGCAGATGTTGGTTCAGCCTGCAGTGGCCTGTTCTTAATCGGAAGATGGTCACCTGGTCTTGTCTGGTGAGGCTGTGGTAGCTGTCTGGTGGTGGCGTTTTCCTGTAGAGGCCTTAATGATGGTCTTGCTCTCTGCAAGGCAGACAGGGTTTTCGGGCTGTTCATCTCGGGCGCCTATCTTGGCCATTCTGTCAGCTTGCTCATTGCCCTCGATGCCACAGTGTGAGGGGATCCACTGCAGCACGGTGCGAAGACACTGGATGTTATGTAGTGCCATCTCTAGTTGTGGAAGCTGGCCGCTGTTGAAGGCTTGCAGCACAGACAGAGCGTCGGTCAGAAAGACGACCTGGGTGTTGTGATCCACTCTGCTGCGGATGGTGTTTGCTGCAAGGATGATCGCTTCCACTTCGGCCTTGTAGTTGGTGCAGTAGACGCCGGTTGCTATTGACCGAGTCTGCCATTCTCTGCTGGGATACCAGATGTAGGCCCCAGCTCCTCCACATCTGGTGGCATCTGTTGCAGAGCCGTCTGTGTAGACGTGGAGCCATGCCTCGTGAGGGTATTGATCTTCTATCATGGCTGCTGTCAGAGTTCTTTTGACAATGTCGCTCTGTTCAGTTTTCTTCGTGATTCCTGGAACTGTCATTGTGACTGTCACTTTTCCTGTCCTTTCTTGCCATGGAGGATCATCAAGGGAGAAGGTGATGGGCTGTACTGCTGGCAGTTTGTCTTGGTGCTCTCTCTGCAGTGCACGAGCTTCGACTGCAAAACTGGAGTGGTTTAGTCTTCCAGAGGACAGCTTCTCCAGTCTTGTGCTCATTGGATGGTCTTTGGTGCACTGGTACTTGGTAGCCTGTTGCAACGTCTTCTGTTTCCTTCTGGTGATGAGAGGAGCTATGCCAGTCACCTGCTCCATCTTCTCTATGGGGGTGGATTTCATCGCGCCTGTGATGATTCTCAAGGCTTGGTTCTGTACCTTGTCCAGGGTGTCCCGATGTGTCTTGGCAGCTGTCATCCAAGAGTTTGATCCGTACTCAAGATGGGGTCGTACAGTGCCCTGGTAGACTGATTTCAGGATTGTGTTCATTGGCTCCCACTGTGTCCCTGCAAGTTTGCGCATGATGTTGAGCTTACGCCTTGCTTTTCCTTCTGCCTGGGTGATGTTGTTGTTTCCAGGTCAGCTTCTTGTCATATGTGACCCCAAGGTATGTCTGTTGGTCTTCCATCTTGAGGGTCGTGTTGCCAAGGGTGAGGCGTCCAGGGCTTGCTTTTGGTGAGAGCGTAAAGAGGGTGCCTGTGGTCTTGTCCCGGTTAATGGACACACACCACTTGTCAGCCCATGCGGAAACTTTATCCAGGGCCATCTGCATGCGGTAGTTTGCTGTTGAAGCGTACTCCTCCGTGCACCAGAGCACCAGATCGTCTGCATAAAGTGCTGCGTGGACTCCCTTGGGAAGCTCTGACACAATATCGTTAATGAAGAGCACGAACAGGGTTGGTGAGAGTACTCCTCCCTGAGGTACTCCTTGCCGCAGGAGTACCTTCCGGCCACAGCGGCAGTCCACCATCACTCTGGCTCGTCGGTTGTGAAGGTAGGATTTTGTCCACTGGTACATATTGCCGGTAATGCCACTGCGTAGGAGCTTCACAAGGAGTCCATCTTTCCAGACCTTGTCGAAGGCCTTCTGTAGATCTATGAAGATTGCCAGGGTCATCTTCTTGGCCTGAAAAGCATCCTCTATAACTTGAGTAAGATGAGTTGTTTGATCTTCAGTGCTTTTGTACTGACGGAATCCGGCTTGTTCAGGGACTAGGATGCTTTTAGTCTCCAGGTAGAGTTGCAGGCACAGGTTGACGATGCGCTCCATGGTCTTACAGAGGCAACTCGTGAGGCTGATTGGGCGATAGCTGATGGCCTTGCTCTTGTTCTTGCCCTTCTTCAGTACTGGGATCATGATGGCCTCTTTCCAACATTGGGGGACCTGACCACTGTTCCAGCTCAAGTTGAAGATGTCCAAGAGCTTTTTGGAGAGCAGTGTTGCCTTGGTGTTGTATCATCTCGTTGGTGATGTTGTCAGGTCCTGGTGACTTCTTCTTCTTCAGTTTCTTGATGGCTTTTAGGAGTTCTGGCATGGTGATCTTGTGTTCCATTGCCTCATGACCCTGTTCACAGTTCTTTCTCCTGTCTCTTTCTTCCTTTCTCACTTCTTTCTGTTGGTTTTGTGGGATGTTGTTATTGCTTTCTTTGGCGTACTTCTTGGCAAAGGTGTTGGCTGCCCTCTTTCCCGTCAGAGTTCTGCCGTCTTCTTCTAGTGTGATCTTCTGCCCCTTTGTACCTTCATGTTCAGGGCCTGTGTTAGTCTCCAGAGCTTTGTTGTGTCTTTTTCCATGTTGAGGCTTGATGTTTTCTCTCTCCAGCTCCGTCTCTTGCTTTCTAGTTTAGTTCTCAGGTATTTTGCCGTGCTCTCTTGGAGTCTGATGTGGTTCTCCTGATTCGGGTTGTTCTCTACTTCTTTTCTTGCTTCGGTGACTGCATCGTGTGCCTGTTGAAGCTGGTCCGTCCAGTATGGGATGTAGTCTTTTCTTGCTCCCCTTGGTATGCATTCCCTGGCTGCATGAAGGATGCTTTTGTTGAATTCCTTCACTACGTTGTTGATGTTTCGTCCTCTACTTGAATGTTGTTAGTCAGTTCATTTGTCCTGATGGCAAAGAGTCCCCATTTGGCCTTCTTATAGTTCCATCTTGGTTGAGGTCTGTGCCCTGTTTCTGCTTCTCCACTGATTGTGAGGATGACGGGGCGGTGGTCACTTCCCCCGAGCTGATCTTGGACTGTTCTCCCGATCCTCTGGTGGATGTCATCAGTGCAGAGAGCCAGGTCTGGGGTGGTGGTGGTCTTCCAGCGGCGCGAGTAGAAGGTAGGAGGGTCGGTGGGGTCGTTGACGAGGATTAGGCGGTGTTCATCCTGCCATGCCTCTACTTCTTCTCCTCGCTTGTCAAGGTGGTTGTATCCCCAACTCTGGGACCTGCTGTTGAAGTCGCCCAGTGATGAGGAAGCTGTTGTCTGGGACCTGGATGGTATCTAGGGCTAGATTCTTATCATCAGGCAGTAGTAGTTGACGACAGTGAAGCTACTGTCCTTGGTGGTGATCTTCACTGTCTGGTACTCTGCTTCCTCCATGTTTCGTCTTTGTTTCACTAGCGTTCAGGTTGTTCCTCACTAGTGTCAGTACTCCACCTTTTCTTCTACCCTGTCGATCACTGCGAAACACCTGTTAGCCGCGGATCTTTAGTGGCTTCCCTCTTGCAGGTGTGTCTCTTGCATACAACACACGTGGATGTTGTTGGCGTGTAGGAAGTGTTGGAGCTCTGTTGTCTTGTTGCTGACCCCTTCAGCGTTCCACTGCATGATGTTGATGGTAGGGGTCTCCTTGGTCTTGCTTGGCTTGCGGCCAGTCGCATGTCCTCCCCGTCCCCTGGCTCCACAGGACGATGAAGGGACCTCCAGTCGCTTGGGTGGACTCCGTTGAGGCGCGGAGCCCGGCACTGCACCTGCCTGGCGGATCCCCACAGGGCGAGCACCATTCCTGTTAATCTATCTCGAAGTGTCATTATGGCGATAGTTGCATGGTGATGTGGTTGTCTCGGGAGCGCCGCTAGGCCCATCACCTCTGACTTCAGCTCCTTTGTCCACCTTAGTCGCCTTTTACGACATGCCTGGTTGGATGGCAGAGGCCCTATTCTTGCAATGTTCACTTTGCAAGCATACCCCGGGAACCTCACGGGGGGTATTGTACACGTGACCTCGGTTTATCGTCTCATCTGAAAGACTCGGATGAGATGCATAAATAGTGCCTGATCTTTTCCTATGTTTTTATGTGACTCTGCAAGAGATCTTTCAGCTGAAATGTATATGAAACAAACCAAGTTGTGAGAAGCTTCACGCAGTCCCTGAATCGGGAAATATCCGCTGGGACAAAAATATATACAATCTTCTTCTTCATCTTCTTCTTCCTTTTTTGTCGTGTTTCTCCCAGGGGAGGGTTGACATTGATGAGCCTTCTCCATCTCTCTCTTGTTTTGAGCTTCCGCCTTATTCATGCCCCTTTCTCTAAGATCATCTGCAATACAGGCAGCCCAGGTCTTGCTAGCTGGTCTAGCAGGTCTTGCTGTTTCTGTCTGTGTCCCTTTGGTCTCTTTCCATCCACAATCACAATAACAAATCTGCTTCAAACATAGACTGTCCATATATTTCGTTTTTAAAATGTGTTATCTTGATAGCTCAGTGGTCGGAGCACTCGCTTTCCCCCAGCCAAGTTAAGCAGCGTCGAGCGTGGTTACCAGTTGGATGGATGACCGTTTACGCGCCTTGGCTTCAGTACAGTTCCCCCAGTTCACCCAGCTGTAAATGGGTACCTGCCCTCTTTAGGGTCAGGGAAGGTAAAGCACCGAGGGAGAGAAGATGGGCGCCACCGCCCTCAATATGCTGGCCCTAGAGAAGTGAGGTCTCTGACGCCTCGCTCCCCTACGACCTTATAGGTTATGGGACTCCTTTACCTTTACCTTTTTTTTTATCTTATGTTGTTGTGCACAGAGAGTTTGCTGAAGGGGTTGACACTGGGAGAGAGGGTTGCAGATGGCAGCAGAGGGGGCAGGAGGATGTCAGGCCCAGACAGCTCCGGTGGCAAGTCCAGCGGTCCTGCTTCTGCTCCCAGACCTACCACATCCTCCTGTCGCAAACCTGCAGCAGGTTGTTGTGTTTTATTTATTTTATTCTTTTATATCGGGGATAATGGAATAAGCACTTATGTGCTTTTTTTTACATCCAGTCCCCGTTGAACTTGTGTGTGTGCGCGCTCTTTTGATGTACCATGAGATAAGTCTTCCTTTCTCTTTTTTGTCTGTGTGTCTTGTCTTGTCTGTTTGACTGACTGTGTATGTATATATGTGTGTTTGTTTCTGTCTGTCTGTGTTTCTGTCTGTCTGTCTCTCTCTATCTCGTCACTCGGTCTCTTAGTCTCCCTCCCCTCTTTGGTATCTGTATATGAGAGGTCCCGGGTTCGTATCCCGGACGAGCCCGTAGCTTTTTCTTGACGGGACGGGATAGCTCAGTGGTCAGAGCATTTGCTTTCCCCCAGCCAAGTTAAGCAGCGTGGATCGTGGTTACCAGTTGGATGGGTGACCGTTTGCACGCCTTGGCTTCATCACAGTTCCCCCAGTTCACCCAGCTGTAAATGGGTACCTGCCCTCTTTAGGGTCAGGGAAGGTAAAGCAGCGAGGGAGAGGAGATGGGCGCCGCCCTCAATATGCTGGCCCTAGAGAAGTGAGGTCTCTGACGCCTCACTCCCCTACGACCTTATAGGTTATGGGACTCCTTTACTTTTTTTTATTTTTTATATGAGAGGCTCTTTGTTTTCTGTTTGTTTATCCATGTTATGGCCATTTTCCTCAATTCTTCAGTCATTTCATAGGTTGATTACTTAATTGAATGATTGGTTGATTGATTTACTTACTTGGACTTAGGGTTGGATGAAAAAAGCCACCATTTTACTTAATCTTTTCCCTCAATAGAAATGTTAATTCATTCATTCTCTCACACACACATGCATACACACACCACAACACAACACACAAAACACACAAAACAACACACACACACCCCTCTCTCTTGTACGCACTCTCATACACACACTGTCTCTGTGGGTGCATGCACACACGCTCATGTAAGTGACCAACACATTACATTTGCAGCAGCACAGAGTAAATCCACAAAGAGCAACCAACAGACGGGAGCAGGGTCGAGAGAGAAGACGACAAATCGCAGCATCAACGGTGGAGAGAGGAAAGGACCCTCTACCATGCCACCGCCACGATCTGCACCTCGGCAGCCTTCGTATATACGGAACTCTTCACAATCTGAGGTGAGAGTTGTGGACCTGGGTATCGTCATCCTTTCTTTTGGGGGGGGGGGGGTGGCGATTGTAAGGAAGGTGGCAGGACGGTTTAGACGTTCGCCTGCCAACAAGTAAACCGTGATGTTCTGGGTTCGATTCCCAGCCTCGCCCTTTCTTCCCAGTTTGACAAAAAATCGAACTGAGTGTCAAAGTCCTTCGGATGAGACTATAAACCGAGGCCCCGTGTTCAAACGCATGCAGAACATCTTGTGCACACATTAAATCCTGTTCCGCTTTTCGGAAGAGTAGGCCATTGTGTGCCGGTGGAAACAGATGACAAAATTGACAAAATTGCATGCACACGGGGACTGGATGTAAAAAAGCACATGAGTGCTTATTCCATTATCCTCGATATAAAAGAATAAATAAGTAAATAAATGAACTCAATGGAGTCGCTGTGAAATGGATCCCGCCGTTTTGTGGTGACGAGTGATTTTGGCTATATTTGAAAAATTCAGCAGACTTACCCAACATAATAATGACCTACACATTATACATCATTGAAAAGTTTATAACGTCTCCTTTTGAGATTGTTTCACAGTTTTTCAAGAGATGACTGTATTTATAAATTTTCAAAATATGTCACTGAAAAATAAAAAGGTTTGAAAATTAGGGCTGCTTATCTTACATGGCTTGAACTGTTCATCAACTAGTCCCCTTCAAGCAATGTGATGATTTTTCACCAAAGTAAAGTTCCCTGAAGTTGGCTGAATCCACCTGATGTCACTTTTTGTACAACAGATTTTTTGTGTGTAAAGAATCATAACACTGGAGAGCCTGAAATCCCAAAGATATCACTTGTTGACATGTCAAACAAAATTAGCCAACAGACACAAAGTAGGCAAGCTTATGGTTAAGGAAAACAACTGTGTTTAGAAAAATGATTGCTCTACAGGCCAGAGTACTTCCCTTGAGTTGAAGATCGCTTAGTGTATTTTAAAAAATTCGTAAATCTGGCAAATCTTAAGCTTCGGCACGTCACAGTGAAGGAGAGGAGTGCCGAAGCTTAAGATCTGGCACTACGTCATTGAGTTAAAGGTAAGAAGGAAGGCGGTATTCATAGAACTTTGCACAATAGAAAAACTGAAAATCTGATCTAAACAAAAAGAATGAAGGTGGTTGGATGGTTAAGATGGTCACCTGCATTACAAGTAAACCGTGATGTTCTGGGTTCGATTCCCAGTTTCGTCCTTTCTTCCCTGTTTGACGAGAAAATCGAAGTGAATGTCAAAGTTCTTCGGACGAGACTACAAACCAAGGCCCCGTGTCACAGCACGCAAATCCAGCATTACTCAGTCCAGGGTCCAGTGCTAAAATTAGCCCCTTCCTTTTACCAAGTCCGCATGTGGTCAGTTTCTGCTATACTTAGCGCCAGCTGGGCTGGGATGGGTAGCAGCTGAAAGTGGGGGAAACTGACAGCTGTGGTGTGCAGATGCACGCAGAACGTCTTACGCACACATTAAAAACTCGTTCCATCTTTCGGAAGAGTAGAGGCCATTTTTGTGTCTGAAGGAATGAATGACAAAATGTTTTAAAATGCCTACACACAGGTGTCATGCTTAGACATCGTCCCTTAAGTTGGAGTGGGGTAGTAAGTACCCAAGTGGTAGGGAGAGTGGAGGAAAACAGTTGCATACACAAAAATCTGACCACTGGTGATTGAACCTCGGAGCTCTAGCTGAGGAGAAAGTGGGAAGATGGGGGGGGGGAGGTGTTAGAAAACTGCCAGTATGAACAGATGACCAACAATTCTTTTTTTTAAAAATTATTTAAATGCATGCACACTGGTGTCGTGTTAAGACATAATAATAATAATAATAATAAATGGAATTTGTACATCATCCCCGAAATCGGAATGCAGCTGCCTTCATGGTGGGCAAAAACAGACACACAGGCCCAAAAAAATCTCAGCATTGGTGAACCTCAGAGCTCTAACTGAGGAACTGGTGGAGAGGAATAATTATATATTGTGGGGTTTTTTTTTATTATGCTTTTGACTGTTGTTAATATTATAAGTATTGTTTATCATTCCTCAGCTAGAGCTCCAAAGTTCACCAGTGGTGAGGCTTTGCGTATGCAACCAGTTTTTTGCCCACCATTAAGGTAGAACGGTAGTACCAAAAGCAGAGGACCGCGTGGAGTGGAGGAAGCTGGTTACAAAATCTTCAGTGGTGTTCCCACGGTCTACAGGACTATGGGATAGGTGGAGGTAGGTAGCCACATTCTGACTTTGGGGGGGATATTATTATCATCGTTATCATCATCATTATATCAGTATTATGGATACTCATCATCCTTCTTTAGTCATGATGTGTTATGTTTTTGCCAGACAACCAAAACCTCCCTGCGCGATTTCTCCAACATCAAGCTGAAAAATGTGGACAAGAAGTTTGCGGACATCATTCTGGGAGAAATCGTGGACAGTGGCCCCAAAGTGGACTTCAAAGATGTGGGTGCGTATATAAGTTATATCTTCGTGATGGTGGTGCTGAGAGGCAAGGATAAAGGCAAGGGAAGGGAAAAGGGGAACAACAATTCATAGCAACTGGGCAACAGAAGACTCAGAGGTGGGGGGGGATTTAGAAGCATGACGCTGCGACAGGTTTCTGATGGCATGGGAGATAATTTAATTACCGCCCTGTCACGCTAGATCTAGCACACAAACAATCGCATTATAGGAAAATAACTCAAATCATACCTCTCTCTCTCTCTCTCACACACACACACACCCAGCTACATCTTGATACCTGTCAAGAACAGACATGGTTTTGGGGGTTGTTGGGTGGGTTTTGTTTGTTGTTTTTTTCCAAAATGTCTATACTGACAGAGAAGATACATAAGTAGGTAGATGAGGTGAAAAAACCAAGCTCCCATGTAGAATATACATTCAGTATGTGTAAAATAACCAAAAGCGATAAGAGAGTTGTCCCTGGCTGTATTCTGCAGAGGGAAAAAGCCACACTAATACAGAAACAAAGTATAATGAGCAGATTGGGGAAAAAAACCAGTTAGGGGGTAGAAGGAAAAGATGATGTACTGTTCTGTGGTGAAATTCTCTGCCGAGGGAGAGCAGCTTGAATTTGATGCAAACAAATCTGAAAAAGTTAGAAATGCAATATATATAGATAGATAGATAGATAGATGTATATTTGTGTGTGTATGTGTGTTCCTTGGCTAGAGCTCCAAGGTTTACCAAATGGTGAGATTTTACGCATGCGACTGGTTTTTGCCCACCATAAAGGTATCCCTATTCCAACTTCAGGGATAAAATGCAATATAACAAAAAAAACAAGATGAAAGCATAGAACAGATCAAACCTGAGTCGAGTCGACATACAGATGAAGAGACGGAATCATGGGTTCGATTTATCACTACTCCCTCTCTCCCTCTTTCTTCTTTTTTTGGTTTTCAGCTGGGCAGGACATGGCCAAACAAGCGCTGCAGGAAATTGTCATACTGCCAGCTTTGAGACCTGAGGTGAGCAAGCTACTGTGTTGCTGCACAGAAAACGAGCCATGAAAACTTTTCAGTCCCTCTGCTTGACTAATGAGATGGTTTCTTAAAGGTGTTGAAAACTGGTAGTTGTCTCTATATATCTTCTCTCTCTCTCTCTCTCTCTCTCTCTCTCTCTCTCTCTCTTCTCTCTCTCTCTCTCTCTCTCTTTTTCTCTCTCACTCTTGTGCGCAGCCTTGTTTTATATTTGTGTAAAGCCTTCTTGGTTTCTTAAGTCTTTTTTTTTTTAACTGATTTTTATTGTGGTGGTTGTGGGTACACAACAACATTTTGGTTTTTTGTGTTACTTACTTTTCTCACTAAAATACTAATCAGTTTAGCAACGCCCCTTCATGTATGGGCCAATGGCCTTTTTGTGAATAAATCTTTTTTTGAGTTCTCTCTCTCTCTCTCTCTCTATCTCTCTCTATCTCTCTCTCTCTCTCTCTCTCTCTCTCTCTCTCTCTCTCTCTCTCTCTCTCTCTCTCTCTGGTGCTTCCCTTGGTCTCTCTTTTCTTTGATGCATTGAAAATTGGTAGTTGTCTGTATTTATTTATTAATCTCTCTAGTGCTTCCCGCAGTCTCTCTGCTTCACAAATGAGATGGGTTTTTTGTAGTGTTGAAAATTTGTAGTTGTCTCTATTTATCTAATTTCTCTCTCTAGTGCTTCCCTTTTTGTAACGCTTTGACTTGTTTTTGCAAGATATAGCGCTATATAAATTCCGTTCATTATTATTATTATTATCTCTCTAGTGCTTCCCTCAGTCTCTCTGCTTGACAAATGAGATGGTTTCTTTGTAGTATTGAAAATTTGTACTTGTCTGTATTTATCTAATCTCTCTAGTGCTGCCTTCTAATCAACTATTGGGTGATTTTATGTACTGAAAGAAAATCATATGTGAGCATGGCATGTTGAGATACTGTTGTCAGAGCTTGCACTATATAAGAATGATTCGTTGTTATTATTATTATTTTTTTAATATTTTTTTTTTATTATCATTATTATTATTGTTGTTGTTATTATAATTGTTGTTATTATCATTATCCTCATCATTATTATTTTTAGGCTAAAGCAGGGAGGACATTTTGACAATAGACATAAACAATGATTCACTGTAACTCCTAGTTGCGAATTATTTGACTGTTTATAAGCTTTGTTTCAGCGTGTATACAGGATCTGATAGTAAATATAAATTCACTTCCTATGGGATGCCAGGACTGTCAGTATAAATACATCCACTTCTGAATTCTGTGCTAGGAATTCCCTCTTTTCTATCCCTCTCTTTGTTTCTGCCTTGTTCCTTCAGGGACCTGTCAGTATAAATAGCATCCCCACTTTCTGGAAATTCTGTGCTAGGAATTCCCTCTTTTCTATCCCTCTCTTTGTTTCTGCCTTGTTCCTTTTACTTCCTGTAACTTCCTTCTTGTTTATTTTCTGCCTTCTTGGTCCATTCTCCTGCCTTTTTTCCAGAAAGACTTGTAAAATAGCAATTCTCCCCCATGCCGAAGTCGGATGCGCTGGGCCTGACTTGTCAGGATGCCTAATGGCAGCACAACCCTTTTTTGCACATGTGACAGACAACATTAGTTGACATCAGAGCGTTCAAAGAAGAAGAAGAAGAAACTGTTTCTAAGCTTTTGTTATCAGCCTTTTTATTTTTCCCCCATAGCTAGAGCCCTTGGGCTGCCTGTATTGCAGACGATCTTAGAGAAAGGGGCATAAATAAGGAGGAAGCTCAAAACAGAGAGAGATGGAGAAAGGCTCATCAATGTCAAACCTCCCCCTGGGAGAAACATGACAAAAAAGGAAGAAGAAGAAGAAGAAGCTAGAGCCCTGAGGTTCATCAGTGGTGAGATTTCTGCATATGCGACCTCTCCCAACCCCCCCCAATTTAGGTAGCCGCATTCCAACTTTGGGGATGGTGTCAAACAACGACACGTGTGTACATGCGATTTCTAAAGATCTCAACCATTCCTACCTGCACGAAAAAGCCTTCTCTGCTGAAAAAGGCGGAATGGGTTTTTTAAGGTGTGCGCAAACTGGGAAGAAAGGGCAAGGCCGGGAATCAATCCCACAACCTCGCAGTTTACTTGTTAGGCAGGT
The DNA here is from genome assembly GCA_028751875.1 of Rapana venosa. NCBI lineage: Eukaryota > Metazoa > Mollusca > Gastropoda > Neogastropoda > Muricidae > Rapana > Rapana venosa. The sequence goes on from CM054138.1 coordinate 30,881,471, forward strand.
GAACGTCTTAACCGTCCTGCCACCTTTCTTCTTGATCAGCCATTTAAACAGGATACTGTCTTAAGGAGGAACAGGGTGATGTTTTACAGTTAGAAACCAAGATGTACTCCCCATCTGCTTTAGGACGTAAGGGTTTATCTCATCAGTGGGGGCTGGCTGGCATTATTATACTTGGCAGACAAGACTTTTCACTCTTCTTCTTCTTCTTCCTTTTTCATCATGTTTCTCCCAGGGGAGGTTTGACATTGATGAGCCTACTCCATCTCTCTCTGTTTTGAGCTTCCTCCTTATTTATGCTGCCCCCTTTCTCTGAGATCATCTGCAATACAGGCAGCCCAGGTTTTTCTACGTCTTCCCTTTGGTCTCTTTCCATCCACTACGAAGTTCATTGCTCTTTTTATGATGTGGTGGTCTGCTTTCTGTTGAACGTGCCCAAACCAGCGCAGTCTGTTGCTACTACTAGCTACAGACTTCAGATCATCAACTTTGCACATTCTCCATTGTTCTTCATTCGTGATTCTGTCTTTCCCATTTGATCTTGGTCATGTAGCGTAGCGTTCGGTTTTTCACAGACTTTTTCACTACAAGATAACTATAACGGTTTCTAAAGCATGTTGACTTGCTGGGCATTGTTTCCCCAAGACTGATGGTGAGTGTCTGATGCAGCTGTTTACGGGGTTGCGGGCCCCAGCGCGAGGATTGTTGCTGTTCGGACCTCCTGGCAATGGGAAAACAATGCTGGTATGTAGAAGATGTCTGGTTGGGTTTTCTTTTTTATCAGTTTGTCCCATATGGTTATACATACACAAACAATAAGACGTTGGTCACACGGGGTACTTTAAGTCCTTCGGATGAGACTATAAACCGAGGCCCCGTGTGCGAACGCACGCAGAACATCTTGCGCACACGTTAAATCCTGTTCCGCTTTTCAAAAGAGTAGGCCATTGTGTGCCGGTGGGAACAGATGACAAAATTTACAAAACAGCATGCACACAGGGACTGGATGTAAAAAAAAGCACATGAGTGCTTATTCCATTATCCTCGATATAAAAGTATAAATAAATAATATATTATGTTTCGGAGGGGTGGGGTGGGATAGCCTAGTGGTTAGAGCGTTAAACTTGTGTCCCGGGACTGAGCCACGACAAAGGCACCCATTTTAGGGGATTTTTTCCCCCTGGAGTTAAACATCAGTACTGACACCACTCCCCCATAAGTCCATGGGGTGAGACTATAAACCGAGTCCCTGTTGTGCAAACGCACGCAGAACATCTTGTGCACATGTTCAAAATCTGTTTCACTGTTTGGAAAGGTAGGCCATTACACACTGGTAGGAATGGATGGTAAAGAGGTTTGGGGGGTAGGCTTTTTTTTCTGTTGTTTTTTTAAAATTTTGTCATCCACTCTTAAAGGTAAGGTAAAGGAGTCCCATAACCTATAAGGTCGTAGGGGAGCGAGGCGTCAGAGACCTCACTTCTCTAGGGCCAGCATATTGAGGGCGGCGCCCATCTCCTCTCCCTCGCTGCTTTACCTTCCCTGACCCTAAAGAGGGCAGGTACCCATTTACAGCTGGGGGAACTGTACTGAAGCCAAGGCGCGCAAACGGTCACCCATCCAACTGGTAACCACGCTCGACGCTGCTTAACTTGGCTGGGGGAAAGCGAGTGCTCCGACCACTGAGCTATCCCATCCACTCTTACTGGCACAAAATGATCTACTCCTCCGAAAGGTCGAACTGGTTTTTATCGTCTGCGCTAGCTGTTCTGCGTGCGTTCGCACACGGAACAACGGTTTATAGTCTCATCTGAAGGACTTTTTGGGGAGTGGAGTCGGTACTGATGTTAACTCCAAGGAAAAAATTCCCCTTGAACTGACACTTTGGTGGAGGCTCAAACGCTGTCAGATCACTAGTGCAGCGCTCTAACCACTAGTCTATCCCCCCCCCTTGCACCTTAACTAAATGTTGAAATACGTTTTGATTGTTTGGTTAAAATGATTCAAACTCTTATTGGTCCAGGCCAAAAGCTGTGTCAGTTATTCATGTCAGCTAATTGCTAAGGCCTACACTAAAATGTTATGTTGTGAAATGTTGTGTTGAGATTGCCTTCTTCAGCCACGACAAGCTCTTAACATAACAATCTGCATTCTCCTTTGTTAAAAGAGAAAAAAGTCCTCTGAAGTCGGAGTATGGCTGCCTGTATGGGGAGGTACTTGAAAAGAATCATACACGCAAACTTCTCATCCGGTGTACTTCCTATCTCACAGTGATTGATTCCCAGGTGGGATGAGTGAGTCAGAGTGTGGCATGTTCTGGGTGACCCCCAGGGTGTAAAGCTGGGGAACACACAACAACAACAACATTCAAACTTGTATTAATAGGTTTCAGTCCATGTATATACCTGTACATCTCAACTAGTACTTTTAGTGATGTTACCTGTTTTATTGTGCAGGCCAAGGCCGTTGCCAACGAGTCCAAGTCTGTGTTCTTCAACATCAGTGCCTCCAGTCTGACATCCAAGTGGGTCAGTTTGTCTTCTTCCTTCAGTCAGCTGTCGACATTTAGTGTGGCTGTTTGGTCCTCCCAGTTGTCACGTGCTAACTACGGCTTTCAGTTGTACCATCCAATGTTAACAAAAATCATGGGTCAAAATTTACTGAGTGTCTTAACTTTGAAATAGATTTTGCTTGCCTCAAAAAGATGCACTAGTCTGGTTTCTTCAGTTTTGTTGTTTTTTAATGTGGTGAGTGGGGGGGGAGGGGGGGGGGGGGGGGGAAAGAAGAGGGGTTATTGGCTTTTTTGTGATCTGACAGTATTCTTATTTTCATTTGCAATATCTTTCTTTAATTACATATTTGTTTTATTTTATTTTTTGTTCATTTGGAATAATTTTTCGTTCATAAAACAGTCCAAGATCAAAGCATTTTTAGAAATTTGGAAGAAAATTTTTTTTCGAAGCTTGTGTTTTGGTTGTTATACCAACATTGCTATTGTTTATGATAATGTACTTGGTGAATTTCTGTAGAATAAGTATTTATTGGAATTTATTTGGAATTTATTTATTATTGTAGAATTAGTATTTAATATACCAAGGGAAGAAAGAATATGTTCATAATGCAATATGTCTGTTTTAGGGGATGAATTTCATTTTATCCTGGAATGTCCCCACTTCAAACATTTACGACAAGATTTTATTCCCCAACATTTTCTTCAACCCATGTCCAGTTATAATTTTTGTAGGCTAATGAAATGCAAATCTCAAAAAGTTCTCCTGTCGCTCTCAAAATTCATAAGATTTGCAGGTATTTCTTGAAATTTCAATTGTCTTTCATATGTATAGATTATGTCTTTTAAAGAAATGTGTATGCTTAAAAATAGTATTGAGTCATTAATACTGTTTGCTTATCATTATGCAATGAACTCTTGCTTTTCAGTTACTGTTAGTGTTCATGTTATTTTTGGGTATATTGCTGTTAGGTTTATTCTCCTGTCCAGTTTGTTTGTAATCCTCCATACCCCAAAAGGGGTGAAAGGAATTAAATCTTAAATCTTGAATCTTGGCATGCCTCTGTGGATATGTTCACATCAAAAGCAATGGCTTTTCAAGCCCCCCAAAAAAGTTAAAACGTTACAGCTCACTTCACGATAGACAGTCACTCATCATTGCGAAGAACTTGACCGAGTAAGCTTAAGGCTGTGTGACGGCACTTTGGGACATAGTAAATGATGTTCATCACGTTGTCCTTATGTGTGCTTTGCCAGGTAGGAGAGGGAGAGAAGCTGGTGCGCACACTGTTCACAGCGGCTCAGCAGCTTCAGCCAGCCATCGTGTTCATCGGTGAGTGGTCACAGCGCGCCTATACAGCGGCGCTCAGTCAAAGGTTCAGGCAGAGTGCTAAAATTAGCGTGCCCCGACCTTTTTACCCCCACACCCCTCCCATTTCTTCACCCCTCCCCTTCCCCCTCCTCACAACATCTCAAGCCAAGTAGCACGTACACATGCTCGCGCGGCAGGCCTAAGACTAAGGCTACAGATCTGGGCTAGGCTAGGCCTACAGGAGACAAGCCCGCTGCGTGCGTGCGTGCGGCCTGCCTATCCCCTTAACACACACAGGCACTAAGCCTAGGCTAGATTGAGACAGCAAAACAGACAAGATTTTGCCCAAATTTGAGCCCTTCAAAACTGATGAACACGTATCCTAAATACAACAAAAGTTGATTCAGCTTAGAAAATCAAACATTAACATTACATACCTGACTTTGCCAAAGTCAAACTTAAACAATTTCAGGAGGAAAATTGCGATCAATTTACGTCTCTAGCACAGAAATTATCACTCTCAATACTAAACAAAGAAGAGCTATCTGATGAGAACATCCAATCTATCTGTTATTTTGGTTTATAACGCCAACACGAAAGTGTTATACTTGTTCAAATTCACGTCTCCACAACAACAGGAGAACACTGCACTGAATACACCTGAATGTAGCGCTGAAGAAAATGACAAACGCATCAAAAAGCACTTAAAAGTTGGAAATTAAAATCCGTGTGGCCACTTTCCCCCGCTGAAACAGTGGAAAGCATGCCATGCTATCTTGATTGCGCCAAATTGGACCAGTGCATCTGGTTGGTGCCAGAGCTAAAAATAAGCACATCAGGGGCCAAGTTCCAGTGTCTAAGTGCAGCAGAAAATGGGGGAAAACGACTGCCATGTGGTCCAGGGTGGCTTTGGTTTTGTTTGGGGGAGGGTGGTTTGGTTTTTGTTGTTTTGGTTTGGTTTTTGTTTGGGGGGTGGAGGGGGGAAGGGGGGGGTTTGGCGAGGGGGTGGTGATTTGGGATTTTGTTTTGTTTGATTTTTTTGGCATTTTAAAATTGTATCATCCGTTCCTGTTCTTCGGAAAGGCAGAATGGGTTTTAACGTGTGCGCAAGCTGTTGTTCTGTGTGCATTCATACCTGGGTTTATAGTCTAGTCTGATGAACTTCCAGCAGAGTGCGCAAACACTTCTGGATTGGGGTATGGGTTGTTGTTGTTTTTTTCATTCCTCGGCTAGATCTGCGAGGTTCACCAATAGTGAGATTTTGTGTATACAACCGTTTGCCTGCCATGAAGGTAGCCGCATTCTGACTTCAAACATCGTGTCTAGACATGATGCAGAATCCCTTATTTTACAGACTGTGGTCAGCTCCTACCCAGAATAAGTTTGCCATGGGCTCAGTTGGAAGACCAGGACCACAAAGTCGAGCATCATTCTTTTTACAAATGCGATTTTGAAAGGGTAGCTCAAATTATTTGAGCAATCACTGCAGATGTCTGTCTATATTTCCCTGGCCTGATTGCTGTCAGGATATATCAAGAAAGGAAGTGTACAGTTAAGAAGTCTCCCCAAGCCTGTTAAGAAGTCTCCCCAAGCCTGTTAAGAAGTCTCTGTTAAAAAGTCTCCCCAAGCCTGTTAAGAAGTCTCTCCAAGCCTGTTAAGAAGTCTCTCCAAGCCGGTTAAAAAGTCTCCCCAAGCCTGTTAAGAAGTCTCTCCAAGCCGGTTAAAAAGTCTCCCCAAGCCGGTTAAGAAGTCTCTCCAAGCTGGTTAAGAAGTCTCCCCAAGCCGGTTAAGAAGTCTCCCCAAGCCGGTTAAGAAGTGTCGTTAACCAATAGTGAGATTCTGGTTATACAACCGTTTGCCCACCATGAAGGTAGCCGCATTCTGACTTCAAACATCGTGTCTAGACATGATGCAGAATCCCTTATTTTACAGACTGTGGTCAGCTCCTACCCAGAATGAGTTCGCCATGGGCTCAGTTGGAAGACCGGAACCACAAAGTCAAGCATCATTCATTTTACAATTGCAATTTTGAAAGTGTAGCTCAAATTCTTCGATCAACGCTGCAGGTGTCTGTCTGTATCAGTCTCTGGCCTGATTGCTGTCAGGATATATCATGATAGGAAGTGTAGAGTTCAGTCCTGTTAAGAAGTCTCTCCAAGCAGGTGCACATCCATAACATCAATGCTATATTATCCTCCTTACTTTTGACCATCGTACAATAAGTAAACACCGTCTCTGAGCTGGTACGACCTTGTTGCTCCTATGGTTAGGATTTCTTGCATATTTCCATTCCTCTGGTTGGTTTGTGTGAAACCCTTCAGGGACCAGAGACTCGTTCGAGACCAGACATGGGAAGGACAGTGTTAGGGTCCGTCCCACTGTGGAAGGTTATCTCACTCAGTCTAGTTCTGTGACTGTGCAAAAAACTGTCATGTTGTTGTTGTGCGTTCCCTAGCTTTACACCCTGGGGGTCACCCAGAACATGCCACACTCTGACTCACTCATCCCACCTAGGAATCACTGTGAGATAGGAAGTACACCGGATGAGAAGTTTGCGTGTATGACTCTTTTCAAGTACCTCGCCACATAGGCAGCTATTCTCCGACTTCAGAGGATTTTTTCTCCTATAAAGGAGAGTGCAGGTTGTTATGTTAAGAGCTTGTTATGGCTGAAGGCAATCTCAACACAGCATTTTAAACATAACAACATTTTAATGTAGGCCTTGGCAATTAGCTGACATCAATAGCTGACACAGCTTTTGGCCTGGGGGAAAAAACAAACAAAAAAAACAACTGTCATCAGTAGGGGGGTTTTGTAGGTGGTATCCTGTGTATGAGTACAGCCTGGAGTGGAACAATTCGCTTTGGAAAGCTGAGGACTGTGGGTAGTGGAGGAAGCTGGTCGTAAGATCTTCAGTGGTGCCCCAACGAATACAGGATAGGTGAAGGTGAAGATGATCCTGTGTGTGTTGGCTCAGAACAGGCAGCACTGAACACCGCTGAAGTGATCCAGCAGCAGTGCAGGCAGGGCTCTCCTGGGCGGTGGCCTCATGGCTGCCTAGCATTGATAAGCTCCCTGTGAACTTCTTGATGAGCCAGGGTATGAATGGCTATAGTGGTGAGATCGTAATGAGCAGTGTGGGAACAAGAGGAGAAGAATGTCATAAAAGAAAAAAAAAATTTAAAAGGGGGGGGGGGGAATGTCACTGAAGATGGTAACGGTAAAGGTAAAGGAGTCCCATAACCTATAAGGTCATAGGGGAGCGAGGCGTCAGAGACCTCACTTCTCTAGGGCCAGCATATTGAGGGCGGCGCCCATCTCCTCTCCCTCGCTGCTTTACCTTCCCTGACCCTAAAGAGGGCAGGTACCCATTTACAGCTGGGTGAACTGGGGGAACTGTACTGAAGCCAAGGCGCGCAAACGGTCACCCATCCAACTGGTAACCACGCTCGACGCTGCTTAACTTGGCTGGGGGAAAGCGAGTGCTCCGACCACTGAGCTATCCCGTCCCCTGAAGATGAGGCAGCACCAAAAAAAACAAAGAAGAAAATTGATGGTTTGTTTCCAGGGTACTTTCTTTTTCATTTGCTGATTTCTGTCTGGATTGTGAGTGCATGGTCCTTGGTTTTTAGATGTAACCTAACTTTTTAAAAAAAAAACAACCAACCAAACAAACGAACAAATCGGGTGTTATTGTTACCCGATTGTTGCAAATTTATTTTATACTGATATCGTGTCATGTTTGCAGATGAAATTGACTCATTACTGTGTGAAAGACGGGAGGGGGAGAACGAAAGTAGCCGCCGACTCAAGACAGAGTTTCTCGTACAGTTTGACGGTGTGAGTTGCCCTTGTGCGTTTTTTATTCAATGAATTTTTGCGGATTTTGTATTGTATTTTGTATTCCTTGGCTGGAGCTGCAAGGTTTCTTATTTCGAGGATAACAGAATAAGCAGCACTCATGTGGGGCATTTTTTGCATCCAGTCCCCCCATGTGTATGCGGTTTTGTACATTTTGTCACCAAAAGTGAGATTTTGCGTATGAGACGGGTTTTTTCCCCCACCATTGAATGAATGAATGAATGTCGAAGGATTTTTCAGGAAAAAGTTGTATTTTAAAACCTAGAAAAGGGAGGTTTTTTGTTGTTGTGGGGGTGTTGGGTTTTTTGGGGGGGTTTCTCTGGATGTAGAATTTAAAGGAAAGCAAAAATCAAAATAGAAAAACAACATAAATATTTGGAATGGGACAGGATAGCCTAGTGGTCAGAACATTGCGCTCGCAATCTGACGATCCCGGGTTTGATTCCCGTTCAAGGGAATATTTCCCCAGGAGTTAACATCAGTGCAGACTCCACTCTCCCAAAAAGTCCTTTGGATGAGATTATAAACCGAGGCCCCATGTGCGAACGCACACAGAACATCTTGCACACACGTTAAATCCTGTTCCGCTTTTCATAAGAGTAGGCCATTGTGTGCCGGTGGGAACAGATGACAGAATTTACAAAACCACATACACACGGGGACTAGATGTAAAAATAGCACACAAGTGCTTAATTCTGTTATCCTCAATATAAAAGAAAGAAAAAGAAAGAAAGAAGGAGCAAAAATGTCAGTCTTGATGATTTAGTTCAGAAGGGAAGGCTGTCTAGATTATACAAGCAGACGGGAGGATGGTGGGTACTGTTGCTCTTTTTGTGGCGACATGCTCTGCATACCAGGGAGAACAGCCTGAAGTTTAACACAGAGAAATCTCCCATGTTCGAATGTAGAAAACAATACAATATCATACCACACAATACAATAAAAAAACAATCTATTCATGCGACGTTAAATATATAGAGGGTTTGGGTTTTTTTTGTTTCTATATGATATCATACAGCTCAATACAATACGAAACAATCTATTCGTGCGACGTTAAACGTATAGAGGGTTTTGGGGTTTTTTTTTGTTCCTATACGATATCATACAGCTCAATACAATGTAAAACAATATATTCATGCAACATTAAATACATAGAGATGTATGGAGATTTATGGTTATGGCTCTCGACAGACGATTTCAGATTGGATACGCGTGTGCGGACTGTGTGCAGGTGTCTTCCAGCCCTGAGGATCGAATCCTTATCATGGGGGCAACCAACAGACCCCAAGAACTGGATGATGCCGTTCTCAGGTTTGGGGACTTTGAGGTTTTCTTCTTCTTTTTGTTTGTTGTTGTTGTTCCTTCGTTCGTTCGTTCCCCAGCTTTATACTCTGGGGGTCACCTAGAACATGCCACACTCTGACTCCCTCATCATCCCACCTGGGAATCAATCACTGTGAGATAGGAAGTACGCCAGATGAGAAGTTTGGGTGTATGGACTCTTTTCACCCCCGTGGGGATGCCGGGGGGCCTATCAGTATAAATAGCATCCCCACGTTCTGGAAATTCTGTGCTAGAAATTTCCTCTTTTCTATCACTCTCTTTGTTTCTACCTTGTTCCTTTGCTTCCTGTCACCTCCTTCTTGTCTATTTTCTGCCTTCTTGGTCCATTCTCCTGCCTTTTTTCCAGAAAGAACTTAAAAGGTAACTATTCTCTCTTGTGCCGAAGTCGGATGCGCTGGGCCTGACTTGTCAGGCGCTTAGCGGCAGCGTGACGCATTTTCGCTCATATAACAGACAACTATAGTTGCTTTCTGAGCGTTTGACGAAGATGAAGAAGACTCTTTTCAAGTACCTTGCCACATAGGCAGCCGTACTCTGAATTCAGAGGATTTTTTTTTCTCCTTTAACAAAGAAGAGTGCAGGTTGATATGTTAAGAGCTCGTCATGGCTTGAAGGCAATCTCAACACAACATTTTACAACATAACAACGTTTTGGTGTAGGCCTTGGCAATTAGCTGACATCAGATAACTGACACAGCTTGTGGCCTGGGCTAGATTTTTGTTTTTGTTTTTTTTACATTATTCTTTTGTATATATTATCAAATGTTTGCACTGACAGGCGCTACAGCCATATTTTATTTATTCTTTTTATTTATTTCGTTCTTTTATATTGAGGATAATGGAATAAGCACTTATGTGCTTTTTTACATCCAGTCCCCGTGTGTATGCGGTTTGTAAATTTTGTCATCTGTTCCCACCGGCACACAGTGGCCTACTCTTTCGAAAAGTGGAACAGGATTTAACGTGTGCGCAAGATGTTCTGCGTGCATTTTAAAAAGTGTGTATAGCATACTGAGCATTACACGGGCTTATCACATTGATTGGTCCTTACAGTGTAAGAAAAAAAGCAGTTATTGATTTAATCTCGCACCCTCTCTCTCTCTCTCTCCCTGTCTCTCTCTCGCACCCTCTCCTCTCTCTCTCCCTGTCTCTCTCTCTCTCTCTCTCTCTCTTTCTCTCTCAAAACAAAAAACATAACAACGAAACACATGCGCGCACGTGAACCCTGGTATCATGTCAAGATTTTTTTGGATTTTTTTTTTAGCTCTGAGGTTCACTGATGGTGAGATTTTACGTATGCTACTGGTTTTGCCCACCATTAAGGTAGCCGCATTCCAAATTCAGGGATATGTCTAGACATAATCTCCAAAGTCTGAACGCGGCTCGGTCAAATAGTCAAATGCGCAAAATCTCACCATCGGTGAACCTCACAGTTCTAGCCGAGGAATAAAAAAAAAAACCAATCCAGTAGTGTTTGTGCTTTTCTGTGTATGTACTTTCGATACAAACCATAACCTTTACACTTTTTCTTTTTTTTAATCTTTTTTAAAAGCAAACATTTTACATATATAATGCAACATACGCACACATAGGAACATTAAGGCCATGAGACATTCAACAATCAGCAACTGTGGATAGATGTGAACAAACTCTTCAACGTAAACAGTTATCATAGCGATGAAAAAACCTCCAATGACTTTGCAATATTCTCACAAGTTTGTCAGATTTTCTTATACATGTATACGTCTGATCTGTTTGGAGTACAATTGGTTCAAATGCACTCCAAGCATTGTGAAAGTCTGTCAATTTACCACTTATTCTCGCATTAAATTTTTCTATTGCGTATCTAGCTTTTAGCTGGTTTTGAAATACAAACATGTTTGGGATTTTTTTTTAGTCATTTTTCACTTAAATATATATAGTTTACCAAACATTAAAACAAAATCCAATGTATCATTTGTTTCGAGATACTGATCAACTCCAAGAATTACCAGTTCTCGAGACATCTTTAACCCTCTTGTTGTTGGATTCTACAGAGCTAAACTGCCTGTAGATTTTGAATTCTTTGAAGGTTTTCTACCTCCATCTGACTTACTTTACTCCTAAGACAATTGTGTGTGTGCATGACAAGTTATCAAGCTGAAATTTTGTCACAAGCTAGGTATGTCTATGTACTTGCATTTAGGCGCAAGTTTATGTGTCTGGTCACCAGATGTCTTGTCATTGTCACCTTATTTGTCACCAATCACAGGTAAAAATATGGTATATATGATAAAACAGCAAATCCTGCATGGATTTGATGATAGTTCAAGCATGTTAGTGTCGAATAAGGAAGTGATACCCAGCTGATGTTTTTACCAATGGTTATGTGCAATAGTACTTCAAGGATGTGTCACACAATGTCCCCATTGCACCTGTTGTTTTATGGTATGTCTTGTGGAGACAGAAGTTTTGTTTAACTATTTTTTCTTTTGAAAACAAGTCATATTCAATCAACATGTGACCTTTATACTGCACTTCATATCTGCGTGTGCTACCACATGTTTGTTAAGTGTACAGAAGTGTATTATTGTACATGACTGTCACACTGTCACCAGTGTCACAGCACAGGTGTGACAAATTCGAAACAACACAGAACTTCTGTAACCCTACAAAATTTTAATGTTGGTAGTCTCTAAAGTAGTCGTAGTGGTGGCACAGGGTCACATCACATCACAAAAAGCACAAACTCTGGATGTGTGGGTGTGGGGGGGGAGGGGGGTACCCATTGCTCTCACCTGTCGAACCTTGGCAGACGGGAGACCTTTATTTTCCTTCTTACTAGTTTCGTTATCGGCATATCTGTTTGTTTCTGCCATTGCAGTTTCAAAGCAAAAGTGTGGTAATAATGAGAAAACAGTCAAAAGGCATCGTTTTCAGGCGTCTATGCCGCGGACCGGCCAGGAGGTCAAATTTCTCCACAGTGGTGTGTGTGTAGCACAGGTCAGGAATGTGCCCTGTAGCACATTATTTTCAGGCTCACTCTTCTCCCTAACTGCAGCATTTCCTTCCTCCTCTTCCTCATAAGCGTTTAATATCGGACTCACTTAACAATTCTCGTTCAAATATTTCTACTTCCAAGACAATAACATTCAATTTATCGTCTCACTAATCAGATGAATCGTCTGCTACTAAAGAAAACGCCATTTTTTTTCGCCACACTGCACCATTGAAAAGCGTTCCGGTCGCTGGCTGTTATTTCTTCCTTCCCTCCCCACTACACGCATGTTAGTGGTCTAAATTTATCACTGGCACCGTCTGACACCCTCCCTGCATCGCCCCACCAATTTTCAGACACACTGTGTGAAAACCACGAGATCTGTGTGTGATGGAAAAGTACTGCCCACGTGGCAGCACCAACTGTCGGCTGCGGTCAGATTGGAATCTAGTGGCAGCCTCCGTTACTGTCGGCTGCGGCCGGATCGGGGACAAGAGGGTTAAAGAGTGAATACTGTGACATTTTTCATTCAACAAGTGTTCAACAGCATTCCAAAAAGAACGTACAAAGTCACAGTTCCATAAAAAAAATGTTCAATAGAGTCTCGTTCCTTCTGACAAAGTGAACATTGTGCCATATCTGTTACGCCCATAGCAGGAAGAATCACGTTAGTGGCAATTATTCTAGGTACGATTCTAATTTGTAGCCATTTAAAAATTGTACATCTCTGGTTCTGTGTATTTTGCTGAAAATGTCGTTATCTAAGAAACCGTTACACTTTTCCTTCATCCCTCTCCAGGCGGTTTCCTAAACGTGTGTATGTGACCATCCCAGACCACGACACGCGCGTTGCCATGCTGACTCATTTGCTGAACAAGCAGGGCTGTACCTTGTCCAAGAAAGACCTCAACCGCCTGGCCATGTGAGTTTTGTTTGTTTGATTTCGGTATGCTTTTACTGTTCCTAAATTTTCTCGTTAAAATGATGAAGAGGAGGGAAAAAAAGTGTTTATGTGAACTGAGACATTTTAGCTTAGCTCTAAGCCTGTCTTGTTTTTTATACATGTACTTGATTGATCTTAGTTGTAGCGTACTCTTTTCTTTTTCCAAGTTTGGATTTGTTTTTGTTAAACTGGCAACTTCCATTCCTCCATTTTTTTGTTTTATTTTATTTTAAACGGCATGATGCATTCTCCATATTCGATCCCAAACAGTTGATTCCCAGTTTTGCACCATGATAATTATTTTATGTATCAAATTGTTCTGTTGTATTTGGTTTTTGGTTTTATTTGTTGAACTTTTTTTCTGTTTTTTTTCTGTGAGCCTTTCACTCTTAAGCCATCCATGTATTGTTCAAGCACATGTATTTCATTCCTCTGATTGTCGCAGTCTGTTACATTCAAAGAGTGGTTCTGTTCCGTCTCTATCACTCTGCTGTGATTGTTATTCCATTTCAGTCACTTCATGGCTGTAGATCTCAGTGTGCTGTGTCCCGATATTAGGATGATCTGAATTTGACTTTCTGGTTGAGGAGAATGTTTAAGCTGGAGTGTCACTTCACTGGGACTGTATGTTACTACTAATAGGATATGAGTGTCAGCTGTCAGTGGAGGGGATTTGTAGGCAATTTCTGTGAATATCAGGTGCTGTCACTCTCATTCACTCACTCACTCACTCTTTCTCTCCTCATTCACCCCCCCTCCCTCTCTCTCTCTCCCTCTCTCTTACCCTTCTCTCTCTCTCATAATATATATCTCTTAAGTCACTCACACTCTCACACCAAAGCATCCCATACAGAAATGCACCACACCAGACCAAATATATAAATAATACTAAAAGTAATATATGAATTATATATAGCGCTGAATCTTGTAAAGCAACAAATCAAAGCACTTCCATTCAAACCATTTACGCTCATGCAATTCATCCATGAATAAAATAAAACAAGACATCAATATTACACACACGCATACCCCCATACACACACTAACACACACAAATACACCAACACACACACACACACTCACACACCAACACACACACACTCACACAAACACACACACACAAAGAAACATTAGATGCGCATCACGCACACCAGTCTATGAATACAATACAAGACATGAAGAAATGACTGCAGACTACATCGGGAGTGGGGGGATGACACTTTTAAATCCAGCCTCAAGACATATTTTATTTCAAACCTAAGATTTCCCCCCGTCCTGTTTCATATCAGAGCTATCCCACCCTTCACTAACCCATGTCCTATCACCCTGCTAAAGTATACGACCTGTGTGTGTGTGTGCTTTTGAAAAACATTTGACTATTGAAATTTTATTTCATAGATTTTGTCTGCAGCGCACCATGTTTGTAAATTTGCTTAAACTATTGATTATTTATTGTCGATTGCATGACTTGTGTAAGATGAGGTTGAATGCATGCGCTTTGATGTGTCTTTGCAAGATATAGCGCTATATAAGTTCCATTTATTATTATTTATTATGTGTTCCAGGCTGACCGAAGGCTATTCAGGCAGCGACCTGACCGCGCTGGCCAAGGACGCTGCTCTAGGACCCATCAGAGGTGAGGGAGTTAGCTCCCTGTCCCTTCACACACATGCATACCCCCATACACACACTAACGCACAAGGGGACGGGATAGCTCAGTGGTCGGAGCACTCGCTTTCCCCCAGCCAAGTTAAGCAGCGTCGAGCGTGGTTACCAGTTGGATGGGTGACCGTTTGCGCGCCTTGGCTTCAGTACAGTTCCCCCAGTTCACCCAGCTGTAAATGGGTACCTGCCCTCTTTAGGGTCAGGGAAGGAAAAGCAGCGAGGGAGAGGAGATGGGCGCCGCCCTCAATATGCTGGCCCTAGAGAAGTGAGGTCTCTGACGCCTCGCTCCCCTACGACCTTATAGGTTATGGGATTCCTTTACCTTTACCCTTCACAAAGTCCTTCGGATGAGACTATAAAGCGAGGCCCCGTGTGCAAACGCACGCAGAACATCTTGCACACACGTGGAAATCCTGTTTCGCGTTTCGAAAGAGTAGGCTATTGTGTGCTGGTGGGAACGGATGACAAAAATTTACAAAACCGCATACACACGGGGACTGGATGTAAAAAAAAAGCACATGAGTGCTTATTCCATTATCCTCGATATACAAGAATAAATAAATCAATAAATTCTCTCGGCTTCACTTCTCTGTCAGGGGGGTGGGCGGGATAGCTTGGTGGTTAGAGTGATACGCTTATAATATGCTGACCCAGGTTCGAATCTCGGTCAAGAGGATTTTTTCCACTGGAGGTAACATCAGTGCCGACTCCACTCCTAAAAAGTCCTTCGGTTGAGACTATAAACCGAGGTCCCGTGTGCAAACGCACGTATATATTTGCACGCATGTTAAAATATTTTCCGCTTTTTGGAAGAGTAGGCCGTTGTGTGCCGGTGGAAACGGATGACAAAATTTACAAAATCGCATACACACAGGGACTGGATGTAAAAAAGCACATGAGCGCTTATTCCATTATCCTCGATATACAAGAATAAATAAATAAATAATAAATAAATTCACTCAGCTTCACTTCTCTGTCAGGGGGGAGGGGGTGGGGTAGCCTGGTGGTTAGAGTGATGTGCTCATAATCTGCTGACCCAGGTTCGAATCTCGTTCAAAAGATTTTTTTTCCATTGGAGGTAACATCAGTGCCGATTCCACTCCTAAAAAGTCTTTCGGATGAGACTATACTTTAAACCGAGGTCCTGTGTGTGAACGCACGTATATCGTTGCACGCACGTTAAAATATTTTCCGCTTTTTGGAAGAGTAGGCCGTTGTGTGCCGGTAGGAACGGATGACAAAATTTACAAAACCGCATACACACGGGGACTGGATGTAAAAAAAGCACATAAGTGCTTATTCCATTATCCTCGATATACCAGAATAAATAAATGAATAGTAAATAAATTCACTCAGCTTCACTTCTCTGTCGGGGGGGGGAGGGACGGGATAGCCTGGTGGTTAGAGTGATGCGCTCATAATCTGCTGACCCAGGTTCGAATCTCGTTCAAGAGGATTTTTTTTCCATTGGAGGTAACATCAGTGCCGATTCCACTCCTAAAAAGTCCTTTGGATGAGACTATACCATAAACCAAGGTCCCGTGTGTGAACGCACGTATAATATCTTTGCACGCACGTTAAAACATTTTCCGCTTTTTGGAAGAGTAGGCCGTTGTGTGCCGGTGGGAACGGATGACGAAATGTACAAAACTGCGTACACGTGGGGACTGGATTTTTTTAAAAAGCACATGAGTAGTTTATTCCTCGAAATGATTATCCTTGAAATAAAATAATAATAATAATTCTATACTTTTGTAGCTTTGAGACTTGACGTGTGTGAAATTTTTAAGTTGTTGTGGACTAATATAACATTTTGGTGAATAGATGTTAAAATGAAGAACTTCTCTCATTCATTTTTTACACCATCGGATGTGTTTGGGAGAAAGCTCCTCTGGTGGGCCATACAGCTTTGTGTGCAGGGCCATCTCCATCGGCCACACAATCTTCCTCAGGTCGCTGAATAACGTGACACCCCTGAAGGATGTGCGTTGCCAGTCTGGTTTTTCTTTGCCACAGGCAGACAGGGGAGAGAGAATGAGTTTCAGATGAATAAATGTTAAAGTAAAGAACAAGAACAGTAGAAATTGACAATAACTGTTGTCGTCTTGTCTGTTTTCAGAGTTGAGCGTCAACGAAGTGCGGTCGGTTGATGCGAATAAAGTAAGTATGAAAAGAAGACTTCCTGTACTTCCCATTCTCACGAAATATCAAAATATCAACTTGGAGACTAATTTTTTCCGTCATTTATGTCAAAGCTTGTTTGTGTGAGTACTGTCAGTGTTGTAGTGAGAGTGCAAATTTGTTTGGAGTATAAAATGTCCATATAATACTTACTTTACTTCACTTTACTTTATATCCGTCCTCTTGTACCATCTAGGAGAGAAAGAGTAACCGGTCTCTGGCAAGCTAGACAGCCTGGCTGGGTGGGATGTTGTTGGTCCTCATGATTTTACCATATATTATTATCATTATGTCCTGTTTCTGTGAGAGTGTGTGTCTTCTCGTGATGGTGGACAGGGATGCTGGAGATTGGGAGCGTGTCTTGTGTGTTTCTTAGAGCTGGGATGGCTTATGCGCTGCACTGATGTTGCCTTCCTGCAACATGAATGGCTTGCCACCAGTATCTCAGAAACGTCCTGTGTTAGGATAGACTCGGCGTGTGTGTATGTATGTGTGTTTGTGTGGTGTGTGTGCGTGTGAGTGTGTGTGCGTGTGTGTGTGATGATGCTAGACATGTTCGTACAGTCATTTATTTATTTTATGTATTTATTTATTCTTTTATATCGAGGATAATGGAATAAGCCCTCGTGTGCTTTTTTTCATCCAGTCCCCGTGTGTATGCAGTTTTGTAAATTTTGTCATCCATTCCCACCGGCACACAATGACCTACTCTTTCGAAAAGCGGAACGGGTTTTACAGTGTGCGCAAGATGTTCAGCGTGTGTTCGCACATGGGGCCTCGGTTTATAGTCTCATCCGAAAGACTTTTGGGGAGAGTGGAGTCGGCACTGATGTTAACTCCAGAGGAAAAAAATCCTCTTGAACGAGAATCAAACCCAGGTCAGCAGATCGCGAATACATCACTCTAACCACCGAGCTTGCCACCAGTATCACAGAAATGCCCTGTATTAGGATAGACTTTTGGTGGGGGGGGGGTGTTGTGTAAGTGTGTGTGTGTGTGCGTATGCGCACATGCGTGTGTGTGTGTGCTAGAAAAGTAAAACCCTTCGTCATGCTGTTGCGGGTCAGGGACATTGCAGTGTCTGATTCTGTATGTGTGTGTGTTATTTTATTTATTTTTTATTTTTGTATTTATTCTTTTATATCGAGGATAATGGAATAAACACTCATGTGCTTTTTTACATCCAGTCCCTGTGTGTGTGCGTTTTTTTTTGCAAATATTTTGTCATCCGTTCCCACCGGCACACAATGGCCTACTCTTTTGAAAAGCGGAACAGGATTTAACATGTGCGCAAGATGCTCTGCATGCGTTCACACACGGGGCCTCGGTTTATAGTCTCATCCGAAGGACTTTGACATTCAGTTCGATTTTTTGGTCAAACTGGGAAGAAAGGGCGAGGCTGGGAATCGAACTCAGAACCTCACGGTTTACTTGTTGGCAGGCAAACGTCTTAACCATCCTGCCACCTTCCTTTCTGTGTGTGCATGTGCGTGTATCTGTGTGTGTGTGTGCATGTATCTGTGTGTGTCTGTGTGCGCCTGCACACGCTACATAAGTATAAAACCCTTTGTGGTGCTGTGGCAGGTGAGGGACATCACAATGTCCGACTTTCTGGACTCTGTGAAGAGAATCCGACGAAGCGTTCCCGTGGAAACGCTCCTCAAGTACGAAGAATGGAACAGCGAATACGGGGACATCACAGTATGAAAACGTCCCCGCTTTAGTCTTCCTGTTGTGGACATGACATACTGTGCACTTCGTCATGTTTGTGTTTTTTCCACCGATTGTACATAAAAAGGTGTTGGTGCTGCTGCGGATGACAGAAAATGAAATCTGTATGAGGAGTTGATGACTTATATTGGTGAAGATTTCTCCGAATCAGAATGCAGCTACCTTAATGGTGGGTAAAAAAACAGTCGGTCGCATGTGCGAAATCTCACCATTGGAGCTCTAAGTGAGGGGAAGAAAAATAATTAAAATGTTGGTGAAAAGAGAGTCTGATATATAAAAAACAAAACAAATTTAACATATTTTTAAAATGTAAAGAACAAGAAAGTAAAAGAAATTGGTGGGGGGGGGGAGGGGGGCTGTTTGTTTTTGTTTTCCTTTCTCAACTAGAGCTCCAAGGTTCACCAATGGAGAGAGTTTGCGTATGCGACTGTTTTTGCCTTCCGTGAAGGCAGCTGCAGTCGGACTTCGGGAATGAAAGAAAAATTGAAACGCATAAATACAACGTTAATTGTGATTCTTCTTCGTCTCTTTGAACTTGTGGTGAAAACGCAAGACAACGAACCAAAACCAAGAACTTGCACAATTTTGTAGATTTAAGCTGTCTAAAAAATTAAAATGAACATAAGGACCCCCGTTTATTATCATGATAAAAAAGAAAAAGAAAAAAAGAGTAGAGCAAAAATGGAACCGAACCAGATTTTATGCTGTGTATGAAGAAATTGGTTGAAATGCAGAAACAGTAGTGGAGGAAAACAAGTGCAGATAACCACGTACAACTTCTTAATCACTTTGAAAATGATTTATCAAAGATTCTTTTCTTTTTTATTATTATTAAATTGGAAAAACCCTACAGAAAATAACATCTTTGAATGACAGCATTTTAGGCATTTTTGAGTAGGAACCATTCCTTTTTTTTTTTCTTCTTCAGAATTCTTGTTTATGCTTTTTTCATAATAGTTGTTTATTGCGATTGATTAGTTATGTGCATACCCCTCCCCCCTACACACACACAAGCACGTGCGCGCGCACGCACACACACACGAACGCACGCACACACGCACACACACACACATACACACACTTTCCCGTCTGATATCACTATTTAGTGGAAGGACGTTAAACTGAAGAACTACTACTACCATTCCTTTGGCCTGACCTGACCTGACTGGAGTTTCGGCTCCTGGATGAGCCTTCGTCAGAGGTCCCGGCGGTGATTGAAGCTTCACCCTCGATGGTACCTTAACAGCAAGACACTTTTCAGAATTAAGAAGTGTCGATTGCATTCACAACAATGTTTTATATTCCTCTGGCCTTTTTAAGCCAGCATCAAAAGACAATAATTAAAAGAGAAAGAAAATATGCTTAAGATATAATAATCTTCTTCTTCTTCCTTTTCTGTCATGTTTCTCCCAGGGGAGGTTTGACATTGATGAGCCTTCTTCATCTCTCTCTGTTTTGAGCTTCCTCCTTATTTATGCCCCTTTCTCTAAGATCATCTGCAATCTTAAGATATAATAATGTTGCACAAAAAATACATAAATAGGAGAAAATAAACACCTAGTGAATCTTTGTGCCTTCTGTTAAGGGATCCTATTGAAAGGATGGAAGGGAGATCATAGGTCTGTAAATTGGTTGAAAAGTGAGAGAAAAATATGGAGAAAGAGAGAGAGAGAGAGTAGTGTGTTTTTGAAAGCGTTGTTTGAATGGGAATGAAGGGTTCTAACATGTATATTTTTACCGTCGTTTACTTTATTACTGTCTGGTTTCTTCTTCTTCTACTTCTTCATCTTCTTCTTCCTCTTCCTCTTCCTTTTTTGTCATGTTTCTCCCAGGGGAGGTTTGACATTGATGAGCCTTCTCCATCTCTCTCTGTTTTTAGCTTCCTCCTTATTCATGCCCCTTTCTCTAAGATCATCTGCAATACAGGCAGCCCAGGTCTTGCTAGGTCTTCCCTTTGATCTGGTTTCAAAAACCCATTTCTTTTTTTCCTGCTGGCTGCTTTAAACCTGATTAACGATAGAGATCTGTTGAATTAGTTGTTGACTTTGTTCGGTGGCTTTGGTTTGTTTAGCTGCAATGCCGTGTACCCTCTCTGGTATTTGTATGTGATGGCTTGTACTTGAGGGCTTGGTCTGGGGTTGGTTTTTTTTGGGGGGGGATATTGTACTGCCCTAGTGCTCAGTGGCCTTTTTTTCTTTCGTTCCTCAGCTAGAGCACTGAGGTTCCCCTATGGTGAGATTTTTGCGTATACGACCAGTTCCCCC
>CM054138.1:30904751-30917251 GCA_028751875.1 Rapana venosa
TTGCTTTATTTTGCAGAAGACAGTTTATTCTCAGATGCTTTATTTATTGGAAGACAATTCCTTCTAATTTGCTTTATTTTGTAGAAGAAGTTTATTCTCAGATGCTTTATTTTGTGGAAGACAATTCCTTCTAATTTGCTTTATTTTGTAGAAGAAGTTTATTCTCAGATGCTTTATTTTGTGGAAGACAGTTCCTTCTAAGTTGCTTTATTTTGTAGAAGACAGTTTATTCTCAGATGCTTTATTTTGTGGAAGACAATTCCTTCTAAGTTGCTTTATTTTGTAGAAGACAGTTCCTTCTAAGATGCTTTATTTTGTGGAAGAATGATGAGTAAGACTATGAACAAGTACAACAATTACCTTGTCTTTCACCTCTTGTGTTGTTTGGTGCCTTTCTCACCACATCATCATGGTGGCCTGAGATTCCGATCTTGTTACAAGTGCGTTACACTTTATTTGAAGAGTGAAGGTGATGTTCTGATTTATAGCAACTTTTGTGTGTTAGACCTTAACAAATTGCATGCATTCTTTGCAATTAACAAGAGCACAACTCATGTCATTGCTCAGATACAAATGTTATGTACCATCCAGTATGCAGTTAACTAAATGTGTTTAAGCGGGTTTTTATATTCATACAAACCAGAATGTCTGATTTCTGTCTGAAAACGCACAGAGGTACATCACTTAACGTTATAAACGGGTTTGCACTTGTTATTGTTGGTGCCAAGTGTTTGGTTCATATGTTAGATTTATCTGTGTGAAATATGTGTACATGTGTATATATTTGTATGGTTGCTTACTTGGAAAGGTTTTTAATAATGCAATGTAAATAAAGGAATGAGAGAAACGTGCTTTTGTGTCTGCTCTTTTGCAGCTGAAAGGATCGTGGTTATAAATGCTATAATTCTGCATGTCAGCATTTTTCCCTACGTCTTTGACTTTAATAATCATTAAATCAAGAGTTTGAGAGTGTTGCTCAAATTACCTGACCTCCTCTGCAGGTGTCTGTATCTCTTGGGCCCGGATGATTGCCGGGATATATTATAATGGTAAGTGTAGAGTACAACCCTGTCAAGTAGTCTCAAAAGCACATGCACTTCCCTAGCAGTTCTGAGGTTCCCATTGGTGAGGTTTTGCATATGTGACCGTTTTTGTCCCCTATTAAGGTAGCCACATTCCAACTTCATGGTTGATGTCTAAACACAATACCAGTGTGTAAACATTTTTTTCAAATATTGTCATCTGTTCCTACTCATCCAAAAGGCCAAACAGGTTTTAACATTTATTTTTTTATTTTATTCTTTTATATCGAGGATAATGGAATAAGCACTTATGTGCTTTTTTAAAATCCAGTCCCCGTGTGCATGCGCACATGAGTGTAAGAAGTACTTAGGGAATTAAATGAAATTATTTAGGTATTGTGTCATTTAATGGTGGTTTTTTTTCCAGAAGGACAGTGTTAGATGTTTGAAGGTTTGAGGAGGTGTTGGTTTTGAATTTGAAGTGAAAGTTACTGGAGCCACTGAAACTGATTGAGGTGACAGACACACAGCCCTGATATGGCTTTCGTGGTCGGTAGGGCTGTAAACAATATAGAATGGATGAATGGAAAAGCGAAAGAAGTTCTGCATGTGTTTGCATAAGGGACCTCGGTTTAAAGTCTCATCTGAAGGCCTTTCAAGGGAGTGGAGTTGGTACTGAAGTTGACTCGGGGGGGGGGGGGGGGGGGGGAGATCCTCTCAAACAGGTGTCTTGGTGGTGGCTCCAAACCCAAGCCGTCAGATTATAAGCTCAATGCTCTTACCATTAAGCTATCTCTTCCCACCACCACCCCACTCCCCACCCCTGTCTGGTGAATTAAGGGTGGAGATATTTTTATGATCAACTAAAATGCAGACTTGCCAGTGCCCTAATTCATTCATACAGAGACATATGTTATAATGTTACTTACTTACTTACTTACTTACTTAGGCCCATCACTCCCCCTGGAGCATAGGCCGCCGACAACAGTCCGCCAGAGTCCTCTGTCCTGGGCTATTCTCTCCAGCTGTCTCCAGGTGTATCCCATCTTTCTGGTTTCTGCCTCAAGGTCGCGTCGCCAGGTGTTTCTTGGCCTTCCTCTTTTTCGTTTTCCCTGGGGGTTCCATGATAGTGCCTGCCTTGTGATGTTGCTGGCTGGCTTTCTCAGGGTGTGCCTGATCCATCCCCATCTCCTGCGCCGGATTTCATTCTCGGCTGGCAGCTGGTTGGTACGTTGCTGATTGTGTCGGGCCAGTGGATCTGGAGGATTCGTCTCAGGCAGCTGTTGATGAAGGTCTGCACTTTCTTGATGGTGGTCTTTGTTGTCCTCCATGTCTCCACTCCATACAGTAGGACTGACTTGACGTTGGAGTTGAACAGCCTGATCTTTGTGCGGGTCGACACCACCTTGGAGCTCCAGATGTTCTTCAGCTGCAAGTACGCTGCCCTCGCCTTGCCAATTCTTGCTCTGACGTCTAGTCTGTGCCCCCCTGTAGTTAATGATGCTACCAGGTAGTGAATGTCTCCATTTTTCCCAGCTCCTTCCCTTTTTGGTGCTGGGTCCTCACTCCTGCGTTGATTTTGAGAATCTTGGTTTTGCCTTCATGGATTTGGACCAATTGTAATGAGGGGGTGCTTTCTGTAGTCTTGTCTGCTTTCTGTTGGCGGCGTGGGAAAGCGGGGCCAAGTCGTCTGCAAAGTCGAATCATCCAGCTGGTCCCACAGTGTCCACTGGTTTCCCATTTCTGCGTTGCTGTTGTTTTTTCATGGCCAATCGATCCCCAGGGGGAAGAGGAAAGGTGACAGGAGACAGCCTTGTCTGACCCCGGTCTTCACCCAAAGCTGTTTGTGAGTTGTCCCCCTGGACCCCGGGAGGTATTCTTTCGTAGGAGTTTTGATCAAGTTCCCCAGTTTGGTTGGCCCCCATGTGGCGGCAATTTCCAGAGGGTGTTGCGTCCACACTGTGAATGCTTTCTCATAATCAAAAAAGTTGATGATAAGGACGAGTTCACTTAAAGTTTGCTAACGATGATGGGCAAGGTGGCAATCTGTCTATGCTGATCTTTTTTGGCGGAACCCGGACTGCTGGTCTCGGAAAGAGGGTTGACTACATTTTTCTTTCCTCGAGGGGAAACCTGTTAAAGTTTTCCCTGGCACCGACAAAAGCGTTATCCCCCTATATTTGGCACATTTTGCTGGGGTCCCCTTTTCTTGGGTAGCTTGATGAGGTAGCCCCCCTTCCGTCTGATGGTACTTCCCCTTTCCCCAAATTTTCCCAAAAGAGGGTCGCATCTCTACCGTGGTCTCCAGGTCTGCCTTGATGCTTCTGGGGGGATGTTGTCGGTCCTGCTGCCTTGCCATTTTAGCATTTTGTGGCTTTCCTGTCTCCTCCTGGCGGGTTGCTCACAGTTGATGTCTAGGTTTTCTCTATCGCAGGGTCGAAAGTCCGGGGGGTTTTTAAGGGGCGGATCTGTTCACGAGTTCCTCAAAGGCTCTGCCCATCTGTTTAGTTGCCCCCCTGTTCCCCGGTGGTGTTTCTTTTCTTGGCTTTGATGGTCGCTCGGCCGCTGTATTTCCCCGGGTTTCTTAGTGGTGCTACAGCAGCTTCATGTTTTTACTGGCTGCTGCTTTCCCCTGCCAGGCTGTCGATGTACTGCGCTTTTTCTGTTCTTCGCTCCTCTTAATTCTTGTTGGCTTCTGTGAAATCTTCTTTTTGGCCTTTGCCTGCTCTTGTAGGTGTTGTTTATGTGCTTTCTTTTGCTTTCTTTCTCAATCTTGCCCATTGTGATGCCCATATCCATTCTTCTGTTGGTGTCTCTTGGGGCCCACACTTCCTGCAAGTTTACGTCAGTGTCTCTTTATTTTTTCCCTGCCCCGATGTCAGCTCTTTTCAAGCGTTTTGTAGTACTTAGTACTTGTTGGTGAGGGACAGCTTGAAATTTTTCATTTATTTTGGTCTTTTAGAGGTGGTGTTGTACTTCTGCCTCTTTGTTGTTACTTCCATCCAGTTCTTCTTTCGCTTTTTCTTCATCCCGGCTACAAAGGTGGTGGTCAGTGCACGTCTGTCCTCTTTTCACCTTACATCCTGTAGAGATTCCCTGAATTTCTTGGCCTGAGATTGGCGATCTGGTTCTCTCACATGATTTGGTGATCCCAGGTGGCCTTTTGTACTCTTCTGTGGGGGAAAATGCTTTCCACCGATTTCCGATTGTTGATAGCACAGAAGTCGCAAATTCTCGCCATTCTCTTCATCTCTCCTAACCAGTCTTCCCATACTTCCTCGCATCCCCTGTTGTCTTGTCCGATCTTGGATTGAAGTCACCATGGGTGTTTTATCTTTTTTGGGTAGGGCCTACTTTCAAGAGTTCTGCGTCTGTGTAGAATTGATCTTTGGGGTTCTTCATCGCCGTCATTAGTTTGGGCATAACACGGATGTGTTTATTTGTCTTTTTTGTCCTGAAGGATGCCCCGATGATTCTTGTTTTCCCTGTGCTTCCCATCCCATCGGGGCTCGCTGCGCAGGTCTTGACAAAAGAGGCCCAACCCCTTTGTGTGTGGAGTGTTTCTTCTTCGTGGCCAGAATAAAGCAGATCTTCCATGGCAGTTCCTTTGTCCTAACTGTGTCCAACGGGTCTCACTGTACAAACAATGTGAGGGTTTTGCTTTTCATTCTGCTGTACTTTTGTTGTTTTTCCGGGCTCATACAGGTCCTCACATTCCCTGTTCGCGTTGATGGTCCGGTCGATAAAAGGGGGGTCGGCCCTTTTGGCTTCCGTAGACCACGGCTTTACCCACGGCTATCATCCCCTTTTGGGGGGACCCTTCCTCTCCCCCGGGGGAGTGTCTCTTGGTCCGTTTTTTGGCGTTTCTGTAGCAAGCTTTTTTTTTTCGGGGTGGGGTTCTAGCCCCCCGCCCAACCCCCCTCCTTTTCTATCCGGGGTTGGGACCGGCCATGGCGGAATTATGTTAAATGTAGAAAATCAAATATGAAACAAAAAATTCTCTATTCGTATCCCCCGATATGCTTGACTGTATCAAATCATAGTTGCTGACAGTTAAAAACTGAAAATCTGATTTTTAAAAATTGTAAAACAAAAAAGAAAAAAGATCAAATATACACGTAAAAGATCCTGTAATTTATGTCAGCGTTCAGTGAAATACGAACACACCCAGCATGCATCCTGTACCAAAAAAATGAACTGCTCTGAAGTCGAAATGTCTCAGTTGAGGCAAACAACAAAATGGGCAGACTTTGTGCAGAATTAGAAGCACAGGAGATTTTTTATTTATTTATTTTATTCTTTTATATCGAGGATAATGGAATAAGCACTTATGTGCTTTTTTACACACAATCCCCGTGTGTATGCGGTTTTGTAAATTCTATCATCTGTTCCCACCGGCACACAATGGCCTACTCTTACGAAAAGCGGAACAGGATTTAATGTGTGCGCAAGATGTTCTGCGTGGGTTCGCACACGGGGCCTCGGTTTATAGTTTCATCCGAAGGACTTTTAGGGAGAGTGGAATCTGCACTGATGTTAACTCCAGAGGAAAATACCCCCCTTGAACGGGAATCGAACTGGGGTCGTCAGATTGCGAGCGCAATGTTCTAACCACTAGGCTATCCCGATTAGGCACTGTGCACCCCACCTTGTAAGGGAAGAGGGAGAAGAGAGACAGCAACAAATAATCAAGGAATGAAATAGATCAGAAACAAACAAAAGAACAGCTAAAACGTTTAAAAGTTGGTGGGGGTAAAAAGACCAGTATTCGTGAAAATTTATAACTTTTCACCTAGAGAGAACTCGAACTGGAAAGATTTATTCACAAAAAGGCCATTGGCCCATATATGAAGGGGAGTTGCCGAACTGCTTAGTATTTTAGTGAGAAAAATAAGGAAAGTACACCCAAAAAACCAAATTAATGTTATTGTATAGCCACAACCACCACAACAAAAAACAGTTTTTAAAAATATGACTTCAGAAACCAAGATATCTAAAGCCTTTACACAAAATATAAAGCAAGACTGCATACAGAGAGAGAGAGAGAGAGTAATGCATGCTCAATTCATATCCATCACAGTAGCAATAGAAAAGCAAAGATTCCCGCTTCAGTACTCCTTATCCTACAGATGTGATCCCATCACTTTGTAGTTGCACAATGGAAAAACTGAAAATCTGATCTTTAAAAAAACCAACCCACCAAACAAACAAACAAACATTCTCACTTTTAATCAGAACAAATGAGGAGAGAAGTGGAAAAAAACACTTCTAGGTAGAGATGGAAAGCTGAAGGTCTTCAGAGAGAGAGAGAGAGAGAGAGAGAGAATTACAATATCCGACATCTTTTACCATGACCCCTAAGAGATCTCTCTGTGTCTTGCTGTACCAGCGTTTGAGTTAGGGGGCTTCTGCTCTCATTCATAATGATAATAATAATGATAAATGGAATCTATAATTATAGCGCTATAACTTGCAAGGGGACGGGATAGCTCAGTGGTCGTAGCACTCGCTTCACCCCCAGCCAAGGTTAAGCAGCATCGAGCGTGATTACCAGTTGGATTGGTGACCGTTTGCGCGCTCTGACTTCAGTACAGTACCCCAGTTCCCACAGCTGTGAATGGGTACCTGCCCTCTTTAGGGTCAGGGAAGATAAAGCAGCGAGGGAGAGAAGATGGGCGCCGCCCACATTACGCTGGCCCCTAGAGAAGCTGAGGTCTTTGATGCCTCGCTCCACTACGACAGACTTAGGTCATGGGATACCTTTACTTTTTGTTACATCTTGCAAAGACAAATCAAAGCGCTTGCATACAACCTCTTCTTACACAGTCACGCAACCAAGAACAATAGATAGTTTAATAGTTCATCCAGCGCAACATCCCTGGTGTTGGACCCAAAGACTCTCAAGTGTGGCCTCAGGGGGGAAAAGTCCCACACCTTTGAACACTTGTCCATGTATCCTCTACACACAAGACTGGCGGACCCATGTTTAGCTTAAAATTGTGTGTGTGCGTGTGCGCGCGCGTGCATGCGTATGTGCGTGCGTGCGTGTATGTGTGTGTGCGTGCGTGCGTGCGTGCGCGCGCGCGTGCGTGTGTGTGTGTGTGGACCCATATTTGGTTTAACATTGTGTGTGTGTGTGTGTTGGTGGGAGGGGGAAGGGGGTGGGTAGGGATCATCATCAAGTGTCCTGAGAGAGCAGAGAAGGTAGGATTGATCTTCTTATTGACTTTTTACTCCACGAATTACAAAGGCGATGCTGAAGCCATGAAAACGTCAGCCATGAAAAAAAACAAAAAGAAAGAAAAAGGACTCTATAATGCACTAACTTTTTTCTGTTATTTTAAAAAAAAATATCAACTGCTTTTTCTTTCTTTCTTTTTTTTTTTAATAACCATTTGTGTTGTTGCATGTTCCCCAGCGAGTTCTGGGGGTCACCCAGAATGTGTACTCTGACTCAACTCATCCCACCTGGGAATCACTGTACTGAGATTGAAATTGTGCATTGAATGAGAGGTTTGCGCCTACGACTGTTTTTAAGTATCTCGCCATACAGGCAGCCATACTCCGACCTCAGCGAATTTTTTTTCTCCTTTAACAAAGGAGAGTGAAAGTTCGTTATGTTAAGAGCTTGTCACGGCTGAAGGCAATCTCAACACAACATTTTACAACATAACATTTTATTGTGGGCCTTGGCACTTAGCTGACAGCAATAACTGACAGGCTTTTGGTTTGGGCCAGAGAATGTGTGGTGCCAGGTCTTCTACTGTGTTTGTGACACTGTGAGGATATGTCTGCCTGTAACCCACCAAACCCTGACATCAATTACAGGATCTTTAATGTGTAAACCTGATCTTCACCCACCAAACGCTGACATGAATTACAGGATCTTTAATGTGTAAACCTGATCTTCACCCACCAAACGCTGACATGAATTACAGGATCTTTTTAAGTGTAAATCTGATCTTCTACAAATGTGTATCATCATCATCATCATCATCATCATCAACCATTACACCCAGTGGTGTATAGGGCAGCAACAAAGCGCTTCCACTCCTGCCTGTCCTGGGCTAACCTAGTCACTGATCCCCAAGAGTGCTGCATGGCCTTCATCTCATTTTCTACAGTCCTCCTCCACGTTGCTTTTGGTCTTCCTTTCTTTCTCCTTCCTTCTGGTGTCCAGTGCAATGCTGTTCTTGTGATTGACTGTGGGTCTCTTCGGAGGATTGCCCAATCCACTTCCACCGTCGTCTGGTGATGATGGTTCCCAAAGTCCTCTTGCCTACATCTCCGTAGTAGGTCTTCATGGAGATCTTCTCTGGCCAAAAAATCCGGGGAATTCTCGGGGCATACCGTGTGAAAGGATCGAAGTTTGGTAAGATCCCTTCCGTCATCCTCCAGCACTCAAACCGTACAGGACGTAGATATAACCAGCTCTGGTATAGCTTCAGCTTGGTGTTTGGGGCTGTACTGAGTTGATCTCCAGATATTTTTCATCTATCTAAACACACTCCTGCCTTGCCCAGTCTGTTGTGTATGTCTTCTTTTGTGCCGCCCTCTGGTTTGATGGCTGCTGCCAAGGTATGTGAACTTGTCTGTCTGGCACAGGTCAGTCCATTCACTTTCACAGGGCTGGGGTGTTCACATGAGCGACATTGTCTCTGTTTTCTTGGGGCTAATACAAGCCCCACTTGCTGTCCGAATGTTGGAGTCTACGGTCTTCTCCTGGATATTTGGTGTGTGTGTGACAGCAGCGCCAGGTCAACCGCAAAGTTGAGGTCGTCTAGTGTTGAGCACATGCTCCAGCGAATCCCTCTTGGGGTGTCTTCTTTGTTCTTCCTCAACAACCCAATCAATGGCCAGCTTGAAGAGAACTGCCGACATCACACATCCTTTGTTCCTTACTCCATTCATGACTTCAAAGACAGATGCTATGGCCCACAGAGCATCTAAGTAGTCGTAGAAGCTCTTGAATAAGGTGTACCAGTTTCGATGAGGATGCCATAGTTTCGAAGGATGCCTCAAAGGCTGTCTCTGTGTAGCTGTCAAATCCTTTTCGAAGTCCACAAAATTCACAATACAGTTGTCTTTGCCACTCTGTGCACATGTTCTACGATTTTCTGAGACGTGAATATCTGGTCTATACATCCTCGTTGCGTTCCTGAACTGCTTGTTTTCTATCCTCATGTGCATCGTCCACAGCATCTGATATTTCCTCTGATAATGACCATTGGCAGTATCATTGCTCGGCACAGACAAAAGAGTGATTCCCCTCCAGTTGTTGCAAGTCGCTCAGGTTCCCTTACTTGTTTTTGACTATCACTTCAACCTGGTCCAATCGTCAGGTACTTTCTCGTTCATCCATGCAGCTGTACAGTGGTTGGCAGTATGTCACTGCTATTCAGAATCAGCTTATAGTTCGGACACCAAGGTTGTCCTGGCCGTGACTTGCGTTTCTTGAGGTACTTGAAGGCAGCCACAATCTCTTCCTTTGTTGGGGGTTTGAACATCAATTCTAAGTCTTTGTAGCTTCTGGGATGTCGGCTGTCTCGTCAGGTGTGGTCGGTTGAGAACTCCTGGAAGTGTTCAGTAACCCAAACTTTCTTCTTGCTCTTTCTCTGTTGTCAACAGTTTTCCCCTGTCCTGTCCCTGATTGGTCCCCAGCGCTCCTCTTAAATTTGTAGCATACTTTCCTTGGTGATCTGTAGACTCTCCCCTTGCTCTCCTTGGCCGGCCGCCTTCTTCTGCCTCAGCTGCCAAGCTGGTCCATGGCTTCTCTCTTGTCACGGCATGCGAGTCTCTTTACTTTCCTGTGTGCCTCTCTGTACAACTCTTCCTGCCTCTCTCGTAGCCGTGGAGACTTTACTTGCCTAAGACTCTTCTTGATCTCTCTCCTTTCTTTGATGGCATCGAGGGTCTCTTGTTGGATCCAGTCATTGTTGGTCTTCTTCTTTTGATGACCGATGCTCTCCTTGCTGCTCTCAGTGTTTACAGATCTGCTTCCATGTCGTATCTATGTCATGCTGTTCTGTCATGTTCTGCAGGATGTGGAATCTGTTCCTCAGATTGTTGATGAATGCAGACTTCACGTTGGTGTCTCTCAGTCGCTGGGTATCAAATCACGCTTGAGTGGTTGGTCTTGCGTTCTTCTTCAGTTTCATTTGGATGTGTGCGGTCACCAGGTGATGATCACTCCCAACATCCGCACTTCGCTTGGTTCTCACATCCAGAAGAGATCGTCTCCATATACCGTTGATCATCAGATGGTCAATCTGGTGCATGTCTCTTCTATTGGGCGACGTCCAAGTCAGCTTGTGGATGTCCCGGTGCGTGAATAGGGTCCCTCCTATCACTATGTTGTTCATGGCGCAGAACTCCACAAGTCTCTCCCCGTTGTCATTTCTGTTCCCCACTCCGTGTTTTCCCATGACTCTCTCATAGTCGGTGTTGTCGCTTCCGACCTTGGCGTTGAGGTCCCTCATGATGACGATGAGGTCATGGCGTGGGGCTTTCTCTGTCTTTGTCTGCAGCTGGTGGTAGAAGTCATCTTTGCTCTCATCATTGCTGTTGTTGGTTGGTGCGTAGCACTGGATGATGGTGATGTTGATGTGCCTTCCCTTCAGTCTCGCACTCATTAGTCTGTTATTGATGGGCTTCCACTCCATAAGGCATCGCTCAACGCCTTTCTTGAGGATGATGGCAACTCCCTCGTGGTGCTGGTCGTCATCTCTCCCAGAGTAGAGGACGGTTTTTCCGGTGGTGGTTCTCATTCTCCCAGATCCAGTCCATCTACTCTCGCTTACTCCTAGGACATGGAGGTTGAATCTTCTCATCTCTAATGTTACCAGCTTGTACAAATGTGTATACATGTATATAATTATTATACACCAAGGGAGTTAAGACACTGGCAGGCTGACTTGAAAGATCGTAATTTAACTTCCCACCCTTCATTCACCAAAAAACACAATGCCAACATTCAAACCCAAGACTTCCTGGACCTCACGGGATTGCAGTCCAACAGACACAGCCACTCTGCTATAGGGTCCCTCAGCATCTAATTCATGACTGGCTATCTCTTTGAAACATCTTTGAATGGTGCCATCCATTCTTGTACAGCCACCCCCCCTCTGGGCTATTGTGAAAGCCTTGGCTACCCACAGACACTCACCCACGCCCTCCCTTCTTGTCACTTGAGCTTCTTGTGTGTGGGTTGTTGTTGTTGTTGTTGTTGTTGTTGTTGCTGCTGCTGCTGCTGCTGCTGCTGCAGCAGCAGCAATTACATTAATATTGTTTGCTGATAATGTATGGCCACTGGTGAATGACATGTTTCTGAAACACGTTGTTCCATTTCGGTGTAGGCCTATTATGTATGTTCTCACCTGCACTTGAATGTGCCAGAACTAACTCACTCTCTCTCTCTCTCTCTCTCTCTCTCCTCTCTCTCTCTCTCTCTCTCTCTCTCTCTCTCCATCTCTCTCTCTCTCTCTCTCTCTCTCTCTTGCACACGTTAAATCTTGTTCCGCTTTTCGAAAGAGCAGGCCATTGTGTGCTGGTTGGAACAAATGACAAAATTTACAAAACTGCGTACACATGGGGACTGGATGTTAAAAAAGCACATGAGTGCTTATTCCGTTATCCCTCGAAATAAAAGATTATATTAA
The DNA here is from genome assembly GCA_028751875.1 of Rapana venosa. Lineage (NCBI taxonomy): Eukaryota > Metazoa > Mollusca > Gastropoda > Neogastropoda > Muricidae > Rapana > Rapana venosa. The sequence goes on from CM054138.1 coordinate 30,916,432, forward strand.
AAAATCCTCGTTATAAAAGAATAAATCTCTCTCTCTCTCTCTCTCTCTCTCTCTCTCCTCTCTCTCCTCTCTCTCTCTCTCTCTCTCTCTCTCCTCTCTCTCTCTCTCTCTCTCTTTATTAACGCTTTCAGGCAAAGATTGATTGACTGCCGATGGCAGCAATGGAGTGATCATATACAAAACAGTGAAAGATTTCAAATGTACAGACAATTTATAAGTTCGCATGATGTCAAACCTTATCTAAAACTTGATATGGATATACATTTGAAAAGAATTATGTCTAAGTTTAGACTTGGTGTATCAGATATAAATGTTCATAAATTCAGATACAGAGAACATGATATTGACGACCTCAGGCTGCTATGCCCATTATGTAAGCAAGCATTTTGTGTTGTGCTGTCCAGTTTTTGAGGATGTTAGGCAGAACTACATCCCTGTTAAATATAGTAGACAGCCTAATTTATTTAGACTCTGTTTACTCCTGGCATCAAGTCATCCTGAGGTTGTGGGCAGCCTCACTTTATATTTGTGTGGAGCTTTCAGAATAAGAGAGATAATGTTATCCTAAGTGATATTTTTGTAGCTGACTTTTTGTTATACAGTAACATGTTGTCTCTGTGTGTGTGTGTGTCTGTTTATTTTATTTTATTTTTTAACCAAAATACTAAGCAGTTCGGCAACCCCCTTCATGTATGGGCCAATGGCCTTTTTGTGAATAAATCAATCGAGTTCGAGTTCGAGTTCGAGTTCGAGTTCTCTCTCTCTCTCTCTCTCCTCTCTCTCTCTCTCTCTCTCTCTCTCTCTCTCTCTCTCTCTCTCT
>CM054138.1:30922251-31024751 GCA_028751875.1 Rapana venosa
AACCAGACAACGAAGGTACACCATGGTGGGCAAGTCATGACAATAATAGAATTATTATTAATATTATTACTGTTGCACGTACGTACATCAAAACAACCAGCTTCCACACTGATAATATTATATATCAATGCAATGCGACTTCCAACAAAGTGATGTTTGGCTGTGGCATGATTGGGTTTTGATTTGTAGAAAACAAGCAACAGGTTTGAGAAAACAAAACGTATCACACTTTCCATCTTGATCATGTACCTACATGCACCACACATTTAAACTGCAGTCATAACTCTCTGTTCATATACCTGCTATCTTCACCAAAACATAATTATCACACTTTAAATCATGTGCCTGCATGCAACACATTCATTGCAGCCATACTCTATTCATATACCTGCTATCTTCACCAAAACATATCACACTTTAAACCATGTACCTGCATGCACAACACACTCTCTTTGTAGTCATACTCTCTATTCATATACCTGCTATCTTCACCAAAACATATCACACTTTCCATCACGTGCCTCCATGCACCACATACCCTTAAATTGCAGTCATATATTCTCTTCTATTCATACACCTGCTATCTTCACCAAAACATATCACACTTTCCTTCATGTGCCTCCATGCACACAACACTCTGCATGCAGCCATACTCTCTATTCATATACCTGCTATCTTCATAAAAAAAAACTTGTCCATTCATTCCTCCAGCACAACAAACTCTGACTGCAGCACACTGACTTCCATTCAAACACATTGCATCCACATTTTAAAAAAACTTGTAATTTTTTTCATACAAAACACCACACACAAACCAAACATATCTGATTTACCACGAAATTACTCGGAATTTCATCAAGACTATGCATATTGTAGTCCGACATCAGATCACAACGTTATTATTTTCCAACATAGTTATAGCCACACACACACACAAATATTCTTCATTTACCATCTGTAATAAATTACTCGGGGGAAGTTTTGCATGCATACTATGTCCACTATAATGCTGCTCGTTGACAATGAATACACCCAAACGCTTTCCAATTTCCAGCAAAATGGTGGATGCTAGAGATCCACAAACATTATAATGCATTCACATATTCATTATATTTTTTTAAAAAAGACAGAAAGAATAAAGGTATGGGGTATGAATAGTGAATGTTTATAAGGCATCATTTGTTGTTTTTTTCTTCTCCTCAATTCATGTTACCATATATGTGTATACACTATCAAACCTTGGGTGTGTGTGTGTGTGTGTGTTGGAAAGGGGGATGGGGGAGGAGAAATAAGCATGGAAAGCATGCAGTGGAACAAAACATGCCAAAATAAATGGGGGAAAAAACTTTCTTGTCCATGTAAACACATATAGCAAAATTACACATTCCCCGGAGACGCAGCATGACTGTATACAGACCAAAATAATAAAAACGACTATAAGCAGAAAAAGACTGATGTCAAGGACTGGTAGACATTGTTAAAAGCAAGCCCGTGAAGAATGTTCAGCTTACCTGAATGAAAAGACACCCCCCCCCCCCTCCCATTTGTACACCATAGCAAACATAACAATTTCAGGAGTTGGGAGTGGCACTCATGCATCTTCCTCAAAAGCGAAACTACTTTATTATCTTTGTTGTATAGCAATTATCTGGTTCTGTTATCCCTCCCCCTCCCCCAATCGCTTTAACTCCACCACACACAAAATGACACCCTAACACTCCCATCTGCACTGTTCCACGGTTCAGTCTTGGTTATTTTGATTTCACATATTGATTTGCAGAATGCCATTGATCTACTGAGCTCCCACAACAGGGCAATGGCAGAGCCAGACTGGTCAGGAGGAGAGTGGACAGTATTTGCAGTTCAACCCAATTCACTGAGCTCCCATGGACAGAAGATGCCCCGTTTTGTACTGGGAACTGTTACCTTTTGCTTAATATTATTATAGGTCTATCCGATTCCACTTCGCCTGCAAATTACTTATGGATTGGGCTCATTTTGAATACATGTTAGACTGTGTATCATATTCTTATGTTACGACAAAGTTGCTTAACAGTGTACTTTCTAATGCCAATGTTTCAATCTCACAACCACACACACAACAATCAACAATGAACTTATTTCATTTTTGTAAGCTAATAAGTTTTTCCAAAGGAGAGGACACAGAGACATACAGGGACACACATACGTGAGCACACACACAGACAGACAGACTGAGAGAGAGAGAGAGTCATGACTATATTTTCTTCCCCAAATCTTTTTTAAAACCTGAACATTGATGACAAGCATTGGGAATTTACACACACACCCTCACTTCCTTGTGACTGACACTACTCTACAGTTCCTGTTCACTCCAAAATGAGGCGACATGCTGACAGCTTGCTGACGGCTTCATTTGCATAGCAGCATACATAATATGCAGAACAGAATGGTGAAGCCAGAATATAACTTTGAAAATCCTAACAACTCTGTAGAGATGAAGCCTCTGTGTGTGTGTGTGTGTGTGTGTGTGTGAAAAACAACTTTCAAGTAAGCAAAATCTGTCAGATTATGAAGTACACACACACGGGGCAATTTTGGGTGCATCACTCAAAAAATGCATTCTACAGTTTGGCTCTGTTATGTAGGCATAGCAATAAGATCAATGAGAAAACAAACTTTCAGTGAACTATAGACCCATGGCCATTTGCCACAGTTCCCCGATTCTAGTCTCCTCCAGTTATATGCCACACATTGCTGTTGTTGGCGTATCTGTCCGCGTGTCAGTGTCTAGCTACGTACACACCCACACGCGCAATGCTGGGCTAGTGTCAGTGTGTGCCCCCCCATTATTATCTAGGACAGGTTAGAATAATTCGGCAGCGGTAGGCTACGTACGACCAGTGACATGTTTTGGATGTTGACTAGACAGGCTGCTGCAAGCTAGCCAGCCTAGGCTTTTGCTTTGCCCGGTTATCTGTTGAACACAACTTGTACACGACTGTACGAACAACGTCAAGAATCCATTAAAAAAGAAGAAAAAAATCAGCCTGTGCAGTAGAAGTCTTGCTTGTCCTGCCTTATAACAGAGTTCGTCCGCTAGGCTGACGAGAGAGAGAGAGAGAGAGAGAGAGAGGAAAAAATCAATACGACGCAGCATAGCACAGTTCTGCTGGGGATATAGGGAGTGATAGCACGAGACCACGAGCATCTAGACCCAGAGAACGAGCTGCGATCGTCTGTTTTCTCTGGAGGCAAAATCGAATGTTCGCGATGTTTGCCGGTTGCAGCTCCCCTTCTCCATCTCATTAACCTATGCTTTCTGCTCATATATTATTTACTTATTTTTCTTTATTTTTCTTATCCCCCCCCCCCCCCCCCCCCCCCCCCCACACACACACACACACATTTTCCTTTTGAAGCAAACTGTTTTCTACCAGTTATTCTACCATGAACTGTTTGATTGATCAAATATACCAAAGTCTATCACTTCAACTAGTTTAACTAAACAAATGAAACAAAGTCTATTTTTTCTGAATAGTTTCAGCAAAGACCCTTCCCATTCATATCAAAGGTTCACCGTAAAATCAAGGGTTTACTCTTTAAAGCATTCACTTTATTATCCTCATTTCATTATCATTTTATTTCATAGGCACACATATACATCCCCCATATCTCTCTCTCTCTCTCTCTCTCTCTCTCTCATTTAAAGCATGACCAAACATAACTGAAAATCACAAGGATGTTGAATTTGACAATCATCGTAATGGCTACTAGCTCCGTGAAATTCGTCACGTAGAACTCTTGTAAATAATTTTTGTTTACGTGTGTTCGTAGTCATGTTTCCATGGTCATGTAACGACTTTCCACACGATCATCAACGTAATTGCAGTTTTTGTGATAAAATCATAACCATTGTTCAGTAAACAAATAAATACGAACATGACAAACTAGCACACCTTTCACCACAAGAAAACACACACACACACTATTGAGATTTCTAAAAAATATTAAGCTAAAAATACTAACGGCGTATCTAAAACAGTATTGAGATTAAAAAGAAAAAATTTAAACTAAAATACTAATGGCCTACCTAAAAACATGTCAACTCACCCAGTCTTCTCTAAAAGATTCCGAGTGCCTGTACAGAATTTGATTACTTTGTAATGTGATTACTTTGTAATGTTTTTTCTATAGTCCTGTGCCTTTTCTTTCCTCATGTTTCATTATTCACTGTGTTGCTTTTTCCACCCTGAACAACTTAAGGTCTACAGACTTTAGGGATCAAAGTCTCTCTCTCTCTCTGCATATCAAGAGGCAAAAATTGGGACTTTTGACATTGACACAAATGAGCACACAAAAAAGCAGTTCCGCAAATTGCACCAAACGGATAGGCAGCTACAGGAGCCAGCTTCCCAAAGAAACTGAACCAAATCACACTAGCTTACTAAGAAATGAGATAAAAATAATTATTTGCTTGCTGGTGGTGCAAGTAGCCCAGTGAACCAGGAAGTCATTTTTCATGCACAGTCACCCGCTAGTCAGCCACATTTCATATACATGTGTAACTTGCCTGCGTGCCCCGCTGTTCAAAGTGACCTATGCCTGTAAAAAAGAATCGTTCAGTCCGCAGTCTTTTTCTGCCCAAGTTCTCACTTTCGCAATCTCGAAAGTCTAACGCTTTCCAGAAAAAAAAGCTTGCCAACCCCAGTACACTAGATTTCTCTCGGCAGCTTTTAAGATGTTGCCGGTTACTAAGTTTGGAAAAGTGGAATGCTTTTTATCAGACTAAAGTGCAAATTACCTTACCTGCTACTTGAATAACTAAGAAAAGAAAAAAAAGAGGAACAAACAAAACTTAACTAGATCTATGGTCACTTTATCTGACATTCTGATTATCTTTTACCTTCCCCCCTCTCTCCTTGACCTTCTCGTAAGTGGCAAAAGGGCATTGATTGAAATGGTCCCGATTTATTTACAAAGCACACTAGTATCGATAAATATAGTTTTCTTTCAATAAAGCAATTGAGAGGCTTTGGAATAAACTTAACATCTTGCCATGAATATATTCCAATTGAAAATTTCTTAACCCTCCCCCAGCTAATTTATTTATTACCATTTTTGTATTTTCTGGCTGTGGAGATAAACTTGATTACAGTTATAAAAAATGTATTTCAAAGGAAATATCTAAATGAGAATACCGGCTTCGAATTTCAACCCTTCATACGATTCTTTAAAACCTTATAATTATTCCTATACTATTTCCTAACAAACAGGGCGCAAGCATACAACCTAATTCATCATCCCAACGCGGCAGTATAGCATCCCCAAGATAACCTGCTGAATGAAATTTGTTGTGATTAGGCTCACTGTGTAAGAATCGACTCTTCTGTAAGAAAATATGACTGGAGGCCATGTTCTAGGTTTCCTGCTAGATCTACTCATTTACTGGTGCGCTGTGACTTTCTTACGTAAGTTTTATAAATACAATTTGTACTCTTTCACTGAATACATACTTAACAGAGGTCATGGATTGTGTGTTGCAGGGTTTTCTTTTTTGTGGGTTTCTTTTTTTCCCCAAGGCCTCAAAACACCCTTCTCCTTTCCCAATGTTCGCTTCGAGCAGCAGACAACACATCTCTTGATCCATTAATCTTCACAAAATGTGCAGGACTAACACATCTAACTTCCTACGCTCTCTACTCTCTCTTGGCCTACCCCTCTTTCTCCTCCAAAAGCATCTTCGACTGCATTTTTTCCCCTTCCCTCCCGGCGCTCCCTTGAGCAGACGACACATCCACTGACCCAGATTACTTATCGCGTTGCTATGACGACAAACGTCACACGCCCACAGTGTCTGAATGAATCGGCACGTGAACGAAGCGTGCGCGCTGGCGGATCACAAAATAAAAATAAAAAAGAAGAAGAAAAAAAGAAGTCGACCACACCGCCACCGCGCTAGCTTCGTCGACTGCTGTCAACACTAAACCGGAGTGTTTTCTCGACAACGGAAAACAGCCACGTACCAGTTGAGTAAAGCGGAGGGGGAGGGGGTGTTGGATGTAGGTGGAATAACGATAGATCAAAATAATATATTGCTTGCAAAGTGAAAGTGATTAAAAGACCAGGCCTACGTCTTCTACCAGGGAATCTGGTACAAATTCAGAAGCAGACAAAACAGGGGACACTAGCAATGTACACTGAGGAAAGGGAGTGGTGTAACGCAGGAGAGGGGATTTGGGGGGGGGGGGGGGGGGGGGGGGGGAGATGAAAGGATGTCCCAGCCCATTGGTGGATTCAATAGAAAAAAAAAGGAAGACATCCGCCATCCACACTACTTTTCTTCATCTACCCTGCACGCACACAGCACACATACACACCCGACAGTAATTTTACACATAATTTTGACAACAGAAACCAGTCCTGTCGAAATGTGCGACACGCACACGATCGAGTTCACGGCTTCAAACTGGGGGTTTCGTTCGACAAGTTCGGGACACAGCGGGTGGAGGGATGAGAAATAGGTGTTTGCATAGGTCACCACTAGCTACTGAGGGAGGACGGGTCATGACCTATTCTGTTCCAGGCCTTTGATCAACTACTGACCGGGTCAAACAGAAGGGGCCGGCCTAAACTGGCTTGGAAAGGTTGACTTGCCCAACACCCCCCCCCCCCCCCCCCCCCCTTCCCCAACCCTCCATATATCCCCCTGAACCACCCAACAACCTGATTTGCAGTTTTACAATGACCTGAACATTTACCTGAAAAATAAACATTAATCTGATCAACTGACATCATTGTTCTCATATGTGTCTTACTGAAGCGAGACAGAATATTAAAACTATTTTAAAAACAAAACCAACACAATGTACTCATAATATCTCAATAGTGCAAAGAAACAAATACCTATCAAACCAGTGGAAACACACACAAATTCCATCAATGTCACACACTTTAGTAAACTGCACCTTGAAATCCTTTCTCATCTAACAATCACTCTAGGAGAGATATGCCAAATTAAAGTGACAAATTGCATACCAATACACCAATGTGCAATCAAGCAAGCAACCTTTTCAGGCTCTACTGACTCATATATATATATATATATATATATATATATATATAAATACTTGACCTGGATGGGAAGTGTAGGGGTAATGCACCTGTCTAGACAGAGAGGTTGTGGGGTTCAAATCCTGTCTGTACTTAACACTTTTTCTCCATCCAAAAGATGACATTGCAGGTGGTGGTGGTCTATGTATGTGCTAGTCTTTCTGGGGAAGTGATAAACCTAGGTCCTGTATGCAACTGACATTTATTTTTGGGCACATAAAAGAACCCACAGAGAGCTATCCTCGGCAAAATTATGTGGAAAGAGCCATTCTGAAAGGCACATGGGGATGGGGGAGGGAGGTGCTACTCTTGTAGCAACATGCTCTTCTTAGGGAGAACAGCCTGAATTTCATACAGTAACAAAGGAATCTGCCATGACTACAATGGTATACAATACAATCATCATTTAGTATTGAATAAACAAGCCACAAGGGGTGTCCATTCCTACAATAACTATAGTATGCATGGGTTCAAGAACACAATGGTTTTGTACAGCATTGGGGTTTTTGTTTGTTCATTTTTAAAGAGAGGAGTGGTAGAAATGGGGGGTGGGAATAAACTAAGACTCCTAGAATAAACTAATAATCCAGTATACTTATCAATCCATTCTAACTTGCTTCAGAATGAGAAAATCATTAATTGAACACATACTACCATGTTTTTCCTCAGAATTAATATTTTTATATTCTGCACTTCCCACCACTCACTTGTTTGTCAGCATATGAGAAAAAGAGGAAAAAATGAAAATAAAATAAAAACACCACATGAATTTCAACATCTGGAAACAAACACACAAGTCCCCACTCTAAACTCTTCCAACAGCTATTGCGCAATCTCCAAACAGAAACTGCAGGCTAATTTTTGTTGTTGTAACACATGAGTTAAAAATATATTTCAATGGACCTGAGATTCCTCCTTTATCCCCACACATCAATGCTCAGTAGCCCGCTTTCAGTGACTAGACGCAGTTACCGTGTTGAGAGACAAAATTCATGTCCACTAGCCTAACTCCATCCCCCATCAACACCCCCATCTTTCCATAAAAGAACAGAAAGGGATGGACTCTAATGTCAAAGATTCATCGTCTTACATTGCAGTTGCCTAACTGCAAGGAGTGGGATGGATACTGAACGGACATTTTCAAAGATAAGGTGTGCAAGCTGTAAGTGTATGTAGCGCTGGCAGGAAGATTCTATGGAATGGTGAAAACAAACTGTGGCGTGAGAAGTGGAAAAGGAGAGAGGTGTGGAGAGGGAAGGGGGGGGGGGGGGGGGGGGGGGGGGAGGGTCAAGTGGGATGGAGCTTGCAATTGATGATGCAAGAGTGACTTGAAGATTCCATGGAACAGGGGAAATGTAAAGTCATGGTTGTAGGTGTGGCAGGAAGATTCCATAGGATGACTGAGAAATACACTTGATGGCGCAAAGGGATGGGGGAGGGATGGATTCCATGAGATGGGGATTACAAGGATGACAAGTTCAGGAGTGGCTGGGGGATTTTATGGGATGGGGATTACAAGATGACAGGTTCAGGTTTGGGTGAGGGACTGTATGAGATGGGGCATACAGACTGGAAGGTTCAGAAGTAGCTGGGGATTGCATGGGATGGGGATTACAAGATGACCACCAGTTCGGGTGTGGCTGGGGATTCCAGGATGACAGGTTCAGGTGTAGCTGGGGGATTTTACGGGATGGGGCATGCAAACTGGAAGGTTCAGGAGTGGCTGGGGATTTTATTCCAATAAATGGGAGGAAGCATGAAGGCTAGTTAGTAGTTACTAGATGTAGCAGTGCATGCTGAATGGAAGGTTCAGAAGCTGCTGGGGGATTCCATGGGATGGGGGCTTACAGGAAGATGACAGGTTTGAGAGTGGCTGGGGATTTTATTCCAATACATGGGAAGAAGCATGAAGGCTAGTTAGTAGTAGATGTAGGAGTGGCTGGCGGATTCCAATAAATGGGATGGGGTGTGCTAGCTGCTCTGTGCAGAAATAGCTTGTGTGTGTATGTGTGGAGGGGGTGAGTAGAATTCTAGTAAGTAGATGACTGCCAGTAAGTCGCTAATTCACACTATATTTAACAACTGCATACCAAGGACAATTCTGTGTCTGCATATCTAGGTAGATGATGGTGTTATTTTATGGCACAAGTGGAAAGAGAGCAAACTTTCTTACAACTCGTGCAACTAAAATGATTTCTGTTTATGTGTGTGGTGTGGGGGGGGGGGGGGGGGGGGGAGGGGGGGGGGGGTTTGGGGGAGGGGGAGAGTCCTGCAAGTAAAGAAATACTGCTAGTTACTTCTTTCACTTAGCAAAAATACAGCAGAGTAACTGAATGTTTTAGGACGTAATGAGTAAGTGTAAGTAGGCTGGTAAAAGGAAAGTTTTATGGCAATGGGTCAAAGTGTGGGTGGGGCATGAACACAAACTGTTTCTGTTCAGTTGAAAGATGTCTGGGTAAAGGAAGACTGGGGAATTCCAGTAAATGGGATGGTCTGTACAGAAGTGGCTAGGGCGGTGTGTGTATCACTATGGAGACAGAGTGAGTAACTCCTGTCTGATTCAAACTAAAACTAACCAAAAAATATACAGAAAGAACGAAAGAAATGAATGAATGAAAAGAGAAGAGAAAAAAAGTGAGTTGGAAGGGTCTAATTTACGAGTGGAGAGGAACACAAAATGAGATATCAGGATGGTATAGGACCTTGGTGATGTCGTCCATCCATGAAACTAATTCAACAACACAACATAAGTCATAATAATAGCATTCCTAACATGAACTAGTATCAAACATTCACAAAGACTGGTCACCCTGTTTGAATGACTTAGACAACCACTGTATTGACATCACAAAACATGGTGACTGGTTTTTACATGTTCATTATCTACTGGTCCTTTTAGGCCATAAATAAACCACTCTTCTCTTTTATAAAAAAAAAAAAAATCTAAAAATCTCTTATTAAAACTCAAGTCTGATGCAAAGCTTCAACTTTTTGGACATGACATTACATTCCTGACACCGCTTCAAAGTGACCAAAAATACCAAGTATATAAGCTGTAGAAAGGACAACAAAAAAAATCTCTATATAACAGCATGTAATTCAAGACACAAAACACCAATTTTAACCCAACGTGAACAAACCAAACAGACATTTCAAAAAGCAGAAACTATTATGAGCAGCAGTTCATTCAACGACCTGTTTCTGATGACTTTGCAGGGTGCCCCACATAGTTTGACAAAGGAGTTGTTTAAAAAAAATTTTTTTTTTTAAAACGGGCTGAAAAAAAAATCGGGAGCCAAAGCTCTAACCATGCAAGTGGGGGGTTTGAAGTTGGTTCAACAACATGATGGATGTATTTTCATTAAACCAATCAAAAGTACAAAAATATATGAATGACATAGCCCAAAATGAGCAGGCTCAAAATGAGGTCATGATTAAACTGGACTATGTCAGAGCTCTTCTGTCCAAACTCATCAGCATAAATGTACTGCTCAGTTTATCAAGACAACGTAGACAGACGGTATGACCATGTGAGGCACCCTCAAATATTCTGAAACATGGTTTTTATAGAAAAGAGAAACATCAAAATCACAGTGTTTTTTTGTCAACAACACATTCATGAATGCTCTCTCACCTCAGAAGACTCAGTCAACACAGTGTAATAAGTTAAGAGCGAACAAGATTCTTACTCGTGCAAGTCAGACTTCCCATTTCAATCACGACCCATGACAATCACATCACAGCCATTTCGACTTGTTTGACCATTTTCAATCACAGCCATTTTCTCCCACCCATTCTGCATGACATAACCATATAAATTACAGACCTGAATACTTTCTGTTCACTGCCCATTTTAACAAAAAAAATAATCAGACCAATAATACTTTCATTCAGTCAACGATATGAGCAACAATGGTTAATACATGCATCCACACAACAACAATATAAATTTCAGTTTTCAGCACAATCAGTTGGAAGTTATCTCATTGATTTAAATTTAGCAACAGATAGATCCTACAAAACATGCTAATAATAATCTATGACGATTTCAAATGAAAAAGTAAAAGAAAGCTTGTGTTTCTTGTGAATAGCTAGTGCAAAGCTGCAACTGTTTACAAGAGAGAGAGAGAGAGAGAGAGAGAGAGAGAGAGAGAGAGAAGAGAGAGAGAGAGAGGAGAGAGAAGACAGAAGAAGACAGGAGAGAGAGAGAGAGAGAGAAACCCAAAACTAACATAAATTCTTTGTCAACCATTCATTAAAAACAGACAAGATATCATAAATATAATCTGCAACTGACCATTCATATCATTTTAAACTTTACATCAGTGTTCATTTTTATTAATTACGTGCAGGTTTCACCTACAACTTATCTTACACTACTCATATTTTTCCCACCCACCTCCTTTAGTGACATTTTTTTTCCCCAAATGAGCATACTCTACTGCCTCAGTGCATGAAGACCAGACTGGTAGGCAGCAAACAATACTGCATGCTGGCTATGTTTGTGTCATCCATACCACTGGCTTAGTCTTCCACAAAAGATAGATCTTTGCACTTACAATGTGTACACAAGACATAATTCGTCCGTTTGCACATGAGATCTCAGCTGTAACAGAGTCAGTCTCATCTGAAAAAAACCTGTACGGACCAAGAATCAATCCCAGTGAAAGTGCCATGGACATAGCTTAACCATCCACAGCACTTTGCACTTGTGCCCTCCAGGACTTGTACACAGTAGTGGGAATCCCAAGTCTAGCACTATACACTGTGCTTAGAATTAATATATCAAAATTCCATGTGAGAATTCAACAAGAAATTTCTATTTAATAAGGGAGCTGATCAGGCAAACTAAGATGCCTCATAGAACTTGTCATACAACTATACTCTTCCCAAAAACTTCAAACATACTTTGGCTTAATAATGATATCATCACTTTGAACACAGACTCAGACTGTTGATCACTTTGAGAACAGACTGTCTTGAGAACACACAAAAAACAATTATAGTGACTAAGTAAGCACACCACAATCTCAAAATGTAAGTACACTAACTTATTCTCAAACCAAAATGCTGCTTTCATCCACTCATCTCATTTTAAAATATTTTGCTCATCTGATTTATAAATACAGTTATTTTGACAATTTCCTATTCCTCTAATTTCGTAAAACGTTAACAGCAGAGGGCAGGGGGATATAGATAAAAACGCATACATCTTAGTTGATGGGGAAACAAGGAAAAAGAAATGCTGAATTGAAGAAATGAAAATGCTGAGTGAAAATGCTGAAAATTTCTTTGATTTTGTAATGTAATCGTACAACTTTAGGCAGCAACCTCTCAATGCTATATGTTTAGCCTGTCCATGTCATTTGACAGAGGTATGCATGTGATGTGATGTGACTGAACTTTACTCTCTTCTTCAGAGATCTCACATGGCCACCATTACATATTTTCTTTTAAAAAATGTGAACCTCCAAGTCACACTGTATCAGACATCAATTTTTAACTGCCAACATGATTGTTTTTACTAAGCAATAATCATGTTTTTAAAAGCTATTCAAAAGAAGAAGAAGAAAAAAAGATAGACTGAAAATTCAACAACTGTATGAAAATTTAAAACAAATGAAAAATCCTAGACTCCATGAAAGTGACAAACTGGGACACTGACAAGTTTAGCATCCTAATAGATCGCCAGGTTGAGGAGTTGGGTGTTTTTAAATTATGCTTTTTGGAAGAAAAAGGAAAGAAAATCCTGCCTTCATACTTCAGTACAAAGTATAAAAAAAAAAAAAGCTTATAGTTTTATAATCAATCAAAATCAACAACCTGACCTCCACCTGCCTAAAATCATTCCTAGCTAAAAAGTGGGTCAGGTGCAATCTCATTTCATGGTAAAGGGTCACATATACATTTATGCAGCCAAATATATAATGAAATAAGAGACAGAGTATGTATGTGTGTGTGTACATGTTTGCACCCCTTATACATGTTTATGTGTTAGATGTGTGCATATTTGAACATACAGACAAGCAAAAGAGTGTGTATACTGTATAAGCAAGGTAAAGGTGTCCTATAACCTATAAGGTCGTAGGGGAGTGAGGCGTCAGAGACCTCAACTTCTCTAGGGGCCAGCATATTGAGGGCGGCGCCCATCTCCTCTCCCTCGCTGCTTGACCTTCCCTGACCCTAAAGAGGGCAGGTACCCATTTACAGCTGGGTGAACTGGAGGACTGTACTGAAGCCAAGGCACAAAATGGTCACCCTTCCAAATGGTAACCACGCTTGACGCTGCTTAACTTGGCTGGGGGAAAGCGAGTGCTCTGACCACTGAGCTATCCCACCCCCTGTATACTGTATGCATAATGATATTTCTGTGTCTTTTTTGTGTGTGCAAAGATCAGTACACTAAATACTGTGTGACAAAGCATAAAACTTAAACCCTAAAGTTCATTTGATTTAACAGAAATCAAATCATCAGGTTCATTACTAGCACTAGCTATTAGGTAATCTGCAAGCTTTTCACAAAACCCATTCATACTTAAGTTACTAGTTTCCCACATACATACACATATATACTTATACAAGTTTTAGCCAACCAGATGTACACCCTTGATTTAATGTATTACAAATTTACCATTTCTGAGGATTAACATTATCGTAAAACGATCTTCGTCGTGTGTACTATTACAGTTATAAATACTGTATCTGAAGCAAAATGACAGGCTGGTTTTCTTCCACAAGAAATTTTTGTCAATCTGCCATCAAAAAACGAGCAAAGCAACAATACCATTACCAGCCTAAAATAGAGTAAAGTCTTATTGATCTCCAAACCAACAAAAAGGCCTGTCTTGGCTGAAGGCTGAGCAAGGCTCATATCAACTGTTGTCGAGTTGTAATCAGCTGCATAGTTAGTTACATTATGGTAATTAACTGTCAAAATGTAAATTAACTCTTCAAGCCACGTCAACCTGTCGTTAACTCTCAATTTATAACATGGGATATTCCAATCCCAAGAAGACACCACATGGTTGCCTGTCGGCAGATTTATAGCCATAGTAAGAAGAAAAATAAAAAGGAGATAGAGAACAAGAAATGTCAAACAAATTTACTTCAAGTTCAAAATAGTGGAATGCATTTTACAAATTATCACATTCAAGTGATCACTGACACAGATCTGTCAAACTCGCGCACACACACACACACATATTTACTGATAAATTACAATCTCTTTTCTCATACATTCTGTTTGTCACATGGGTATCAGAGCGTAGTCTGCACCGTGATCTAAGTAACAGTCAATCCTGTACAGGCGTGTCATCATCATCATCATGTTTTTTCTACCCATGACTTTACTCTGAAAATGGAAAACGAGTATTCTTTGGTAACACCAAATCCCACCAAGGGCTCAGTACAGGAGCTGATCTCACCTAACACGAATGATGAACCGCAGATCTTTTTTTTTTTAAAAAGAAAGAAAAAAGCAATTATGCATATGATTATATAGTTAGGATATTAATATGACCAACACCATGTAAAACAAAAATGTGTCGATATTCCACAGTTCAAATGTTCATTGTCATTGACAGTACCTTCTGATCACACTCGATGTGAAGAGGCTGCTATTCAGTCGAGCAGCTGTGAACTAATCAAGGCTGCACAAGTAAAAAATGTCCCATTTTGCAATGTCATTCATGTTACATACATTTTCTCACACACAGTTTGTGAATAAATTAGTCATAGTTCACACATGCTGGAATACATATTCAAGAAAATGTTTGCTGCCACATTTTTTTAAAACTCATGTCCTTTAGTTCATTGCTCATCAACAGTTTGTTTTTTTGGTACAAATTTGCAGCTCTCATATACACATGTGCTGCCAAATATTACATACTTTTTATTTATTTTTTTTTTAACAAAACAGCTGAGCTATCATTATCAATTCCATGAAAATCTAACAGGCAGGCAACATGTTAGTTTAACCATTGTTTGGGGCCAGTTCTGAGACAGCCAAAGTCAACCATAAAACAGTCAATGAAATGTTACATTTCTTATTAAATATTTTTAGGTATTATTATTGTTTTAGGGCCATTTCTGTGTAAAGTGCACAAATAGTAAAAGTACATTCAGTAAAAGAATATCTTTTTTTTCCCTGACAAAAAAAAAAAAAATTCATAAAAAGTCTAAAACAAATGGAAAGTTACTTTAACATCGGTGTCAAAAGTACACCTGTCACCATAAAAGACTTCTTTTCCCCCCAGTGATTTGCTACACTGCTAAGCATTGAAACTGCAATTTCTACGCAATTCCAGTACAATGATGCTGGATCTTTATAACTCACACTTGAGTTGAAGATTGACTCTTAAAATGTCATCAAACTGTTAAAACAAACAAGAGCTTTGTTGTAGGTAAACACTCTTGTTCAGATCTTTCTTAGTTCCTGAGGAGCTCAGTTTATTCTTTCATGTTCCTGAGATATTCACAATGCAATTATCATGTTGGTGTTTGACTCGACTCTGCAACACTTCAAATTGACAAGGAAAAAATACTCAAAAGATTTAAAATACTGCACTTAATTTATGCTGTTCATGTTTCACAGAAAAGAATAGCATAAAACTCTAAACTGAACTATTAGACATTTCAAATATATTATGACAGGTAACATCTTCCCAAATAAAATCTCTCTCCTTTTCTCACTAACACAAAACCAAAAATCCCAGCCATTCAATATTATAACATTGTTCATCAACTGAGGACAAAACGCCAACTGTCACAACAAGTCTGATGACTGACGGCAGTTGAGATTTTCCACAGTACTCCCTTTTCGACTAAGGGCACTAACGAAAGTTTCACATTACTGACTACTGTTTCTTCCAGATGGTCAGTGAGCGTGATGCTAGTCTGTTAACAACATAATCAAGAGGGCTGGTTGTCCAGTGATCAGTCATTTTCTACAACAGAATGCAACTCAAACTAGTATGCACACACACACACAAAGTGAAGTGAACAACGTGCACAAAACTATGCTTGGCTCATGTTTCAGTACATGGCGCTGCCCACTGGTTTTGAATCAAACATGTGTGAAGCAATGTCATGTCAGATTATCATTCCAGTATCCACTGCATACACATATTTATGAATGTAAAAGGCAACCTTGCTGGCATTTTTTTTTTATTTGTTGCTGTAGATACATTTTTTTCTCAGTCCTTTTGTTTTTGTTCCGTCCTTTGTTTTTGGTTTGTTTGCTTTTTTTAAACTCCAGTCAGACTTGTTCCACAAAGGTCAAATGATGTGTTGCAGGAACATGACTTAGTAGTCTATACAAGCCATAATGCTATAGCTTGACTGACAATTCAAACACAATGAAAGTGGTTATTTCGAAAGTGAAGAAGTTAGGGGAAAATATTACTGACAGTTATGTCATCAATAAATAGAATTGGCAGTACTATCAATCTGTGACCTTACATCAAATATAGGGCAACCACCAAAAAAAAAAAAAAAAAAAATCAATTTCATGTTTAGTTTCTTCTTTCTTTCTTAACCATAAACTCCAAGAAATAAAACTGATCATGCTCCATTCACAAAATCCTTTTTCTTTTTTTTGGGATATAGCACTGCTTTTCTATGTTAGTGGAACGAAACTACAAAACAAGTTCCCTTTAAGTTAGTCTGATGCTGCTGTTGTTTTCAAATTACTGTTGCTGTTTTACAGTCAATCTTTGTTTTAAACTCGGTTTTTCAGATTCCAACCAACACTTGCATAATACTGTCCAATTCATCTAAGGCTGAATCGGAGCGACAAAATGTTGAAAACTGAGCATTCACAACAGAAGCTGAGGAAGAGGCAGGGGAAGAACTAGACGATGTGGTGGCATCAGATGCCTCCTGCAAGGAATGTAGGAACTCGATCACCTCTGCCTCACTAAGACCATCATCTCCAAAAGCGCTGCTGCACACACTGTAAGGCCCCGGGGTAGCAGAGTTGTTGTTCGAGTCTCCTGCTTCATAGACTTTTGGAAGTTCTGGAACTGGGTTTGGTGACATGCCATTGGGAGTAAAGAGAGGCAGGGAAGGCATGATGTCCATGGCTGTACCATCAAATGTCGATGTTGATAAGGGTGACATGTCCCTAGAACCTCCAACCGTTGAAGAGTACATAAAGGATGATGATGAAAACGGTGAAGAGGCAGGATTTGGTGACTGCACACTGCAGTACAAGGAAGATGACTGGGACAAGGTTTGATCCTGACTCGCCATCACTGGCCTGCAAGGCAGCAGATCCACAACCCCTGAATCAGGAAGTGATAAATAATCGTTCTCGCTCTCTACTCCATGGGAAACCTCAACTGACATGGGCACTGGGGAAACAGGCAAAGGGAAGATGAAACTGCTCATATCTGGCAACGGATCTAGAGTCAACTGAGTCACTGACATTTCTGGAATTTCATTCATGGCTGCTTCAGAAGACTGATGAGAATCCTCACCTTCCTGGGCAAGCTCCGATTCTATATGTTTAAGAGTATTGAGGATAAGGACAGAACGTCGAAGACAGGGTTCATAACGGCGAGAGGAATTGGAGCGAAGCTTGCCCATGGACATGTCAAGGATGGACTTCCGCTGCCATGCATGGTGTTCCTCATCCTCCTCCTCGTACTTCCGCTTTACACCTTTCCTGAATGTGGCTTCCATCTTCACTGTCAAACATAGGAGGTGAACATACGTGCAATTAGGAATCAACCTCACCAGACTACACATTATTAACTCATATAAATGATTTTCTTTCAGCAAGATGTTACATCAATGCTTTATTGTCACAAGAAGATGTTAGTGATGCATAAAACATGAAACATCACACTACAACTATGACAATACAGTGTATGAGTGAATAAGAATAGTACTTACATCATAATTTATACTCTTGAATACAAAATAATTAACAGAAATGTACATCTAAGTCAAAAGATACCCTTGTCATATCTTCAGGATAAGAACTGCAATTTAGACATGCTGTGATTTCTTTCTGGTTTTAAGTCAACAGTTATAAAAGAAAGGGGAAAAAACAGGGGTGGGGGGTAAGAATAAGAGTTAGTTGGTTACTTTATTAAAAAAATCAGAATCAATATTATTCCAATCTTGCAATGTTGCAGACAAGCAAACCAACACACACAAACACACACACACAGAGTCTGAGAGTGACACATGTATACACTAGACTACACAATGACACATACCACATGAACAATTGTTAAGACAATATTATACATCTGTGCATGCATTTAAGTCAAGTGACATTTCGATTTCCCTTAAATTTAATTGCATCCTTCTTTTCTCTTACTCAGTGTTTCACTCTTTTAGTTTTACTCAGTGTCACATGTTCTGATAATGCGTTATCTTAACCTTACAATTAACAAATATCACTTTATCAGTGCATACTAAAACTAGTAAAAGCTGACTGAAATTGCTAAGACTTACCTAGTATAACCACCCACCCACACACACACACACACACACACACACAGTGACATACACACACACACAGTGACGCACACACACACAATATTCCCTTGAACAGGGTTCAATTCCCGTTCAAGGGGATATTTTCCCATGGAGTTAACATCAGTGCAGATTCCACTCTCCCCAAAAGTCCTTCAGATGAGACTATAAACCGATGCCCTTGTGCAAATGCACACAGAACATATTGCACACACGTTAAATCCTGTTCTGCTTTTCGTAAGAGAAGGCCATTGTGTGCCGGTGGAACAGATGAAAGAATTTACAAAACTGCACACAGTGATACACACGAGGACTGGATGTAAAAAAGCACATAAGTGCTTATTCCATTATCCTCAATATAAAAGAATGAAATAAATAAATAAATGAAATAAAAATAAACTCACACAAACAATGACAACAAAAAAAGAAATAAAGCAAAAAACAACAAAAGCGAACCAGTATTTCCCCCTATTCAAAGGCGCATCCTGTCATGGGTAAGCCAAAGCATCTCTTTGATGCTACATTTATAATGTTATTTACACTTACAGACATGAGTTATGTAGAAGAGTTGATCAACATAATTTCTGTGGCTTTTGGGGGCTTTTTTTTTTTTAATACAATCCCAACAAGACCAATGTGGCCTTTTACCATTTGGAATCTTATCACTTCAATTTATTTAAACTCTACTTTCTCACATCTGCCATCTATGATCTTACTTCTCACATTTCACTGGCTGGTGTATGTTCTCTTTAAAATCTGTGATACTGTTAATACTGTAAGCTCTTAAAAAACCAACAAAAACCCCCAACATTCTATTGATTCTAATGATTCCAAACTCTTCAGTCTTATCATGTCAGTACAATTTTCACAAACATGTTTTAAGACTCTGTGCTAGAAGTGTCCTTGCTATCACTCCCATACTATTATTAGTATTACTATAGCATTATTATGTTTATTATTGTGTTATTATTTTCTAATAATAAAAATCATCATCATCATTATTGTTATGAATCTATAAAAAAAATGTTAAAAATAAATTTTACTTTGTTTCTCAATCCCCCCCCCCCCCACTTTTTTTTAAGAGTCTGTCATTTTATCTTGCTAATTTTCTGCATTTCCAGTCTATTTTCTTCTCTTTTAAAAAGCTTCTTTTTAAAAAAAAACAACATCTTGACATCCAATGGTTGGTACATTTTCTACAAACTTGTACGCGATAAGCTGTATACTTAGTGAAGTACTAATAAGAATAAGACTAAGAGACTGAAGGCAATAGATGATTCATTTATCAAACAGTTAAGTCGCAAACAAATAACACATGTTCTTCTATCAGGAGTGATCTACAAGGTTCCAACAAACATACAAAATGATATACAATTGTCCTGCGACACAAAAACAGTATGTATGCAACATACACAGAAACTGAGAAAGCTTTCCTTAAAACTACATATATGTTTCAAACAGTTGTTTAGGTCACCCAATTAGCTTATTCAAACATACCATAAAACTACAACTAAACACAGTAAACAGTAAAACTAAAAGCCTCTTCCAAAAACGCCCAAAAAGTTTGTATGAAAATCAAAATGAGATAAAATTTTATCTATGAATCACTGAATGTCTGATGCAGTGATGCTGATTCAGTGATTGTTTTTCTTTGTTCTGCGACTAGAGCTCTGAGGTTCACCAATGCCGCGGCAATGGTGAGATTTTTGTGTGCAACCATTTTAGCCCACCATTAAGGTAGCTGCATTCCTACTGCAGGGATTTGTGTATATATACTATATAATATATATATATATATATATATATATATATATATATATATATTATATATATATATACAGCATATATATATATATATGCTAAATAACACTAACAGTGAATATGTTGTTTTTGTAATCCACCAACACTGATATGAATTACAGGATCTTTATAATCCCCACACTTAATTCACCAGACAATGATGGGATTCAAACTCATAACTTCATGGATCCATGGGATTGAAGTTAAACTGTCTTAACCACTCAGCTATAGCATCTATCACTGAACTATTTATGTTGCATGGTATATATATCTCACACTTCACACAATGACAACACTGCACATCGCTAGTCTACAGGTAGTCTCACACAGTCAACTATTGCCCATTGGCAGCTTTTAAAACTTTGCCAATGGTTGGTTTTACAAAATCAACAACCATGGAGCTGCTATGTTCAGCTAAGTACTTTATTTAAAATGATTACCCTTATAATGTTATATAGTTGTAACTTTTGGAGTCCTTTAGGTTTTTTGTTTTTAAACACAACCTCTCAAGCTGCTCTGGCATGTATTTGTTTCAATGCTTTGGGAACATGTCCTTTTTTCTAAAAACTATAAGTATGCACTGTCTTACAAGTTATATTAAAGGGGCTGACCCTGCCTATGACACCACACTGTGAAATCTAGTCATCAGCTGACTGAAAGTTGATGAGGAAGTACAACTAATATACTGTACTAGGAAAATCCCATAGAACTTATCACATGAAACATGAAAGATAAATAGGACAAACAAACACTATTTGATGTTGATTATGAGTGACACTTCTTCACTAAACAATGTGACCTGAGTTCGCCTGCTGACTGCCTGCAACAGTGAGTCAAGAGAGTGCGAAGTCCCAAGCTTCACAGGGACACAGTGAATGAAATCTTTTATAAAAAAAAAAAATCCCTCCCCCCCCCAAAAAAAAAATCAATACATGCATTAAAAATAAACTCCAAAAAGTTAAATGCACGATTAAGGCACTGCCCGTGAGTCATTAACAAATCACACAAATATTCGAGAGCAAAACATCTAGCATGATCAAAACATCTTCTTTTTTGAAAATCATCTCTGACTGGTGTAGTCTTTTAGGCTAAACAATGCAAAGTGTCCCGTTCAATGAAGAGAGCATAGAAGTTTCCATCAACTTACCGGTAAAGCAACGTCTTTCCGTTGATCCTCACATTGAGTGTTGAAGACCGCTTCCACTTACACTTTGTCAGTTTATATGTGATCAGCTTGGATTCCGAATCATGTTGGTTTGAATGTGATCGTGAGCAGTGGAAACGCATCTGAACGAGCTTCGGCAACACCGACGTGCAAGGCTACTCGTTTCTCCTTGGCTCTGACGTCACAGACCCGATTGCGAAGTTAGTCCGCTTCTGATTGGTCAAGAAACATTTTCATAATAATTTTACCTTTTAGAATAAATTTTCTTGAAAACTCTAGAACCCAACCTCACTGATAATCAATTTTACATTAAACTAAATATTTTGAGCTGCCTTACACATTTGTCACCTTTTGAATGCAGAAAAAAATGCAAATTTTTTTCTCCGTGTGATCGGAAATACATTCTTGAATTTACATAAAAATGCAAGTAGGTTAGAACAGCATGAGAATAGCAGAACTGATCAGCAACACCACAACGCCCACATGCAAAGAGATATTCCGACTCGTCTCTCTTGATTTGCTTAGGATGCTTAGGTCAGATTGAAACTGAGAGAGAGAGGGAAGTGATTAATTACTCGGGCCACAAATTCCCGATCTCTCCAGCAAAAGGTAGTCCGGCTGACAAAATTAATGGTTTCGTAATCGCTGCCTTCAGGGGGTGTCCACATGTGAAACGTCTCGTCATCTTGCTTTCTCGGAAAAAGAACCGGAATAGGCTAGTATCGATCAGTGATTAAAATAGACAGGTGATTCCGGGTGGGAAAGACGGATGAGGGTTGATCGCCATACTGATCCGCCTTCCGTTGTGTTCTAGGAGTTAAAGAACACTAGGCCTAACAAACAAACAAAACCAACACGAAATCTAGACGATTCATGAGAAAACAACAAGGAATGTTCACAGTGGTCGTTTCTCCCGTAATACATCTGCTTCAGTGATGAATTAGAATACCTCAAATCATAATAATATTTGTATGAATAAAAATTATGTATCAATATTTGAACAGTACAGACAGTAAACTGTGCGTGTGAATTCAACTAAACCTACTCATACACACAATGAACGTGCACAGCACCCCCACCCCCAACCCACACAATTATGTACACACGTGCACACGAATAGGCCTACAGGCACACTGGCAGCTTGTGCGCTCGCTCTCTCTGGGTGCTTATTCATTATCCTCGAAATAAAAGAATCTCTCTCTCTCTCTCTCTCCTCTCTCTCTCTCTCTCTCTCTCTCTCTCTCTCTCTCTCTCTCTCTCTCTCTCTCCTCTCACACACCACACACACACACACACCATGTGCTATGGGCTTTATTTTATTTTATTATCATATATATCCTTAAGGGCCGGGACTGGATGTAAAAAAGCACATGGGTGCTTATTCATTATCCTCGAAATAAAAGAATTTGTTATTGTCATTGTCGTTGTGTGTGTGTGTGTGTGTGTGTGTGTGTTCTTCTTGTTTCGTGTGTGTCTCTCTCTCTCTCTCTCTCTCTCTCTCTCTCTCTCTCTCTCTCTCTCTCTCTCTCTCTCTCTCTCACACACACACACACACACACACACACACACACACAGTCAAAGACATTGTATCAAACAATGAACATATCGACTCTTCAAAGCGAACGTTGAATGTGAGCTGCATATGGATATAAAATGTTTTAGGGACTGTTCGATAACAGTTCGTCTTGCTTTGCTGCTAAGTGATGGATCATTCTTAATAATAATAATAATAATAATGTATGGAATTTATATAGCGCTCAATCTTGTAAAACAACAAATCAAAGCCTCATATTATTTTTTTTATATCCAGGACAATGGAATAAGCACTCATGTGCTTTTTTTTTAACATGCAGTCCCCGTGTGTATGCGGTTTTGTCAATTTTGTCACCTGTTCCCACCGGCACCCAATGGCCTACTCTTTCGAAAAGCGGAGCAGGGTTTAACGTGTGCGCAAGATGTTCTGCATGCGTTCACACACGAGGCCTCGGTTTATAGTCTCATCCAAGAACTTTTAATTAAGAAGAATACAGGCAACATGTGTAAGTTGTTTAATGTATTGGAAGATTAGGAGCACCATTATAAAGAGTTGTGTTCTGTGTGATTATTTAAGGCTGTAAATATTTGGACTTTTATGATAAACCATAACGTATGTCATTCTGCTGAAATACGGTTGTGTTCATACCAGTCGCAATTTGAGTTGGGTTGGTTTTTTTCACTGCCTTGAAAATAGGGCTGGACTTTGTTGAAAATTGGGGGAATTGATGGGAAGAAACGGAATACTGAATTTATGATTGTTTAATGTAGACCATTTGTCTTGATTAAGAAGGACCCATGTTCATATTTGTCGTGTTTTGGCAGTTGCCACTTATGCCATGAGGTTTTGTTTTGTTTGCTGTGTTTTGCCACGCTTTTTAAAAAAAAAATCTCATTTTAGGGGCTTGGAGGCCTGAAGTCAAAATACTCTTTATTGGGGGTAAAAGTTTCAGTTTGCATAACTTAAAATTAAAAAAAAAATTTTTTACCATGCCCTCACCAAAAAAAAGTCAAGAAAATTGATTTATAGACAAGTAAACAAAAGACAAGCAAACAATTTACAAAGCAAACCAGATGTAAACTCATTTTCAACATACAGAAAAGAGGTCTTAGAATTTATCCCTTAGATGCTTCTTTTGAAGTTCACTTTGAAAAGGGAGTTAAACCCCTCATCACAATGTTTCTTCCTGAATAAGCAAAGCTTGACTGTATAAGAGTTTATTGGAGAGCCTGGGCAAGAACAGTCTATGAGTATGCCTGCTTTTATTTCCAGAAAAAAATTATCACAATTTACTTTGAGGCTTTGCTATTTACTATAATTAGTGTGTGTGTGTGTGTGTGTTGTGTGTGTGTGTGTGTGTGTGTGTGTGCATAGACAACTTCTTGAAATATAGACTGCATTTGAGTGGAAGGATATCTAACTCTTTGAAGTTGGTCCTGGTGAGTATATTAGGATACAATCTTGTTAGTTTGACAACTCTTTTTATGTAGACGGTTTTTCACTCTGTGTGTGTGTGTGTGTGTTCTTCCTTGTTTTGGTTAATATAATGAAGAAAAGTTATAACATTATGGTGGTTGGGGTTGGTTAAAAAAAAACAACACTTTTTATAAGTGTGTGCATTTTTAACTGATTGTCTTTCAATATATATTTTGGGGTGTTCTTATGGGTTTTTTAAAATTTGTTATTTTTGTTTGTGGCTATGGTTTTTTCTCTGATTATTTTGATCTGTATGTACGTTTCACAAGAAGAGATTGCAAGATAGTAGATGCTATTCTGCGTATGTTAATTCAGACACCACTGAACACCACCAAAATAACCTAGCAGCAGTGCAGGGCCTCTCTGGTTGGTGACCACATGGCAGCCTATAACATTGATAAGCTCCCTGAGAAGTTCTGACCGTGAGGATGCTACACGATGAGCTTGACTATAGTCAAGGCAGAGGGATTGACATGAGCTGCGTGAAGACAGCAAGACAGGAACGTGGCAGAAATGAGACAGCCAAGAAGAAGAAGAAGAAGAAGAACAACAACAACAACAACAATAACAACAACAACAACAACAGTTCTTCCTCTATTTTCGTGTGAGACGTGGGTCCTAACAGTACATCAAAAGAGAAAAATGACCCCCCAAAATCGAATAAAATACCTCCCCCGAGGGGATGCCGGGGGCCTATCAGTATAAATAGCATCCCCACTTTCTGGAAATTCTGTGCTAGAAATTTCCTCTTTTCTATCCCTCTCTTTGTTCCTTGTTCCTTTTCTTCCTGTCACCTCCTTCTTGTCTATTTTCTGCCTTCTTGGTCCATTCTCCTGCCTTTTTTCCAGAAAGAACTTAAAAGGTAACTATTCTCTCTTGTGCCGAAGTCGGATGCGCTGGGCCTGACTTGTCAGGCGCTTAACGGCAGCGTGACGCATTTGCGCTCATATCTGAGCGTTCGACGAAGAAGAAGAAGAAGAATGAAATACCATCATAACAAAAATGATGGCACAAAAACCCACGTCTTAAGATCTACACCCCTTATGGGGCGCGGTATTCTGCGTGTATTAATTCAGAGCAGGTTCCACCAAACACCGCCAGAAGCAGCAGAGCAGGGCGCCTCTGGATGGTGGCCACTTGGCAGCCTATGAAATTGATATGGTCCCTGTGAACTTCTTGACCGTGAGGATGCTTGGGTCTAGGCCTAACCACACCCCACCCACCTAGGAGGAGGAGGAGGTTTTTCAAGGACTAACATAATAATAATAATAACAACAACAACAACAACAACAACAACTAATAAAATAATAATAATAATAATAATAATAATAATAATAATAATAATAATAATAATAATGTATGGAATTTATATAGCGCTGAATCTTGTAAAGCAACAAATCAAAGCGCTCAGATGACTTTAAAAAAAAATATCGAGGATAATGGAATAAGCACTCATGTGCTTTTTTTTTTTTTTTACATACAGTCCCGGTGTGTATGCGGTTTTGTAAATTTTGTCATCTGTTCCCACCGGCACACAATGGCTTACTCTTTCGAAAAGCGGAACAGGATTTAGCATGTGCGCAAGATGTTCTGCATGCATTCGCACACGGGGCCTCGGTTTATAGTCTCATCCGAAGGACTTTGACATTCAGTTCGATTTTTTGGTCAAACTGGGAAGAAAGGGCGAGGCTGTGAATCGAACCCAGAACCTCACGGTTTACTTGT
This sequence comes from Rapana venosa, assembly GCA_028751875.1. Taxonomy (NCBI): domain Eukaryota; kingdom Metazoa; phylum Mollusca; class Gastropoda; order Neogastropoda; family Muricidae; genus Rapana; species Rapana venosa. Next base: position 30,948,531 of record CM054138.1, read on the forward strand.
TGGCAGGCAAACGTCTTAACCATCCTGCCACCTTCCTTCCTATGTAGCCAGCCAACAGCAGGGGTCAGCCATCTTTCCTTATCTACTGTGTTTTTAAGCTTTACCATATTGGCCCAGGCCAAAAGCTGTGTCAGTTATCGATGTCAGCTAATTCCCAAAGGCCTACACTGAAATGTTCTTATGTTGTAAAAATGTTGTGTTCAGATTGCCTTCAGCCATGACAAGCTCTGAACATAACAACCTGCACTCTCCTTTAAATGAGACCCAAAAAAAATTCCTCTGAAGTCGAGTATGGCTGCCTTTATGGCGAGGTACTTAAAAACAGTCATACACAGCAAACTTCTCATTCAGTAGTGTGTAGTTTCAGTCTCGCAGTGATTTCCAGGTTGGATGAGTGAGTCAGAGTACATATTCTGGGTGACCCCCAGAGTGTTAAGCTGGAGAACGCACAACAACGTTAACAACAACCTTTTCCATCCTCCTTTCCCTGATTGCCTGTCTGTGTGGGCATGTATAGTAGTGCTGACAACACTTTGTGCAGTAGACTTAAGTCTCCTTGCGTGTAGTGGAAGAGCTGCAGCCTCCTGAGCTTTGAGAAACCTGCTGACCCTGGCAACCAGTCGAGACCTTGAATTCAGCAGCAGGGAACTGCCTGACTGACTTGGACTTGGCGCCGACCACTGTAGGCAGAGTATAGCTTTCTTCTTCTTCTTCTTCGAACGCTCAGACAGCATTTGTTATTGTTTGTCCTATGAGCAAAAATGCGTTGCGCTGCCGTTAAGCGCCTGACAAGTCAGGCCCAGCGCATTCGGCATAAGAGAGAATTGTTATCTTTTAAGTCCTTCTGGGGGGGGGGGGGGGGGGGCATGAGAATGTGCCAATAAGGGAGAAAATAGGCAAGAACAGGGTGACAGAAAGAAAAGGAACAAGGCAGAAACATAGAGAGGAATAGAGAAGCGGGAATTCCTAGCTCAAATTTCCAGAAGATGGGGATGCTATTTATTCTGACAGGCCCCTGGCATCTCAAACAGGGGAGCGGAGTATAGTAGGGTGCCGTAGGGTTGTACGAGGGTGGGTTGCTGTGGCCTGCTCTAGCTCTAAGCACCAAGTTTTCTCTTACTCTGGAGGGAAGAACAGAGGTACCTTACAGGTTGTAACCTGCTTTCCTGTGACTGTCTGTCCCAATCATATAACCCCCCCCCCCCCCCCCCCCCTCGTGAGGATGCCAGGAGCTCTTTCAGTACAAATAATATCCCCACCTTCTGAAAATTCTGTTGATAGAAATTTCCCCCTTTCCTATCACTCTCTTTGTTTCTACCTTGTTTCTCTTTAGCTTTTTTCCCCTGTTACCTCCTATTTCCTTTGTTTCTTTTTACCCTTACCTCTCTCTCTCTCATGATAATTTTCTGCCTACCCAGCCCATTCTCCTGCCTTTTGTTCTGAAAGCAAATCAGAACATTTTTCATTATTTTGAACTTTTTACCCTGAAGTTGCAATGCGTCTGTCGGCTGAGGCCAGCAGCAGGCAGAATTTCCTTTGCAGTTACAAGGACAGGGGGAAGACCAGGCACTACGCATTTTATCAATTTGGTCATATTCGCCCCACCCTCCTGTCCTTTGAGAGTGGGGGAATAATGGCTGGGACCAGTTGATGGTTCTTCCCCACTTGGCAGTAGTAATGGCCAAGACCGCCAACTGCTGTTTTGTGGGAATCCCAGTTGAATATTAGAAAGTTTGTCTTTGATTTAGATTTAGATTAAGAGAGAGAGAGAGAGAGAGAGAGAGAGAGAGGGTGTGAGTGTTCAGATAACTGACCTCTTAATGTCTTCTTTTTTGTGGTCTTCTATTTTTGCTTTTTGTTTAATTTCTGTAGGTTTGAGGTTTGGGCAAACATTTGTTTTGTTATTCTTGTTTTGGTCTGGACAACAGTTTTTGTTCTGTTTTGTTTCATTTGGTCCCTTGTATTCGTTTGTTTCTTGTTTTGGTCTGGACAACAGTTTTTGTTCTGTTTTGTTTCATTTGGTCCCTTGTATTCGTTTGTTTGCATCTCCAACCCGTTTTATTTTTCTCTCTAGTTTCTGTTTGTTGTTTTACTTTTGTCTTTCTAATCATTATATTTATTTTTTGGGGGTGGGTGGGCACAAAACAGACGCGTTTAAGCTTGTTTATTATCTGGCAGATTAAGGGTGGATTCCCTGGCCCACATTATGACCGATTCTTGAAGATTATGTCAGCACAGCTGACATTCGTGGGAAGGCTTATTACGAACCTTTGCCTTGCTGATGGCATTGATACTTTTTGGCATGCCATGAAGGGAAACTCGTCAAGCTTGCACACGCAAGAAGACATGAGGGCGAGAATTTTGTTTCCTTTTCTTTTGGTAGTGGTCTTTTCTTACATACAGGCACTGAGAAACTGCAATTTGAATTGTTGAGACAGAAACGCCGTCTTTGCTTTATTCATCAGATCTGTCATGTGGCCCAGGCCAAAAGCTGTGTCAGTTATTGATGTCAGCTAATTGCCAAGGCCTACACTACAATGTTGTTATGTTGTAAAATGTTGTGTTGAGATTGCCTTCAGCCATGACAAGCTTTTAACATAACAACCTGCACTCTTCTTTTAAAGGAGAAAAAAATCCTCTGAAATCGGAGTATGGCTGCCTATTTGGCGAGGTACTTGAAAATAGTCATACACGCAAACTTCCATCCGGTGTGCTTCCTATCTCACAGTGATTCCCAGGTGGGATGAGTGAGTCAGAGTGCACGTTCTGGGTGACCCCCAGACTGTAAAGCTGGGGAACGCACACAACAACAGATCTGCCATTTTGTTGTTCAGATCCCCAGCGTAACACCCTGGGGGGTCACCCACAATAATTATGCAGTCTCACTAGGCCTAGTTCCCCTTGGGAATCATTGAGAGACCATAAGTACACACTGGACGAGATGTTTGTATGTATGGCAGCTTTTTATAAATAATCACCATGTAGTAGACAGCCATATAAAGGAAGGCGACTTCAATTTGACCATCCTATTGTATTGTGATGTCAAGCATGTATACATATTTGCCGCTCTGTGTAAGTGTGCGTGTATGACTATGTGCTTATGAGCATAGGCATGTGTGTGTGTGTGTGTGTGTGTGTGTGTGCGCGCGTATGTGTGTCAGTGTGTGAGAGATCACAGACACAGCCATACCATGCGAAAATATAAAAAGATCGACAAAAAAGAAAAATGGGTGAAGTGATGAGAAATTTATTCAATGAAACTGGAGGAAAATGAACAACACGCAATGTACAATGAAGTAAAACATTCTATAAAGAAAAAAACACACAACAAAACAAATAAAAACCAACACATCAATAACAAAAAATCGGTAAATCACAGTGGCATGTAAGGTACTTGTCTAAGAAAAAATAAAATAAAATAAAGGAGTAACAAGTGTATGAGGAACAAAGTAACAAGAAGAATGACCGGTGAGCAAAAAACCGTAAGTGTCTGAAACAATAGCTAAAAGTTCTAAAACTGTGAGAATTAGATTTTAAAAACCCAAACCAAACCCAACCAAACTGAAAAATAAAGAGTACTGTTTCACTGGTGCTAAATCTTGTCAGTGCTCAAGAAAGTTATCATCAACAATAATTACGGTTCTTTGCATATTGAAACGTCAACAAATTCACATGATTGCTTTAAAATGCCAAGTGAAACAAATCATGTACACTTGACCAACTGCTGCTAAAGAAAATCAACCCAAACATACGAAGTAAATCGTGGTATAATTTGTCCTCACCTGGCAAGTTCTGAGATTCAGTCAGATATAATTCAACTTAAAGAGCAAAAGAAAACCCCAGAAAAAAACACACGAAGAAAAAGTGCTTATCTTTCAATATCATATGCAGGAAGGTGAGCTCTGGGGGTGGGTTGGGTGGCATGCCGATTGGGAAGTTAAAAAAACTAACGCTTAATTAACTAACAGCTTAATCTGACCTACCAAGAGTTGTACAGAATTTCCTCGATTTTCTTCTGAAAACTAACACTTAATTAACTAACAGCTTAATCTGACGTACCAAGAGTTGTACAGAATTTCCTTGATTTTTTTCTGAAAACTAACACTAACAGCTTAATCTGACGTACCAAGAGTTGTACAGAATTTCCTTGATTTTCTTCTGAAAACTAACACTTAATTAACTAACAGCTTATCTGACCTACCTACCTAGAGTTGTACAGAATTTCCTTGATTTTCTTCTGAAAACTAACACTTAATTAACTAACAACTTAATCTGACCTACCTACCAAGAGTTATACAGAATTTCCTTGATTTCTTTCTCGATAACGATCTAGATACAGGTGGGTAGTTACAGCTTATCCTACGTTTATAAAGACAAATTGATTCTTCTGATAAGATTAGATGGTGGGATAGGTACAGCAACTTTATAAAAACAAAATAGCAAAGAAGTTGTACTATAGGGACAATAAATTTCAAATAAAACAAAAATAGAATATTATATCACATATTATGATAATACGATTATATATATATATATATATATATAATAAATATGATATATATATATATATATATATATATATATATATATATATAAATCTAAGAAGGAAGGTGGCAGGGACGGTTCAGACGTTCATCTGCCTAACAAGTCCTTCGGATGAGACTATAAACCGAGGCCCCGTGCGCGAACGCACGCAGAACATCTTGCGCACACACGTTAAATCCTGTTCCACTTTTCGAAAGATAGGCTTTTGTGTGCCGGTGCGAACAGATGACAAAATTTACGAAACCGCATAACACGGGGACGGGATGTAAAAAAAGCACACGAGTGCTTATTCCATTATCCTCGATATAAAAGAATAAATAAATAAATAAAAATAAACAAGTAAACTGTGGGGTTCTGGTTTGACTCTGCCTTGTCCTTTCTTCCAAGTTTGACAGGAAAATCGAACTGAATGTCAAATCTTTCGGAGGAGACTCTACACCAGTCGGACCAGTGTGCTTATGAACTTGCGCACATCAAGAGAACCCACAACAGTTGCAAATCAGAGAGAGAGCAGGGAGGTACCCCCGAGCTGTCCTAGCAAAGTTGGTAAAGTTCAATTCCCAACTGTATCCCCGTAACGGAACGAGGATACCTTAACAGTGGGGGTGAAAAACGGTCGTATATGCAAAAATCTCTCTATTGGTGAACCTGGAGCTCTAGCAGAGAACTGGAAAAAAAATCTTATGTTTTGTTCTATTATTTCTTCAACTTTGTCAATGTATCTGTGATTAGTTAATTATTGAATTGATTACAGGAGGGCAGGATAGCCTAGTGGTTAGAGCGTTGTGCTCACGACTTGACAGCCCCGGATCAAGGCCGGGTTCAAGCCATCACCGACATCCCCATCAAGGGGATACCCCCCCCCCCCCCCCCCCCCCGAAAATCCTTTGGGCGAGACTATAAATTGAGATCCCATGTACAAACACATGCAGAACATCTTACACACACCTTAAAACCTGTTCTGCCTTTCAGAAAAAGTAGGCCATTCCTGTCGGTAGGAACGGAGGATCATGTCAACCTCCTCACCACCTCAACCATAAGCATACTGGTGTCGTGTTTAGATATCATCCCTACAGTCAGACTGCGGTGAGCAAAAAACGGTCACATAAGCAAAAATGTCATGGTTGGTGAATCTTAGAGCTTTTGCTGAAGAACGAAAAAGAATTTAAAAAAATCAATCCTAGTATTTATGGTTACGGCTGATAGCTGTGGGAGAGGTCTCTCTAGGAAGATCGAGTCACCACATTGTAAAACAAGGTAAAGGTGTTCCATAAACTACGAGGTCGTAGGGAAGTCAGGCATCAGAGACCTAACTTCTCAAGGAGCCAGAATATTGAGGCCAGTGCCCATCTCCTCTCCCTCCCTGCTTTACCTTCCCTGACCCTACAGAGGACAGGTACCCATTTAAAGCTGGATGAACTGGGGGACTGTACTGAAGCCAAGGCGTGCAAACGGTCATCCATCCAAGTGGTAACCACGCTCGATGCTGCTTAACCTTATCTGGGGGAAAGCGAGTGCTCTTGACCACTGAGCTATCCAGTCCCCACACCACATTGTAGAGTCACCCATTTCATACCATTCTGCTTGTGCATTGTTAATTCGTCTCCCTGCATGAATGATGCTTTTTTGGTTTGATTTTTTGTGTGTGTGGTCAGGAACAACTCTCTTGTTAGCACAAGGATTTTTGTTTTTGTTGTTAGCTACATACTAAATGTATGCTCCATACAGGATCATATCATCTGGATCATCAGGACAAGAAAGAAGGCTACGAATATGACCTCACCACTTCGTAGATGCACAATGGAAAAATCTTATCTTTAAAAAAAAAAAAAAAGCAGGAAGGTGGCAGGACGGGTTAAGACGTTCACCTGCCTAACAAGTAAACCATGACGTTCTGGGTTCGATTCTTTGCCTTGCCCTTTCTAGTTAGATGGAGGTAAAAAAAATCACACAGAATATCCCTATCTTTCGAAGGAGGTTCTAAACCAGTCGGACTGACTTGTGCATGTTAAAACTTCAGAGCTGTAGCCAAGAAACTGGAAAACTCTCCCACCCCCACCACCCAAAATCAGAAGTATTATATCATATGAAAGATTTAACTAGCTCTGGGTCTTGTGGATGGAACTAGAAACCGGCTCTTTTAAGACAAAATTAGTCGGAATGAATTTCCGCCAGATCACCGATCAATATTATTTTCATCATTGTAACTGCCGATAGTCTGTCTAACTGTGAAGGTCCTTTTACGGCTGGCATGGCTTTAATTAGAGTAAAATCACATCAATGACAAAACCTACAGGCTAATAAGCTAAGGACCAAGACACTGTGTGCAGCACCTAATGCCTATGATCTAACCCCGTCTAAAAACGTGAACTTCTTTGTCCAACGCTTAGACAGCAACTATGTTGTCTGTCTGTCATAAGAGCGAAAATAAGTTGGGCTGCTGTTAGATGCCTGTCAAGTCAGGCCCAGCACACCCGACTTCAAGCATGAAAGTGTGAACTGAACCTAAGGAAATGAAAAGGAGCATGTTCCATTGGAACTGTCTGCAAACGTAGCTACGACATGTCTCTGCCATGGGCCTATGTCTCATTAGTAATGCTACGCATCCCATCCCGTCCACCCCATTTCCCCAAACTAACAGCAACCAAAACAAATCAAAACCAAAGACAACACCAAAACATTACAGAAAGCAAAGTTGTAATTATCATTCATTCATTGACCCCCCCCCCCCCCCCCCCCAAAAAAAAAAAAAAAAACCACAACAACACCCAAAACAAAACAAAAAAAAAGGACTGGGGTAAGACCTCAATATGAACACATAAATTAAAATGATCACCACAAAAGAAAGAAAAAAATCCACCAGTGGTCAATGATTTCAACACCGAAACTAGATCATAGCGAAATGCGTCTGCTCAAAAGTGAATAAAACCTTAGGCTAGCATTCAGACACTCCTCATTTGTTGTATTTATCTGTGCTAAAGATCATTCAATGGCAGGTGCCATGGTTTCAATATGATTTTTTTTCTTCTTCTTCTTGACATTCTTTGGAGAGAAAACAACAATAACTGCAAGATTTTCTAAAAATGACTTCTCAAATTCTTATACATCAGAATTTCGAAATCGTTTCCAAGAATAGCACAATTCCTGAGAAGCAAAACCAAAACGTTATAGATTCAATACATTGGAATAAAACAAAAATAAGATCAATAAGTTTGGAAAAACTGCTGATTGTGAAATAGGCGCGTGCTGATGAAAACATGAACACTTCTTACAGGTATAAATGATATGATCTGGAAAAAACCTCCCAAACAAAAACAAAACAATAACACCACCGGGAATACGTTTCTGCTTTGGTAACAAATAAATAAAAATACCCTTATCCAGATTCGCAGAAGACTTGGTATTTATTATGTGGACAAAGCATTTTTACGTGTACTAGTTATGCTTTCAATGATTGTGAAACGACACTTTAGCACAAAGTATTCATCATAAACAATACGTATATCAAGTTTGATTTCGAGCGCTTGTAATGATAACAAATCACGATGAAACAAAAACAAACAAACAAAACCCAAGCAGGCTGTAGATGCAAGGGCCGGTCTTAGAAAAATGCTCTGAATTCGGCTAGAAACTAAAAAAAAGTAATGATGAAGGGGGAAACCAAAATGAAATAATTTTTTTTTTAATAGTTAGAACCAAAGATTCTTACAGTCTGTCTGCCACTGAAAAAAAAAGGGCAAACGCACAAAACAAAACAAACAATAACCTCCCTTTCCCCCAACGCCCAGACAGCAACTTTTCTTGTCTAACATATGAGCGAAAATACGTTCGCTGCTGTTAGGTGCTTGACAAGACAGGCCCGGCGCATCCGATTTCCGCGTGGCCCCCTCTCCTAAGTCCCTACACACTGAGAATTCTGCCCACAATTTGAGTTAGTTGTTAACAGCAGAAGCACAAGCTTTTACTGAGAAACAAACCATAGTAGCATTGGTTTTTTTTCCTTCTTTTTTTTCCTTAGCATTGGTTTGCGCTGGAACACATTACCTGAAGTTCTGTTAGAACTGGTTTTGAGTCTAAGATAGTATGAACTACATACAACAGACTACTCTCGGAGAAATTCCTTCATACTCAATGCAAACACCTAACATGTTCTTTTTCTGGTGGTTTGATTAAAAACAACAACAAACAAACAACGCTGAACAAACCAACCCCCCCCCCCCCAATGAATTTATAAAAAACCAACTCCATTTTAAATCTTCTTGGGGACAAACTGACATAAGTTCTAGCTACATCTTAATTTAACAAAGCGGTTTTACTTTCACATGATAGAGGAAATATCAGCCATGCAACACTTTCTACAATTCAGTTCAAAGAGGACCCCCAAAAAGAGAGAGAGAGAGAGAGAGAGAGAGAGAGAGAGAGAGAGAGAGAGAGAGAGAAAACAAGAAGAGGAAGATGATGCAACTTCCTAAAACCTAGCTTTCAACTTCTACCTAACAAAATGATAACAAGCAGGCATATTGTCCACTTAATACTGCTCTCTATTAAATGCCAGCAAAAGCTTATCAAAACTCTCAACAAATTCCCCACCTTTAAAAACACTAAAGGGTTAATTTTGGGCTTAAAAATCATATTGCTCTTTGTCAAGTGATGATGGCAAAAAACGCTCCAAACCATTGTGTACTGAGTACTCATTCTACTGAAAGCTAATTCAGGTCACAAAAAACTAAACTGTGTCAAAAAAACAACAACACAAGCTAGAAAACAATCAAAGGCTATTATTACCTGTGTAGTAGGTCCATTTCTTGTTTACACTACAGTTAAAAAAATTTAAAAAAAGAAGAAAAAAGCAAGCACACACCAGTGCTTATTCCATTATCCTGATATAAAAGAATAAATAAATAGAATACAGCAAAAAGTATGTGTCTATCAACCTAAACAAACCCCGAAACATTTCCCACCGATTTTAAGCGCTTTGATTTGTTTAGTGTTTTTTGGTTTTTTTTTACAAGATTCAGCGCTATATAACTTACATATATTATTATCCTTTTCTGAGTTGCAGGGGAGCAGGTTTAACAGACTGCACAAAGATGGGATCTGCAAGTTTTGTTACACTGATGGGCACAGTGTTGTCACTACTTCTTTCAGCCCCCGGCAACGTTTCGTTTCCTTGTCTAAAAACCTCTGCCCAAACCAGGATCTAAATTATGGCGGTTATCAATTAAGGGTAGCAGAGCAGCGTGCTAAAAATTGAGACCATTGGTTGTAGTTAGTAACATTTCCATTGAAATAAGAGACAGCAATAGATAAAGGGGAAGGGAGAGAGAAGAGAGAGAGAGAGAGAGAGAGAGAGAGAGAGAGAGAGAGAGAGAGAGAGAGAGAGAGAGAGAGAGAGAAAGAGAGAGGAGAAGAGAAGAGAGAGAGAATAGAGATAGAGCCAGAGAGAGGATGTAGGTGGGTAGTTTAAGTTCAACAGAACAAATTTCTCATTTGTTTGAATACCACTGAGTGGTTGTAACACTTTTTAAATACAGCAATATAAGTCCCGATGAGTGTGAAGAACCAAATTAAGATGTGCACACTGGTTAGGCGTATATTAAGAAAACAGTATCAGTTATTAACCCCCCAAAAAAACCAACCAACAACAACAACCCCCTCCCAGGAGTAATAGTAGGCATGCACTGTAGTTTTATATAAAAAATAGTTAAGGGATAGGTACAGGACCCCCCCCCCCCCCCAAAAAAAAACTGGTTAAGAGTGACGAGCTCTCAAACATTTTGCTTCAATTTCACTCCAGATAGTGTATTGCTCCTTAGACTTGTTATGCAACATGAAAAGAATGGGTTTTGTCCCCTGCAGCCAATATCAATGGCCTTAAAATCTGATTTTTTTCCAGGCAGAGTTATCTAACATGAGAATCGTTCAACCCCATGAAATAATTGTAAAAAAAATTAGATGAAGAGCATATTACCATAAAAGTGTATGATTAAAAAAAAAATCCATAATGAACTTGTTACATTCAGAAATCCGGAAAATGTGTGAAACTTGTGTAAAAATAAAAGCTTCTCTAACACAAACTCCTTTTAGTTCTTAATATGAATCTGGATTTTCTTTCTATATTTTCTTAATAAAAAAGACTATGACTTTAAAATTTCTAAATATATTCACATACACAGGTCAGGATTTTAAAACACATAAAACGCAGCCTAAGTAGTTGACAAAATATCAGTGAAAATACACATTAAGGAGGGAAAAAAAGACAAAAAACGACACAAAAAAAATCCAAAAAGCACAGCATATTCACATATGTACTAGCGAACATTTTCATGTTTGGACAAATCGAAGAACACACACACATATACACCATGGTACCTGACAACCTCTCATGAAGTTTGGACGGTTGAACGTTATTTGTTTTCATCTACTGACAGTTAACAACACCAAATACAATGACACACATCGATTCATTAGTAAGATAAGGAATGACACTGAACAAATCAAACACAAATCTGACATCAATCAAATCTTCTGCTTTCTTAACACAGAACCCAACAGAAGAGAGCAAGCGCTAAAAAAAAAATAAAAAAAAATGCAGCTATTCTCTGAATGCTATATAGACAAACTTGGAAACCAAAAAAATGGTCACACTAAACTCAACAATAAAAAAGAGAATGTGCAAATAATCCTACAATCATTTCCATTGTCTTTTGTTTGTTTTGTTTAATAAACCAGAAAAATGCCAAAAGTGGAGTGAAAATTATTACAGGAGAAAAAAAAAAGAACGAAAAGAAAGCACTTGAATCACAATACTTTACTCTCATCTCATCTGCTCCCGTAACCCCCTCCCGGTTAGAAGGGGCACTGCAGTGATGAACGTTGCACCAGTTGGCTTCATTTGCGGTGGTTGTGGGCAAGCACACTTTACTATGATACAAGTAAAATAGATAAACACTTTTTTTCTTCTTCCCCCCCCCCCCCCCTTAACAATAGTTTACACTGATAACCTGGGAACTGAATTCTGAAACCCAAAAGGTACATCGTAAAAAAAAAAAAAAGCCCAAGAGATGGAGGTGGAGAACAGGCTTCAAGTAAAGGGTGGATGGCTGTGTTGGATATCCTTAACTCATTGAGGTTGTGCCGAAGCTTACTCCTCTCCTTCACTGTGACGTGCCAAAGCTTAAGACTGGCAGAATTACAAATTTTTAAAAATACACTAAGTGATGTTTAACTCAATGGAAAGTACTCTGGCCTTTAGGGCAATCATTTATCTAAACACAGTTGCTTTCCTTGACCATAAGCTTGCCTAGTTTGTGTCTGTTGGCTAATTTTGTTTGACATGTCAACAAGTGATATCTTTGGGATTTCAGGCTTTCCAGTGTTATGATTCTTATAAAAAAAAAAAATCTGTTAGACAAAAACTGACATCAGATGGACTCAGCCAGCTTCAGGGAACTTTACTTTGGTGAAAAATCATCACAGTGCATCTATTTCACTGCGACTCCATTGAGTTAAAGATTATGTCCTCAGCTAGTTATTTTATATTTTTAAATCATGGCAGAGATTTCTCTGTGTGAAATTCGGGCTGCTCTCCCAGGGGGAGAGCGTGTCACCACAAGAGCAGCGCCACTCATTATTATTTTTTATCTTTTCCTGTCCCCAACTGTATTTGTTTCCCTATCAGAGTGACTTTTTTTCTACAGAATTTTGCCAGGGACAACTCTCTTGTTGCCGTGGGTTCTTTTACGTGCGCTAAATAATTATGTGTAACACACAGGACCTCGGTTTATCATATCATCCGAAAGACTAGCACCCAGACCACCACTCACGGTCTACTGGATGGGGGAAAAAATTTCGGGGCCCAAACGGGGATCGAACCACCGCACACTTCCGACCTGGGCTTTTCTCGATTTCTAGGCAGGTGCGTTACCTTTAATAATAATAATAATAATAATAATAATGTATGGAATTTATATAGCACTGAATCTTGTAAAGCAACAAATCAAAGCGCTCAGATTTTATTTCATACCACTTTAAGTCACGGCAGATTTCTCTCCGTGAAATTCGGGCTGCTCTCCCCGGGAGGAGCGGGAGAACGCGTTGCCACTAGCGCTGCGCCACCCTTTCACCCTTTTTTTTTTTTTTTTTTTGTCCTAGCAAACCATCAAGAAGACCAGGTTCTACCTGCCAGTACACATCTGGAGCCTGACCTGACCTGGTATGAAATGAAAACAGAAGACTGGGTTTCTAGCAGACAGTCAAGGCATAAGCTCCCCCCACCCCCCTGCATAGACACGGAGACTGGATGTAAAAAAAAAAAAAAAGAAGCAAAAAATAAATAAATAAAAAAGGCACACTAGTGCTAAATTCCATTATCCTCGAAATGGAAGAATGATAATTTAAAAAAGAAAAGAAAAAGTATACGTTATGTAGCTTGACTGCAACACGGATGCAGGTATTTCCCAGAAAGCAAGTTTATTTATAGAAAAGGAAGCAAAGGAATGAGAACTGGGTAGGTGTGAGTTGGGAGGGGGGGGAGCAACGAAAGCATCTCCCTTGAAACTTTCCTTCTCTCTTCATCCTTCGCTAGAACTCTGATCAAAGGTGAGATTTTTTTGCGTACGCGAAATATTTTTTACCCACCATTAAGGCAAGCACATTTCAACTTTGGGGGAGTCCCCTGAAATTAAAAAAAACAACCCCAAACAACCAAAAACAACAAAAAACTGGGGAAAAAGTTTAAATGACATTTCTAGACAAACGGGTAAAGAAAAAATAATGGTTTGTTCTTCTTGATGACTAAATCAGTACTGAAACTACCAATGAATGATTGTTGCAGGCAGCTTCAAACTTGAACAAGAAGAAGAAAAAAACCCGCAACAACAAAACAAACCCAAACCTCTGGCTTCAAAACAAAGTTTGAAAAAAGAAAAGAAAAAAGAAGAGAAAATGTGGTTCTGAATATGCAATTTCCCCCCCTACGGGCTTATAAATAATGTGGTCATTTTCTGAGCAGAGGAATGAAAACATGATGCACAGGATATCAATAATCATTATTATTTCTGCCTGAAGATTTTGGATAATCTTCTTACTGCTTTGGGCACTACAAAACATTAAAAAACAAAAACAAATAAATCCTACAAAAAACCCCACCAAAAACAAATTGATCCCCACCCCCAACCTCCCTCAAAAACAACAGTAACAAAATAAGACAAAGAGAGTACCTTATGCATGATCTGGGATACGGACTACAACACCAGATCACGCTGTAACTGCTAAACATCCACCTTCTAACAAAAACACGACGAGTTACCATCTACACAGTATACATTGTTCAACAACAATAACAAAAAAATATTCAAAGAAACAACAAAGCAGACCTCCCTAACAAAATAAAATATTTAAAAAATGGCTGGGAAAATATAATTGCAATGTAACAAGAAAAAGACCGTCCTCCAATTCGAATGAATCGATACAAAAATATAATTTCCTAATATACAATTTTCAAAAAGAAAAAGAAAAAAAAAAGGGTGCAAAACCTGATCATCACATGACTTAGTTATTAAAAAGATCAATATGGTATACATAAAAAAAAAAAAACAACCCCCAGAATTCTCTTTTCTTTCTATAACAGTTTTTGCCCTACGCACACATCCATTTCTTTGATACTAACACACAAGATTTAACAAACAAAAAAAAGAAAAAAAAAAAAAGGAGATGATTTTGTACACATGATTGCGATCTATATACATATGCACACAAAGAGAGTGACATGACAGTTCAGACACTAAATCCACCCCCCCCCCCCCCCCACCTTCCCCAAATCTAAAAAAAAAAAGACCCCCCCCCCCCTTGTTCCAATTCTCTTGCTGCCAAGTGGTTGTGTGATTTTTGGATAACAAGTTATGTTCAAACAGTTTACATACATGAAATACACTGAATTATTTTTTTGGATTTTGTTTTGTTTTGGACAATGCACAAAACAAAAAAACCACAACACAAGATCAATACTAACATACACGCAACAAAAATATGATTCATCCATGAAAAACAAACAAAATAATCACACACACACACACACCAAACATGGATTTGAAATACATTATTAAAAAAATAAATTTGTCGCACAATGAATGAAAAACAAAGAAACGTTAAAACTTTATCATGGAAAATGAAAATGGTATATCAGATAGTGGGGATGAAGTGGGTGGGAAATCGTAACGTATTTTCGCTCACACAAGAGACAATAGATACTGAGTGTTTGACAAACCAGCAGCAGAAGAAACAAGAGAAAAAACAACAATGAGAGAGAGAGAGAGAGAGAGAGAACGAGCAGAGAAGTGAGAGAGAGAGAGAGTGAGAGAACGAGCAAGAAAGTGAGAGGAGAGAGAGAGAGAGAGAGAGAGAGAGAGAGGCTTTCCCAAACAGAGTCGAGGAGCTAACCTTGCAGCAGTATTTCTGTTTTTTTGAGTGTGTGTGTGTGTGTGTTTTAATTAACCCCTGTTTATAAGCGCTTCGATTTAAAAAACAAAAAAAAACAAGATTCAGCGCTATATAAATTCCATATAATTATTGTTTTCAGTCATTTCAGGAGACTGGATTAAAACTGTTGGACACTACCACCTCAGTATAACCTAATCGAACGATGGTTTGAATTTCACATGAAGTTGATTATAGCCCTACTACCATGAGGGCCAGCCACATCAGGGCCGATCCCTCAAATTCAAATCAAATCAAAGATTTCCCGAAGATGGAACGTGGCTACCTTAGAGGTGGGGCAAAAAATGATGATCACAGCATGTACCACAAAATCTCAGCATGGGTGAACCTCGGAGCTCTAGCCGAGAAAGTAAAAAACAAAATTCAAACATGGATGGTGGTTTGATATTCTTAATGTTTTAACGCTCTTGTAAAAGTGTGCCATAACCTAAATGGTCATTGGGCAGTGAGATGTCAGAGACCTCAGATTCTCTAGGGGCCAGCATATTATTGAGGGCGGTGCCTATCTCCTCTCCCTCGCTGTTTGACCTTCCCTGACCCTAAAGAGGACAGGTACCCATTTACAGCTGGGTGAACTTGACCTTTTAAGAATTAAGTGGTTTACAGCTCAAATCTGGTAGTTTTTTTCTTCTGCATTTTCCATTGTGTGCTAATGATAAATCTTTCAAATGAGGCATTAACTCAAGGCATTACATGCAACATGCTTTTGGTGCGTTTGAAGCAACCTTGACCATCACCTATCCCGTTGTCCTGTGGGGGCACCAATGAAAATTTTGCAACCAGCTTCCCCCATTCCCCACAGTCCTCTGTTTCCCATTAGCAATTAGTTCCACTTGAGGCCAGTCCATTCTCTGATGATGTCTTCCCATCGTTTTCTCTCTCTGCCTCTTTGTCTCCCTCCTTGTACTATTCCCTGCAGGACAGTCTTGGCCAGTCCAGATGTTCATGTGATGTGCCCGTTCTTCATATGGTCCTATGGCGTTTTTGATTCTGGTTTTCACTTCCTCATTAGCAGTGTGATCTCTCTATGAGATACTAAGGAGTTTGCGAAAGCACCTCATCTCCATTGCCTGTATCCTTTCAGTGTCTGCTGTTATGGTCCACGTTTCACATGCGTACAAAAATATGGACATGATCAGGGAACACATCAGTCTGACCTTGAAGCTGATGGCGATGTTCTTTGTTGTTCCAGAGGACTTTCAATTCTGTCATTGCCGCTGCTATCCTGGAGAGAATTTCAGGTTTTGGTCCTTCATCCGAAACTATAGCTCCCAGATATTTGAAGCTAATGGACAGTCTCAATTTTCCTGCCGTCTACCCAGTTCACCCAGCTGTAAATGGGTACCTGCCCTCTTTAGGAACAGGGAAGGCAAAGTAGTGAGGAGAGGAGAGGAGATGGGTGCTGCCCCAAAAGCTGAGGTCTCTGACACCTCTCTCCCTAACGACTGTATAGGTTATGGAACACTTGAACCTTTTTTCATTGTTTGAAAACTTGGTAGAAAATAAGCCTCCCTCAATTTTTAAGCCACTGGCAGAAATGTATGGAATTAAATTTTTTTTTTTTTTAAGCATAATATGTTGGCTTTTAAAGTTTCAAAAGTTTATGGATTCAGACACTGAAGCTAGTGTAGTAAAATGTGAAATAAGTTACATACTTTCTGTTTTTGATATGGTTTTATGTTTTGTTTTTATTTCATCTATTATATATCTTAACGAATATTGGGTGGCATTGATATTAGCCCAACCTTTTTTTTTCCATTTTTGCGCGCTCATTAAAAGCTTATGCCCATCGCAAGTATAATCCTCTCTCTCTCTCTTTTTATTTATAAAAAGAGTACTTTTTATAAGTTATGCTTGTACTCACACTGCTCGCATTGCAGTTAACATTTTTTCTGAACGAAAACAAAATTCAGCTTAAAAATGTTTTCTGGTGATTGAATGCATGTTTAAGTACATGTCTCCCTTGCTCTCTTTAGTGTTACCTCCCAAATATCAAGTCCAGTGAAACTACCGGAAAAAAACAAAACCCAAACAACTCCTGCCTATCACCTCTAATCCCAAAGAATCTGATAGATATAAGTGACGCATCTTCAGATTTGTTTCACAGCACCTTTTTTTATACAGTCACCTGGACGACAATGATGTAACTTTTAGTTTTGTTAACTATTTTTTAAAAAAAAGAAGAAAGTTTTTGTTCCTTGGCTAGAGCTCCCATGTTTCCCAATGATGAGATTTTACGAATGCGACAATTTTTACCTAACATTAAGGTAGCCATATTCCAACTTCAGGGATGGTGTCTAAACATGACACCTGCGCGCATGCAGTTTTTTTTGGTTTTGTTTTTAAAGAAAAGAACTGTGTCATTTGTTCCTACCGGCACGAAAAGGCCTACTCTTCCAAAAGGTGTTCCACTGTTTAAAAAAAAAAAGTGTGAGGAAGTTGTTTTGGGTGCGTTTGCACACAAAGCCTCCTCTCGTTTTACAGTCTCATCCGAAGGACTTTAAGGGGGGAGTGGAGTCAGTAGGGATGTTAACTCCAGGGTAAACTCTTCTAAAACAGGTGCCTCTGTGGTGGCTTGATCCCAGACCGTTTATTTATTTTATTTTATTTATTTTATTCTTTTATATCGAGGATAATGGAATAAGTACTTATGTGCTTTTTTTTACATCCAATCCCCGTGTGTATGCAGTTTTTGTAAATTCTGTCATCTGTTCCCACCGGCACACAACGGCCTACTCTTACGAAAAGCGGAACAGGATTTAACGTGTGCGCAAGATGTTCTGCGTGTGTTCGCACACGGGGCCTCGGCTTATAGTCTCACCCGAAGGACTGTTGGGGAGACTGGAGTCTGCACTGATGTTAACTTCAGGGGAAAATATCCCCCTTTAACGGGAATCGAACTCGGGTTGTCAGACTTATATTTCAAGCACAATGCTCTAACTGCTAGACTACCCCATGCTCCAGTTTTGTTAATGATAAAAGTTTGGAGAAAAAATTGGGTGGTGGGGTGGGAAGGGAATGGGCAGGGTAGTCTGGTGGTTAGAACGTTGCACGCATGGGGGGCAGGATAGCCTAGTGGTCAGAACATTGCGCTCGCAATCTGACGACCCGGGTTCGATTCCCGTTCAAGGGGATATTTTCCTCTGGAGTTAACATCAGTGCAGACTCCACTCTCCCAAAAAGTCCTTCAGATGTGACTATAAACTGAGGCCCCGTGTGCGAACGCACGCAGAACATCTTGCGCACACGTTAAATCCTGTTCCGCTTTTCGTAAGAGTAGGCCATTGTGTGCCGGTGGGAGCAGATGGCAGTAGTCACAAATCTGCATACACAAGGGGACCGGACGTAAAAAAAGCACATAAGAGCTTATTCCATTATCCTCGATATAAAAGAATGAATAAATAAAATAAATATGATTGTCCTGGATTGAACCACCAAGGAGGTGCCAGTTTCAGGAGATTTTACCCTGGAGTTAACATGATCCGACCCCACTCCCACAAAAAAAGTCCTAAAGATGAGACAATAAACCGAGGCCCCATGCGCGAACACAGGCAAAAAAACATCTTGCGCATATGTTAAAAACCAGTTTTGTCTTTCGGAAGAAGTGTAGGCTAATTTTGTGTCGGTAGGAATGGATGAAAAAGTTTTTAAAAAAACCAAACTTCTGCATACAGGTGATGTGATCAGACACCATCCCCTAAGTCGGAATGTGGCTACCTTTACGGTAGGTAAAAAACTGGACGCATACACAACGATATCACCATTGGTGAACCTTGGAGCTCTAGCCAAGGAACAGCCAAACCCCTCACCCCCACCCCACAAACCCCCCCCCCAACCAAAATCAGTCTTCTCATCTGTTTTGAGAGTTACTGCTATCTCCTAAACTGATACAACATGGAACTTTTTATCATTCATGGAACTGATATCAAGTTATCTTAATTTCGGCTTTTTACAATGTAAAAAACATGCAGAACGAAAAGGTAACATTGCAGTTAATAATCAGTAGACTTACAAGTGGATCTTCATGGGTGGTTGAGACTGTCAAATACAGATATGAGTGAGAGAGGGAGAGAGAGAGAGAGAGAGGGAGAGAGAGGGGGAGGGAAGAGAGAGAGAGAGAGAGGGGTGGGGGGAGAGAGAGAGAGAGGGGTGGGGGGAGAGAGAGAGAGGGAGGGAGGGAGAGAGAGAGGTATGGAGGGAGGGAGAAAGAGAAACAGAGACAGGGAGAAAGAGAAACAAAGACGGAAGGTGTGTGTGTGTGTGTGTGTGTGTGTGTGTATGTGTGTGTGTGTGTGTGTATGTGTATGTGAGTGTGTAAAAGAGAACCGTCTGTAAGACAGAGTGGAAAAAAACCCACGAAACAAAAGAACAAATAAACAAACAAAAAACAAACCATTTTCAATATAATGAATGTTCTTTCATCACAACACTGAAAAGTTAAAAGAACTTGGTGGAAAAAAAATACAACAACAAAATAAAGACAAGAATAACAACAACAAAAAATTGGGGGCATTTCATAAATTACAATTCACAAATATGTATACATACACCTATATACATGCGAAGACAAAAAATAACATCACTGAAAAACTCTCACCTGCTGTGACAAAAACGACAGAGGCAAGTTATACACCGAAAAAAACGAGCACACATTTTTTTCCTTCCTCAAGCAATGGAAATAAAAAACAAAAAACAACTTCATATGTACATGAGAACTCATGTAAACAAAAAACAACTTCATATGTACATGAGAACTCATGTAAACAAAAAACAGCTTCATATGTACATGAGAACTCATGTAAACTAAAAAAAAAAAAAAAAAAAAAGAGGCGAATGACAGTTTTTGTGAAGAGGGTACAGACCACTGTACATAAAACTTAAAAGGAAAAAAAAAAGTTTCTGTAAAAAATGAACGACGATCTGGACATAAATGAGATCACAAATATTGTGTTGAAAACTTTTTTTTTGTTGTCATATCAAGATGTCATACATTATTAACATTACGCATAATATATTTTTTCTAAAAAGTTTCTGAAGACTAGGTTTACAGTCGAACGACCTTAAAAATGGTAACAAAAGTTTGGGAAAAAAAAAAAATCCTCTAACCCCCCCCCCCCCAAAAAAATCACACTGAACAAAAACCTAAAAATTAACTCTACAAAGAATTGGGGGTGGGGGGTGGGGGGTGGAGGGAGCAGGATAGCTTAGTGGTCAGAGTGCTGCCCTTGTAATCTGAAGGCCTGGATTTCAACCACTGTGGAGACACCCGTTTGAAGGGATTTCCCTCCTTGCAGTTAAGGAAGGTGGCAGGATGGTTAAGACGTTCGCCTGCCAACAAGTAAACCGTGAGGTTCTGGGTTCGATTCCCAGCCTCGCCCTTTCTTCCTCCCAGTTTGACAAAAACATTGAACTGAATGTCAAAGTCCTTCGGATGAGACTATAAACCGAGGCCCCGTGTTCGAACGCATGCAGAACATCTTGCGCACATGTTAAATCCTGTTCCGCTTTTCGGAAGAGTAGGCCATTGTGTGCTGGTGGGAACAGATGACAAAATTTACAAAACCGCATACACATGGGGACTGGATGTAAAAAAGCACATGAATGCTTATTCCATTATCCTCGATATAAAAGAATAAATAAATAAAATAAAAAGTACGGGTTCCCATCTCCAGAACGTCCTTTGCAATGAGACCATTCACTGCGAACACATCTGAACACACAGAGAACACCTTGCGCACATGTTAAAACCCCCATCTGTCTTTTAGAAGAGTAGGCCATTACGTGTCAATAAGAACGGATGACAAGAGTTTTAAAAACGCACCCACACTGCTGGTGTTGTGTTTAGACATCATCCATCCAGCTGGAATGTGGCTACCTTCATGGTGGGCAAAAACGGTCACATAATGCAAAAATCTCATCCTTGGTAAACCTCAGAGCTCTACTAGCCAAGGAAAGAAAGAAAGAAAAAAACAAACAACCAACCAAACCCTCTCCTCATGAATAGCTATCATTTTCCAAACTGAAAGAAACCGAATCAAACATCCGAATGAGAAGATGTTACAATCCTGCAACGTTTGACCAACATTTTACTTTTCTACTTCCTTGGGGACAGGATAGCTCAGTGGTCGGAGCACTCGCTTTCCCCCAGCCAAGTTAAGCAGCGTCGAGCGTGGTTACCACTTGGATGGGTGACCGTTTGCGCGCCTTGGCTTCAGTACAGTTCCCCCAGTTCACCCAGCTGTAAATGGGGACCTGCCCTCTTTAGGGTCAGGGAAGGTAAAGCAGCGAGGGAGAGGAAATGGGCGCCGCCCTCAATATGCTGGCCCTAGAGAAGTGAGGTCTCTGATGCCTCGCTCCCCTACGACCTTATAGGTTATGGGACTCCTTTACCCTTACCTTACTTCCTCGGTGCCCACTCGTTTTTTTTTTCTTACTTCACATTTGGAAGTAGTTCTCTACAACCAATTCCAAATTTTTTTGAAAACTGAACCAAAATTTACAGACAAAATCCCTATCCCCCCCCCCCACCAGTCCTAAATCTAACTACACAGTCAAAGAAGAATAACGAACACATGACAGTTGACATTCCCCTGTTTTCTAGATAATCTAAAATAGAAGAAAAAAAATAGCTCAAAGCAAACAAAGAAAAATTAACAAGATACATTGCTTAAAAAAAAAAAAAATCACAAAGTCCAAGCAATCTTAAAAAAAACCTCAGATGATGACAAAAAGCACGGAGAAATATTTCACTGTCTTCTCTTCCAACTCTGCTGCAACGGTTTTTTTTAAAATATATTTTTTTTAACCATACATCAAATTGATTGTAGATTTAAATACGACCACCTCATCAACAACATTAACGAAATGACGATGAAATAAAGAAACAGACTATAACGAGCAATCAAAATGCTCCAAAACATAGTGCATGGAATATTTCAACCGATCAAACATGGCAACATGAATGAATACATGACACATTGTAAAGAAGTAAACACCAATCATCCACAAAAAAAAAAAGGAGCTATACGTTATTCACCAGTAATAATTTCTCACAATTAATTACAAAATATGATATGCTGTTTTGTGGGGGATTCAGTTACATATCTACATTTACACATATTGCGTTGCACAGTAGCAAAGCGCTCTAATGAATCCACATTGTGTATGTATACCTACGACTGAAGTAGAACCATGATTGTACATACATAAGACAATGCGCTCAACAGCAATAAAAAAAAAAAGTCCAGCTGAATTAAATTAAATATTTTAGCAAAAGCATGTTTTTGATAATAACCTGTACACAACACATTTTGCGACTTTTTCTCTCTCTCACAAATTAAGCAGAAAACAGCTTGCCGTTTCTTTTCTTTTTTGTGTGGTTGAAATTCCCAATTATACAAACGGACACATTTTCACACACGCACACAAACAAAATTATCTACATAATGAGCACAAGTCATGTTCTGTACACCTTTTGAGACAAGTCATGACGTTGAAGTATATTACAAGCAACTATGCAAAACAAACAAGCAAAAAAAGACAGATTTATTATATATTCGAATGTCATTAAAAACATTTTTTTATACACACAATCTACACCATAAAATGTGTCACCTTCAGGGTAGCACAACTTCATGTTGATTTTTTTCCCCTTTCTGACACTCCACCCCCACCACTGCAATAAATACTTCTTTGGTCATCTAAATTATTTCAGTGTGTGTGTGTGTGTGTGTGTGTCATTTTTCATTTCATTCTTTTATATCAAGGATAATGTGTGAGTGTGTGTGCGCGTGCGCGCGTGTGTGTGTGTGTGTGAATGCGCGCGTGCGTGTGTGCATGTGATAACTGTTGTGCTCTACCAACAAATTATCATTTCAAATTGCCCCGAAGAAGTCAGCATTTGTGAGACAACTGTTGTTCTCTACTAAATCATTCAAAAACATATTTAGAGCAGCGGTTCGCCAATGGTGAGATTTTGCATGTGGAAAATGAGCAAAGATCGTTTCACACATGCAGCCAACCCTCCAGCCGTGACAAAGTACACAGGTTGCCCACCTTCAAGGTGGCCACATTCCAACTTCAGGGAAAGTTATTCATACGATGCTAGAAGACTCATTCTTATTCAAGCTGTTATCTTGTTCAGAGGCGGGATAAGACAATTCCTGAGTAGACCCATTGGATTTCACAAGGAAATTTTTGTCCATGACCAAACACATCTTGCAGACTTAACGTTATATTCCAGAATGGTGGTAACGCAAATTATTTTGAGCGGTTACAAATGACCATGTTCCTTACTCAGTGGATCAGTCTGTGTTTGAGAGAGTAAATCTCTTTAATTTCAGGCTTTGAAATTATTGTAGTGGTGTGAAGCCTAAGAATAAAGTCTAGAGCACCCTGAAACAAACAAAATCATTAAAAAAACCCCTTTATTACAGACTGAAAAACAAACCACCAAAAGCTACAGAAAAGCAACAACAAGATTCTGAACAGTCATTAAAGTCTCTTTAAAAAAAACAACTTTGAAAAAGCAAATCGAAGTATGATTGTTATCAAAATGTACGCTACAGGTAAAGGACTCTACACCATGTGAAAAGGCTGCTGATATATATATATCCAAACAGTACAAACTCATTTTATCGTGAAATGTGTCCCATAATACCAAATGCAAACTCTGCCCTACTCTGTCCATCCACTTTGTTTCATAAAGAGCGCTTTGATTTGTTGCTTTACAAGATTCAGCGCTATATAAATTTCATACATTATTATTATTATTATAAACAGAAAAATGATTTTTATCAAAATCTATACTGCATGTACCGATTCTCCACATAAAAAACCCACTAATCTTTAACAATACTACAGACCCATGTCCAAATGAAAATGTGTCTCATTACCGAAATGCAAACTCTACACTTCTTTATCCAACAACCCATTACTTTATTTTGATAAGACTGCTTTCTATTCCTTTATCTGTTTTTCCACAATGTGAAACAAGTTTGAAAGGAAAGTCACCCCATTTTTTTTTTTTTGGCTTGTATGTTTTCAAACAGGATATCCTACATTGTACCAACAAGCATTGAAATTTCCACACCCCTGTCCCAAAATAACATACCTCACTTACATGTAGGACTAACTGCCATTCAATCTTCCTGGTCTTTTTTGAAAGTCAATGACTGAATATTTGTGGCTTGAAAAAATATCGAAGTGAATACCACCACTTGAGGTGGCTTACTATTTGAATGCTTATTCCATTATCCTCGAAATATAAGAATAAATTAAAGAATAAATATTTAAAATAAACTTTTAAATGTTACAGCCTGAAATGTTTACTTCTGGCTAAATTATCTCCAGAAGTAAAATGTGCTCGCATACAAAGTAAAGCGCGCTCATTTAAAAAGTATTATCAGTACAGAAAAAGTATTGATAATTAAAACATAGATAAAATAAAAGCACACACATACATATGCTACAGAAGAGATGGATGGCTCACATTCACGTCAGACTATACAAAACAGCAGGATAAATATAAACGACACAGTGAGAATTTCTTCCTCCAATATTTTAAAGGAAAGATTGTACATTATGGATGTATACAGCAAGTTGCAAAGACTTGGTGGCATGATAAAAAGTCCACATGACAATGAAGAATGGCAATGTTTTTATGCAAGACTATTTTTCAATGACTATAACACCCTGCTAATCCAGCGTACAGTCCTTGTAGGAAATTTTACAAACTCGGTTATTGGCAAAATAGATGATTTCCAGTGGTGTTAATTTTGTCAGTATTGCTTGTAATGACAATGACACCTGCCGGAAAAAAATACCAACTCAACACGCACCATTACTAGTATTTTGTAATACTGGGTTTTTACATAATATTCACTCCAGAGGTGAAAATTGAGAACCTTCCTGGGGCTCTGGATAAATCGGTCCTTGCAGTTAGTTCCACAGACTGTTTATCCCTGCTCAACCTTTTCATTCCAGTGTCAGAGAGTCAATACGTGTGTTTAAAATAGATTTGAGACTGTTTGTAATTTACAGTCTAAGCTGTCTACTATGAGCAATGACAGCTTCAGTCTGGTTTTTTTTTTTCTTTCTTCTTCCCCTTCTGTAAAATAAGAACGGAAACATATTTTGGATTCAGAATAACTCTTTCAAGTCATGTAGGTTTTTGTTTTTGTTTCGTATGGAATGTCATCTAGCAAATCAGCTAAAAGCTACCAACTTTAACCCTCGTTCATTAATTTTTAAACAGACCCCACCCCCTCTAAAACCAAACCACAGTTTGGACCAGTTTTAAAGTTGCCCCTCTCCCTGCAACCAAATACTCCCCCTTTCTCACTAACACCCTCCCCCACCTTCCCCCATGCAACCTAAACAGCCCAAAACACAAACCAAAAATCCCCTCCCACTAAAAGAAAAACATACAAACAGAAACCAAATAATCTCTTCAATGCATTTGGAAGAAGGCAGGAGGAGAGGGGTGAGGGTGGGGCATATGCAAGAATCAATTAACTGCAAGGCCCTGTGCACCTCTGTCTCCCCCCCCCCGTAAGAAATGTGTCAATACTGTTTCTAAGGATTTATTATCAATATTAATCTTTTTAACATCTGCTGCTTGAATTTATGAAGGAAGAACAGTTGGAGAGTAACAAATATAATAATCCCACCCCTCCCCCCTGAAAAAGGTATCCTCATTCTTTCACTCTGGAAAAAACACAAAACCAAAACTTCTAAAAATGTTTATAAACAATTTTTAAAAATAGAAAAAATGAATCATCGACAATTTCAAATTATACCAAAAATGAAACAAAAACAAATAAAAAGCATTTATAATGAATTTTACTAAAATTCTGCTTTCATCATAATATATGTATCTTTGTTGTAGATGTTTCCTAAAATGTAAAATAAGGTAAAAGAAGGGGATTTTTATTCATTTGTCTGACAGGAATATGCTGAGAAAGAGGGAGAGAGAGAGAGAAAGAGGAGAGAGAGAGAGGGAGAGAGAGAGAGAGAGAGAGAGAGAGAGAGAGAGAGAGAGAGAGAGGGGGGGGGGGGGGAACTGGAAATAAACTTTCCCCACACCCCGATGATGGCAGATATTTCAATTTATAATTCACCCCCCCCCCCCCAAAAAAAAAGATCCAGTAAGAAAAAATATGGCAACATACCAACAACAACAAAAATATACAACTCAAATAAATATGTTAACACGTTAATTACAATTCAATAAATTAAACTTGGTGACAAAAAGGCAGACCATCATGAATAAATACCCAAATCGATTTGACAATTTTTTGAATCAAGATCCGTTTGATTTTTTAACCGCAAGCAACAATAAAATATGGAACTTCGACTGAAATAAACAAAAACGAACATAACATAAATGGTTACAGACTATACAGGTGAAGACCGAACAACCCCCCACTCCCTCCAAGTATAGTTTTTCCCTCTCTTTGATAGAGGAACAATTTCTAACATGATTTGTTTCCTTAAAAAAAATTAACACACACTGCAAGAAACATTTATCTATATTTTCTTTCC
This sequence comes from Rapana venosa, assembly GCA_028751875.1. NCBI lineage: Eukaryota > Metazoa > Mollusca > Gastropoda > Neogastropoda > Muricidae > Rapana > Rapana venosa. Next base: position 30,975,117 of record CM054138.1, read on the forward strand.
TTCCTCCTTTACGAAGATGGATTGCAGTTCTAAAAGAGTTACTTCTAAAAAATAATTTCTCACAAAGTCATGTTGGGGGTCAGGATAGCCTGATGGTTAGAACACTGCGCTTGCAATCTGACAACCCGGGTTCGAATCCCGTTCAAGAGGTTTTTTCCCCAGGAGTTAACATCAGTGCAGACTCCACTCTCCCCAGAAGTCCTTTGGATGAGACTATAATTAGTATAATCTGAGGCCCCATGCATAAACAAATACAGATCATCTTGCGCACACGTTAAATCCTGTTCCGCTTTTTGAAAGAGTAGGCCATCGTGTGCCGATGGGAACAGATGACAAAATTTACAAAAACGCATACACACAGGAACTGGACATTAAAAAAAAAAGCACAGGAGTGCTTATTTCATTATCTTCACTATAAAAGAATAAATAAATAAAAATGCTCTAAGTCATTTACTAACTGAAGTCATCTCTTGTGACTGTAGAGAATGGATAAAAATTTCACCATGAAAATGAAAAAGAACCTTAACTTCAACAGCTTATGTTCATACTTTCATAAACACACATACAAATTTTCCTTGTTTCTGAAAAACTTTTTTCCCCCTTCTCTGTAGACACAAGATTTCTTGTTCAGAATCATACAGAACTTTACAAGTAAACTCTGTAACGATTCCTTTTTCAGAACTGAGATTAGCTTTCAACATAAATTTTGTTTTTGAACAAATAGACAAAATAAATAAAGATGAATAAAATACAAATATTTAGATTGTCACAGTTTGCATACTTCTGCATGTAATTCAGTGCATATCTCTGTGCTATTTCTTTCTCTGGGTGTCTGGGTGCTAGTGTCTTTCTGTGTTCACGTGTGCATTTTTCACGCAAGCGGTGAACTCCAGCTTAGTGGCATGCACATTCCCTTTTCTCTGCAATTTTGCATGCAGGTTAGCTTCTTGTGAAGTTCTTGGTCGTGAGTTAGGGTTTGGATGGTCAGCTGAGTAGCAGTAGCTTTAAATAGGAGGAGGTCTCGACTTGAGTTAGGAGGAGGAGGAGAGTCAGTCTTTGGCTGAAGTTCGTTGGTCGCCATTCCAGCGTGGGCTGTTGGGCGCCATGTGGTGTTGTCTCTATTTGGAGAGCAGGGATGGGAGCAATACCTTGGAGTAGTTCAGGCTCCTGTGAACCCAGTCTTCATTGTTGCGTCGTGTCCGTTCTGTCAATGTCTTCCTCAAGGTGCAGGAGTGCACCGTACTTCCCGTGGTGTTGTGCCTCTTCTTGGACAGCAAGGGGAGCAGTCATCTTTGATGTGGTTCAGGCTCCTGAGAACCAGTCTACGTTCTTCGTTTGTGCTGTCCGTCTTGCCAACGTCTTTCCTGGGGTGCAGGAGTGCACTAAATTCCATTCCAGTGACAGGTGAGGGACGTTCCGTAGATATGATTGAGTTCCGTGATGGTTCATTGTGCTGGTTGTTGCTGAGTGTCTTGTGTCAATGCAGTGCTTGGATGGTTTGGTTCTTGAATAAATGAATGTAGAATGTTTTCCAGGGAGGTTTCCTCTGTTTTAGGTTTATTGTCTATTGGGTAGGCTTAGGTTTCTCCTTTAGTGAATGATAGGATACGTTCTTTAAAATACGTTTTTAAATGCTAATGTTTTGTCTAGAGAGAGTTCTCACTAGTGTTTAGAACCCTCAGTATTTCTTAAGTTTAATTGATATGGGCAAGTCCTGAGTAATTTGGGATTGAGTGCTATGTTGTATGTTAAGCAGTTGTGTGTAGTTATTATTTTGTTGTAAGAACAATTCTCTCTTGTGGAAGAATATTTTAAAAAATATTTTAACTTAACTGTATTTGAACATAAATAATTATAGAGTATACATTAGATTTGATTTAAATTCGAAATGTAAATGATTCTTTGGGGATACATGGTGGAGTTTTTGGCTGAATAGACAAATTGTCAACCTGGAGGAAGCAAGGGAAAAAACCCTAGTTGCCTTAGTGCTAGGTAACGGCAAGTATTGCCTGTTCCAGGTTCCTGTGGGTGCCTCCAGCGGTGGAGTCGTGCATGGAGAGGGTGCAGCCTGGGGTGCCCTGAGGAGTCACCGAAGGCTTGTCCTTGACCCTTTATCCCCTGGATCCACCTTCCCCCCCCCCACGACCCGTTTCTCTTCTCCCTGCTGCCCTGTCCACCCGTGACCCTCCTTGAGAACTTCAGCCAGCCCTGAGCTACCCTACGGTGACCGTATGTGGAAACCCGAGATGTGACTGTGAGGGAAGTGGGAGGGGAACATTCCTCAAGCGGGTTTCAGAACTGTGCAGAGAGGGGAGGGGGTTATAAAGTTAGGAGTGAGTGTGGCTGGAGATGGAGTCTGTGTGTGTGGAAGCGAGTTTTAAGTATTTGTCTGATGTGATTGTTTTTGGATTTTGGAAAGTAAAGTCTGGAACTTTTCTTCTGTGTTCTGCGTTTGTTGTTGTCGGGAAGATAGTTAGGGAATGCGTGGGGGGGTTTAGCCACAATCCCTTACGAAGCCTGACATAGATATATAATTATATACAAAATCTTTAATATAAATAATAAGATGTATAACTCTTCTCCCTGAAAAATGGGGGGGAGAGAGAGTCTTAATTGTATGTATCATTATTTCCTTTGAGATACAATATTATCAAGATAGTCGTTATTCAGTGCAAGCACTTCTGAGTGTGAAATGGACAGCGAGTTGACGAGTTGAAAAAAACAAAAACCCCCCCAAAAAAACCAAGCAAATTCTACCATCCACTTTGTAAAAGAAAACAACAACTACAACTGTACTACAAACATGCAACCTTACAAGCATGTTCCAGAAATCCTCTTCCACCGCCGAACACCACCTACAAACTAAACACTGATCAGCTTCAATGATGGAACAAAGATTATTTTGGATGGTGAGACAGTGGTGATGGGGAGAGAGGGGAGGGAAGGAGAGGGGCAGAAGATAAGGGTGATGGGGAAGATATGAAACGAATAAGACAACACACGGCAGATACCCTTGGTTAGAATCCAAGGTCAGTCTAAAATGTGGAAAAATAGTGATAAAGGTTATTAATAATATTATCCTCTTTTTGATCAAATAGTAACGATTCATGCACATGAATGGAAAAAAAAACAACCCCAAACCAAACCACAACAAAAACCGGAAGAAAAGAAAGAAAAATAGTACAAGCATTTTCAGTATTAACATCACAATCAGTGCATCAAAATCAATGTTAGCACCCTCAAGCATCAGTAACAGTACTTTTTTTTGTTTTGTTTTTAAATAATATATTACAAAGAAATGTTTACAATTACAATGATGCTTTCTGTACTTTCAACTCTGTTCTATTTTGAATGAGAAAAAAATAATTGTGAGTTTCTCATTTTTGTATTCACACTTTTAGAGAAGGGAGAGAGAGAGAGAGAGAGAGAGAGAGAGAGAGAGAGAGAGAGAGAGAGAGAGAGAGAGAGAGAGAGAATTTTTAAGGTTTAAACAAACCAATGTCAAGTCTTTTAAAATAAAATAATGACATATGACCAGGTCGCTTGGTGCCCTCCAAAAATGCCTTCAACACGGCAGCAACTACAGTTCATGCACATTCAAGAGACTTTCTCACATGAATGAGAATAAAACCACAGTTCACCAATTTCAGGGGTGAACCCCCCCCCCCGGCAACATGTTCACACTACTCTGTTTTAACAGTACACACAGAGTCGGTCCTTAGATTGAGGAACATCTGTGACAACACGCCATTCTTTCTGTCTCTCACCATCTTTCCGAGTAATACCATGTCCTTCTGTTACGTGCGAATGCTGCTTCATACTTCTGTCCGTGAATATTGTTTCTACACCAACACGTCTTCTTTACACTGATGATTATTCACAAAACACCACACATCCACAACAGTTTTATCTGTGTTGCTCTTGCTGGTGTCAGTACTCTTCAGGATATCACTTACACATGTACACAACGTAAATTAAAACAATCAAGACCTAGGCAATTCATGATGATCAATTCACTCAGCAAAACAAGACACAGGAGCTGTACAAAGAGTTCGGAAAACCAGATGAGGGGCGACTCTCGTCAACGCAAAAGTCAGAAGAAAATAAACTTGCTGCTGAGTTTTTTGTGGTGATTGAAACTGAATGCCAGTGCCATCAACTGTAGCTGATCACCTAGAGTAAAACTGGAAACGAGGGAGACCAGCTACTCCAGTAAGCCAGTCCATCTTCCCCTCACCAGTCATGGCCTTCACGTAACAATGCCTGTCTGCTTTCACAAATAAAGCGCAGAAGCATTGGAATTCATCACCACTTTTTGCTAACAACGATTCTGTTTCCTCGCTCTCCCATGTACTTGTGTTTATCAGCTAGTAACGCAGAACAGAACACTGCCCACAAATGATGAGACAACACACACACAAATGCTGAGAGAGAACAAAACAAGTGGTACTGCGCATACGACAGTCCTGCAGGAGGGGTCCTGATCTCACACTCACACCCACCACAAACACCAATCACTCTCGTCGGGTGCGTTTTCTCAGAGACCCTGCAGTGTCACTTTCCGCTCCTCTCTTGACGTGTTTCGGTTGGACCTGCGACTGTGCCGTCAGCTGCAGCTTGATGGCATTAGCGTTCAGTTTGGTGGACATCAGGATCTTCTTCAGACCCTTCATCTTCTCGCTGCGCAGCTCCAGCGCCACATGCTCCTGCATGGAGAAGAAGTCCGACTCGGAAGGCAAAGCGTGCACAGCGTCCGAGCGTTTGCCGCACAGCATCATGTCCGCCGGGCTCTCGGCCTTCAGCATGGAGTCCAGGGACAAGCCGATAAACGAGGTTCCGTTTGATTTGCTGCTGAGGAACTCGTCAAACTCGTCCCCCGTGTCCTTGGCCGAGAAGCCGGCAGCCGGGGTGGATGCGGAGGGTGTGGAGGTACTGGAGGTCGCGGCGAAGGGTTCCCCCCCGCTGAGGAGGAAGTCCTTGTTGAGGATGGAGGAGCTGCAGGCCTGGGCCAGGGCGGCGATGTTGGGGTTGGGGGACTCATCCCCTCCTTCCTCCCCGCCCACTTTGGACACCAGCTCCTCCATGGCGGACTTGATCTGAGCTTCCTCGCTCTTGGACTCGCCCTGACCCCCTTCAGACTTGCCAGACCCTCCCTCACCCGCTTTAGGATCCGACGCTTGCGATTTCTTCCTCCCTCTCCGCGTTCGCTGACCCAAGTCTTTTTCCACTGTCGAAGATCTGCGACTTGGCGCTTTACTATTGTCTTTCTCCGGTCCGTTTTTGTCGCTTTGCTTGTCCTCTTTTTCCTCACTTTCTTCTTCCTCGTCTTCTTCATTCTCCGCATGAATGTCTAACAGAGACCGTACCCTGGGGTCGAACTTGGACAGAGAGAATGTAAACTGTTGCGCCCACCCGACATGAAGCACTGGCGTGGAACTCCCCTCCTCCCACTCGCAGATCCCATCGTAAAAGTGGAGCAAATCCGCGTAGACGGCTGGATTCTGCAGGAGCGGGGGATCTCCTCCATCGGTCATGGATTCTGCTTCTCTTGTGGACGCCTTCACAATGTTGGGGATGAACTCGTTGGCGATTTCCAAGAATTCTTTGTAGACTTCTTCATCTTCTCTTGTGTAGTTGTACCTGAAATGAACACAGGGAGGTGGTAAGTTTGTGGTACACGCTTGTTAAAACCTAACTTTACTTTCCTGTTTATCTTTTGAAAAGAAAAAACCCCAACAAAACGGAAATATGTATAGTGTTGATTCTAGCATTTCGAAAAAGGGGCCCCTAGAATGAAAAAAGGGGCCATTTGGCCCCCCTTTCATAAAAAGGAGGACAAGTACAATTTGCTTATAGCACCCTCAGTACTAATAGTTCCTGCTATTTTTCAAGGAAGAAAAACAAAATAACGGGTAGGTAAGTCAATATTCATCTGATGTGTTGCAGTTAATCTATAGGATGCACTCCGACACTGGAAAAGAGAGAGAGAGAGAGAGAGAGAGAGAGAGAGAGAGAGAGAGAGAGAGAGAGAGAGAGAGGTCAAAGTACACAATTAACATGTGGGCAAGATGTTCTGCATGTGTTCACACGGACCTTGGTTCTTTTTTTTAATTTATTTTTTTATAATAGAGTATAATAGAGGCCATAATCCAAGTATAATACTGACTTTAAAATCTGAACGAGGGCACAAATATATCCACTACGATTAATAAATGTAGTCCTGTAATTTACCCATTTCTCCATCACCTACCCTTCCCCCCACCCTCCTAAATGCACATACACTGGCCAGCCTCCCAGGCTCCACCAAATTATGTCATCCTTGGAAATGTGTCGACCATCTGCGAAAGACAAGTTGTGGATCCTGAAAAAACAACGAATGAGCTTGCTTCTATAAGTTTTTGATCTCTGATATCATTGCTATTTTTGTCTTCTGATCTTCATTCAGCTGGCTGCCTTCAAACATAGGTAACTTCCTAAATGGGAAATCTCCGCTGGGATATATGTAATCAAAATAAAAATTGTTGGCAATGTATTGAAACCAGAGAGCTGTTATACTGAATCAGCTTGGCACAAATTGAAGCACTCATTCTTGACGAGCCGATGCAGAGAAAATCTGTCGTAATTTGCCACACCTAAACTCTGGCCTTTTGTTACTGTCACTATTGTCATCTTCTGATCATTGTTTTCCAAGTCACATCTCCAAAACTTTCGTGTTGTTCGCCACACAGCTGTCAATTCCCCCCACTTTCAGCTGCTGTCCATTTCATCCCATCCCATCCCAGCCGTGGTCAGCTGGTGTTAATTACAGCAGGAACTGACCACACTTGAATTAGGTAAAAAGGACAGGGTGCGCTGATTTTCGCACGGTTGGAGTAGGTCAAGGCGCGCTGATTTTAGCACTCTTGACAGAGTAGGACAAGGTGCGCTGATTTTCGCACTCTTGACCGAGTGTTGTTGGATTTGCGCACTGTGGCCATCTTGTTTTCATGGTGAAGTGGTCAGAACTGAAGCCCTCGGCCAATAACAAACATTGAGGGAAAACGGCGCTTGGTTTTATATTTACGGCAGGTTATACTCATGGCAGCCCAGGAATCACAGGCACAATTGCTGCAGTCAGCTTAAAAACAGAAAAAGGTCTAGAGGCCTTGCAGGCATCACAGCTCAGCAGCTTTCTGCTTTGAGATTCTGGTGTTCCGGACAGTGCTGTAAAAAAACACGTCATGGTTACAGACACTGCAAGGCAGGACTCAAAAGAATCACCAATGTGGAACTTGGTGAACATGTGACACCAACAGGAGGAGGAGGTGCACGATACCCTAGTGGTTAGAGCACTGAGCTCGCAGGTTCGAGCCATCAGCAAGACGCCAGTTCAGGGAGATTTCCCCCCTTGAGTTAACATCGGTTCTGACTCCATTTCCCGAAAGTCCTTTGGATGAGACTATAAACCAAGGTCCTGTGTCAAAAAAACAACACACAAAAAAACCCCGCATGTAGAACATCTTACACACAATAAACCCGTTCCACCTTTCAGAAAACAAGGACATTGCATGCCGGTAAAAAAACAAAGATAAAAATATATATATAGAGCATGTACACTGGTGTCATGTTTAGACATCATCCTCGAAGGTGGACTGCGGCTACTGTAATGGATTAATGATGAGCGAAAGGTTGCACAGGTAAAAAGATCTTTGATAAACTGCCAAGCTCTAGCTAGGAAATGAAAAAATAAAATAAACATCACACCAGAACAATCGTTCTTAGTTCCGCCTCACCCTTTGATGACTGCTGCAGCCTGGGCCCAGGCATGAATAGCCTGTGGATACTGCTTGCGCCGATACATGTAGCCACCCAGGTAGGTATAGGGGTACACATGCTGATTGTTGTAGTGTGTCTGCGCCACCTCCACCCCCTTCTGGAAAAGCTCGATCGGGGTGGGATGTCCTGAGATGGGGGAGATCTCTTCCAAGTCTCCTAGGTTTCCAATAGCCATGGGGTACCTGTTATATCAGCAGCAGTATGAGTAAAAAAAAAAAATTTGATGTGAAGATTCACAAATGACACACACCAAACACAAGACAAGTTAAAACACAGCTGTCAGTTTCCCCCACCTTCAGCTACTCTTGTGTGCCAGTGGGAACAGATGGCAAAAATTTACAAAACCGCATACACACGGGGACTAGATGTAAAAAAAAAAAAAGCACATGAGTGCTTATTCCATTATCCTCAAAAAAAAAAATAATCTGAGCGCTTTGATTTGTTGCTTTACAAGATTCAGCACTATATAAATTCCATACATTATTATTATTATTACTCTCAGCTGCTATCCATCCCATCCTTCCCAGCTCAGCTGCTGGTAATCATATCAGGTACTAACTGCACATGAACTTGGTAACAGAGAGGGGCATGCTAATTTTAGCACTGGGCCCTGGACCATTGATTTGAATTATGCAGAATTTGCGCACTGTGTAGAAACATTACTGGTAACTTCTCATATTGTTTACTTCTGAGTACGTACACAATTCAATTTAGTTGTTGAGAGAGATTTTGCTATTCACTTTAAACTTTTTTGAATGACTTTTAGTGATTCTTTTTTTTTTATCTTCATGTCTCTGTTTTACTACTCTGCTTTTACATGAGGATCATCACAAGAAAAGGAGAGAGGAAGAGAGGGAGGGAATGAGGGGGAGAGAGAGAGGGGGGGGCGGGAGAGAGGGGGGGGGGGAGAAAGAGACAATTTTACAGCAGTCGCCCTGGTACATGTTATGCACCTTGACTATTGTAAACCAACTTTATTTGCTTTGTAATTCTACAAAAAAAAAAAGAGAAATTTTTATTTCTAAAAAAAAAATCTGTTGGTGCTATTTTTCTTTGCCATTAATAACACAGACAGTGGTTCTGTGCAGCTGTCACTTGAAAAAAAAAAAGGGGGGGGGGAGCCCAGCATGTTTCTGTGTGTTGTTGGAGAACTGGCTGACTCAGTGATATAGTGTGGAAAATTTTGAAAGATGATAATGCTTTACAACACAACAGCTATGTTCTCATTTTCACAAGCTCTGGGTCCCCCCCCACTCTCCAGACATTACTTTTCTTGATGGATGATATAGCCGAGTGGTTAAGACCAATAACATCAATCCCTTGGGTTCATGAAGTTGTGGGTTTGAATCTCTGTGTCAGGTGAATTAAGGGTGAGGATTTTAACAATCTCCTGGGTCAACTTCAAGTGCAGACATTACGTAAGTGTCTTTATTCCCTTTGTGTATTTCACATGCAAGATGATCAAATATGCACGTTAAAGATCCCATAACTCATGTCAGCGTTTGGTGGGTCACAGAAACACCAACATGGCCAGCATACATCCCCAGAATCAGAATGCGGCCTCATTCATATTGGGCAAAAACAGTTGCATACTCAAAATCTCACCATGGGTGAATCTTCAGTCTAGCTGAGAAACGAAAAAAATCGCAACTTTTCTTCATAATAGTTTTCAATCAAATACCACCAAGTGCAGACAACAGTGCTGAAACAAGCAGAAGATATGCCCCCCCCCCCCCCCCCCCCCCCCCCCCCCCCCACCAGTACATCATACCAGACGTCAGAACACAGACGATACAATGTAACTGACTCTGACAACAGGATACAGATAAAACACTCATCAGTTCAACAACAGAATGCATGCAAAAGGCAAATGCAAGTCTCCACACTAAAACCCAAAATGGAGTTTTCTTTTCGAGATCAGTGAAATTGGTCTCGGCTTTCTGTTCAGTCTTTCCGATGAGACAATAAACCAATGGTCCTGTGTGCAACATGCATGAAAAATAACCAACGGCAGCAAGAGTTGTCCCTGGCAAAGTTCTATAGAAAAAAATATAACGATAGGAAAACAAATACATCCATATGCAGACAGGAAAAGAAAAGGGTGGCGCAGCTATCGTGGTGATGTACTGTCCCCAAGAGATGTAGCCAGAAGTTCAGGCAGAGAAATCTGCCATCACTGAAAGTACTAGTATACATACACATGTACAAAGATACAGTTGCCTACCTTGATAAGTGGCCTTTATGATACAACAGGTACAGCAACTCCTGCAAAAGAAAAATCAATGAAAATAATGTAAAAAAACAAGTCTGTTAAATACTTCTTGTACCTTTCTAAATGTGTGTGTGTGTGTGTTTGTGTATACACGCAAGTGCATTTATATTATCATACATGTTTAAAGCGAAAAGAAGGCTCTCTAGCCTTGAATTTATCAGTGTTTGAGTGTTCACACTGTATCACTTACTACATACAGCAAACTTGATAATCAAAATTGTACCTGAACTTAAACGTATGTGTGTGCATGTGTGTACACACGAACATGTATATGAATAACTGCCATGTGTAAATGTTGTTTCAGACTGTATAGATAAAACTTCTACCGCTGTAAAAAGCATAAACAGACTACATTTCAATAATAACAAGAAAACCAAAAATCTCATTATGAATAACAAACATATCTGAAGTCTGAATGTGGCTACCTTCAAGGTGGGCAAAAACGGTTGTATACGCTCAATCTCACAATCAGTCAACTTCGAAGTTGTAGCCAAAGAATCTAAACAAACAAAAAAACCTCCTCCACAACGAATAAACAAAACACTACCCCTACAACACCCCCCCACCAACCCCATTCCCCGTCCCCCCCATACGCTGACACAGAACCCCAACCTTACACTGTGTTGCAGGGGAATTAGGAGGAGGCACAGGGCTGAGAGGATGGCTGGCAGTGTGGAGAGAGTCAAGTCAAGTCAAAAACACTTTAATCATGCCACGAAGGGCAACTACAATACTGACAGACACATCGATGTGAAGCATGATCTCAAAAGACAAACATAAAAAAAGCTACATTTCATATTGGTTTAAATATTCCATGATAACTTCAAACAAAAATATTACAACAGGCACACACACACATACCCGCATGAGAGAGAGAGAGAGGGAGAGAGAAAGAGAGAGAGAGAGAGGGAGAGAGAGAGAGACACACAAACATACACACACACACAGACAAACATATCAACAAGCAAACCATTAACTCTCATCCAACCTGCTGCAACGATCCCATCTCTATGCTGTCAATGGCAGCGGAAATGGCTGGGTTGATGCTGGAGACAATGGCGGCCACCTCCATTTGCCGAGTGCACACCACAGGGTGCCCGTTCAGATATAGCCAGGCCTTGTCTGCCACAGCTTCTGTGATGGCCTGCCCTCGCTTGTCCTCATTCCCCTTGCCTGTGACAGTGTCAGCGCAACAGACTTCATTCATTCCTTTTCCAGAAAAAAAAATTTTCTTAAAAAAAAAAGTCATACTTTTAAACTTTTATTTTTTTGATTTATTATCCTCATTTTCTAGGTTTTACCAAGAGTGTCACCATTTGTACTTGTAAAATTTGTCTGAAGTACGTGACTCTCATTTGCCTTAACATTTGAGCTATTTCATGCTTGACCAAGGTGTGCTGATGTAGACTAAGGTGTATGTCTAATAGTTTGGGGTTCAGCTGATGATACTGGTTGCACATCACGTTATACTAGCTTTTGTACAATCATACCAGACGATTTCAAAATGGTAATTTAATAAGGAATTCCATTCATAATATATTGCTGTATCATGAGTTTCAAAATTATATACTTAGTTTTTACCCAATAAAATATGAAGAAATTATTCATAAGTGTAATATGATTTCTGAGCAATTATATGATAATTAAAAAAAAAATAAATTGTGGTGCGCATGACTATTTGTAACAAACTGCCAGGGTTGAACTAAAACATCTTTATATAAACGCTTTACCCCAAAGTCAGAATACAGCTGCCTTCACGGTGAGCAAATAACGGCTGCATACACAAAATTGCAACATTGGCAAACCTTGGAGCTCTAGCTTAGGAATAGGGAGAAAAAAATTAAACGCTTTAAAATCCACATGCTTTACAAATTTATAAAAACTGTCAAATGCAAAAGCGGAGGTGAGCAATTCCAAACTGAAACACATACTGTATACATGTAATCACTTGCTTACCATGCCACGTGACTTCTGCAGTCTCATTGCTGTCTTTCCCAAACACAACCCATGCATGGTCCTCGGACAGAGACAGTTTGACGTCTTGGAACCCAAGCACCTGACAAGCTGCCACCACAGCAAAAGCCACGCCAAAGCAGTCTAGCTTGTTCCCTGCAAATGCAATCTAGCCAAGTTATCAAGAAATTAAGATTTTCCTCTAAAGCATAAGGTAGAACATCCCCTTTTCGAAACAAAAACACCACCATAGAAAAGTAACATTAAATTCTAAAAACACTAACATAATACATCCCCCAAAACGCAGATCACAAAATGGCTTAAAAGGTTTTAAAGCAAGCACAAACCTAATAAAAGGAAAAGATCTTTATGACACTGAGTCTATGTAATAAACACAAGTACACAATTTCAGTATCTGGGCTTTCATAGGTAACAACTCTAAAACCTGCACTGGCTACAGGCAGCAAACAGTTCTTAACACTTCAGTAAAACAAACATATAACCCCCCCCCAAAAAAAAAAAAAAAAAAAAATTAGGGTTAATACACATGCCAGTGCTGTTTTGACAATCCACAATCATGGGGTTACTAACTTTATTTACTCGCTGCACAGTATCCTCATTGTGATTCTCAACTGGTGACAAGACATGAATCATTGAGTGCAATCATACACATGGTCGCTGCACAGTACATTGCCTTATTGGGTGAAAAAAAAAGGAAAAAGGGGCAGAACAAAAGTCAAAAGCGGGGGTATCATTTACTTTCAACAACACATTTATCACAAATGCACAGACACCCATATATCATGAACAAACTGACTAGTTAAGATGACTGAGCGTGTGTCTCTAATCTATTTCGGTATCACTGGTTACCTAAGGCTTCAGAGGGGCATGAATACACAGACAACATGGTTTCAGACTTACTTAGTTTCAATCTGATACGACTGATCATTTCATAATTTTCTATTTTATTTTATTCTTTTATATCAAGGATGATGGAATAAGCACTTATGTGCTTTTTTACATCCAGCCCCTGTCTGCGGTTTTGTAAATTTGTCATCTGTTTCCACCGGCACACAATGGCCTACTCTTATGAACAGCGGAACAGGATTTAACATGTGCGCAAGATGTTCTGTGTGCGTTCGCACACGGGACCTCGGTTTATAATCTCATTCGAAGGACTTTTGGGGAGAGTGGAAACTGCACTGTTAACTCCAGGGGAAAATATCCTCTTGAATGGGAATCGAACTCGGGTCGTCAGATTGCGAGCGTTATGTTCTAACCACTAGGCTATCCATCCCCGCTGAAAAAGGCAGAGAGAGACAGAGAAGTATAGAATGACCAGAAAACTGGCCACCAAATTTAACTTGTTTCAATGTTTGGCTTCTCAACTGGATGTTGGTTTCTGGCACGATTTATCTCCCCTCCCCTTCACCAGTTCCTGAACTTTTCCCCACCCTAACCTGTTCCGTTTGTGAATCATGATGACAGGTTATGAGGTTAATCTTGTAGGACTACACAAAACTTGGGGGAGGAAGCACAAAACTTGAAAAAGGCAACTCTGTGGGCATTCTTTCACAATATATTGATAACAGACTTAATCACAATATTTATATGTTCAAATGTAAGAGATATTTTCTCCTTTTACTTTCCATTTACCCTCATGAACAAGCAATATCTGATGCTGGAACAGTCACTAGGTGACTCACTGCTGATTCAGCCAATGGCTGTGAAGTAATATTATGCATCTTCAACCTTACCACAAATAAAACAGAAATATCAAACAAAAATTTTAATTAGTCCAATCGATCTGTATAAAAATAACAATTTTGATTTTTCCAAACCACAAAACTGCCGTCCGTCTCAAGTAAATACCAAAAGTAACAAATCGGTAGGAGTGACGTCGCTAGTTTCGATTGCATACCAGTTAGAAAACTGTAGAGAGACTGTAGATGAGCTTTATCTTTGTAATAAGCCCTCGTCAGCGATCCCCAGACCACGTCCGACACTCTTTTGACTAGTTCTCTCGTAGCATAATCTTTTTCGAACTTGGTGAGATCCACAGATTTCTTGATCAGCGCTGTAAATTTAGTGTACAATGCCTCAATAGTGTCAGCCTCCACAACAGGAAAGATGGGGGTGATCATGGTTTTAGATTCATCAACATTACTATGGAGTGATCGATTCATCGTCAGCGTGTTTTCAATGCACCCCAACACAATAGAGAGTAGTGCCAAGTCCACATCATCTCCTCTCTCAAGCTGATCACTGAATAAGTTAACAACATCCTGGATGCTTGTTAGCGGGAAATGCTTTTCGCGATCTCGAAAGCCCGCCATCTTGATGCCGTAATTCGCACACACAAACAGGTGCTATAACCTCTTTATAGTGTTTTACTTTATATTTTAGCAAAATATAATATTTAAACAAATAACTCAATTCTTGAAATTCAAAATAAATATAAAAAACAAAACTGTAAAATTAATAAATATTTTAACTAGTGTTTGACAATATTTTAGAAAGAAGACAAGTAAGAGGATTAGAGATTAACAATCACTGGACATGGCTGACACGAACATCATGAATCAGGCAACGGACGTCGCCCCGACTAATGCGGGTCCTGTCGACGGGAATCCAACTCAAAATGGAGCAGTAAATCCACAGGTTGGTATAACGTATTGAATAAAAAGGTGTGAAAATCTTAAGGGTTAAACTTTGATTAAGGATCTTGATTGAAGAACCAGGTAAAATGGATTCTACCACAGACGACTTTGATACTTTAGGTCTCGTGGCAGACGACAATCACCACAATTCGAGCTACATCATGGCATAAGATTTTCATCCTTTCACATATTATTGTAGCATATGAATTGGAATATTCAGTAATTTTAAATATAAACTCTGCAATTTGATAATGGCTGCTCCTCTTCAAGCGCTTTCATTGTAGAACACTTGTCTGAACAGTGGTGATGGAGCCCAGCCCTTGGGCTTTTGTCTTGGTGGGGTCTTTTCCCGGTGGGTATCCCACTCTTTATGTATTTTCCTAAAATGGATTGGATAAAGGCATGTACAATTCTTGGCAGTACTTCTGGGACATGTTTTTGAGATTTCTCTCAGGGGGGTGAGTGCAGAAGTAGCCTCATGCTGCTGGATCTAGCAACTCAGTAGACTGATGCATGAACTTATTGAAATAAATTATAAAGACTGTTTTACAACCGAACAATGGGTGAACATAGAGGAGCACAGTAAAGATTTTTAAGTTAAAAAAAATTAAATGCCATATATATGACAATATGTACTTCCATTTATTTGATCAGCATATTGCTGATGACATAAGTTAAAAAAAATTAAACCCGAGTTGTTCAAGACTGAAGAACTGGCAGTTTTGATTCATTGATACCAGCACCTTTTGGCACATAAGTTTATACTTATTCTAAACAAGCTCAGACTGACTCAAGAATCAGCTAGAATCATTAGAACAGTAGTATTTGTGCTGAATTACTTCAATTTGAAATTTGGCAAACAGAAACATTACACAATGTAGGCATTAGGCTACATGATGCAACAATTCCAGTAGCGATCTCTACAGATAAACCACAGTAACTAGTACTAGCCAACTTGCTATGCTGTACACAAATTAATATAGCTGAATGTTAAAGACTTTGTGTACAAGTTTATTCGTGTGATATAATATACACACACGAACTGTGACACACACACACACACACACACACACACACACCACACCACCACCACCAAAAAAATCCTCCACCAAACCCAATGAAAACCCTAACCCCTAAACACAACCACAACTTGAAAAAGCTTCAGTGTGTCACTTGCAGACCCAAATACAGCAGTAACTTCATAAAATTTTTTTAAATGTTGTGTCAATGACTGTGTAAAAAAAGTTTGTTGTAGTTCTTGTATTCCAGAAAGTCCAGTCCTAAATACTTGCCTGTTAACATATTCTCAGTTCTGTTACCTGCTGACATCTTTCATTTGATGGGTCTAGAAATGTTTTAACCTATTAATAAATCCCACACCCCTTCACGTTTGGCTTGTGGACAGCTTGCAAAGGAAAACATTTGTTGTGAAGTAAGCAGCCATGCAGGCAGCCGTGTAATACCCGTGCAGTATCTTTGGTCTTGCAGAAATGCACATGATATCTGTTCAAAGTCTTAGATCTTTCTCTGCTTTCCTTCTTTTCCCAAAGTCAGAATTTTTTTTTTTTTTTTTTTGGGCTGCCTCATCTTCTGTGATCTCCAATCCTGCTGTTCCCACGCCGCTCATTCCAATCTCCCCGCCACAACCATACCCAGATTCGTTATGTCTCATCCTCAGAGTTGGGTCCACAGGGAGTCAATCACTATCAGGCCGCCGTGGGGCCACCAGCCAGAGGGGCCCTGCACTGCTGCTGGGTCACTTTGGCGGTGTTCAGTGGTGCCTGTTCTGAGCTAACATATGCAGGACACCACCTACTAAGCCCCCTACTAACGACAGTATTAGCTCAGTCGCGGAGCCAGACTGAGTGAGTTGCCCACCCGAGGTGGCAACCACCACAACGTCCCTCCAACGGCCGTCCCCAGCGAACCTCCAACCCCAAAGGCTTTGAGTCGTTTGACACAAACTCACCACAGGCACAGAAGTGTATGGGCAAACCGTATCTGAGGTCACCATGAGACCAGAGCAACTGGAACCACCGAATCAGAGGCAATTTTTTTTATTTGTATGATGATCAATGACAATGAGGATGACGTAATGATGCTGCTGTGGAAGTACACAGCACACTCACTCTGGGTAGGAGCCGGCCGGAGTCCGAAAAATCCCTATGACTCTTATGGGAATCGAACCTGCAACCTTCCAGTCTGTAACCCAAGGCGCTAACCACTGCGCCATGGCGGCTGGTCAAGTCATCAGAATATTTCCTCAAGATACTTAGATAGTATTATTCGGCACAATGTTTTTTCCCATCTTGGTGTCTATGACAGGTGCCGAGATGGGCAAATACCCTTTAGAAAAAGATTAAGAATCTCAAAAGAAAAGATGAAAGATCTGTAATGACTAATGTTCATTCATGGTTCCAGATTATAGAACTATAAATAATAAGGCACTGACAGATTTTCACCAAAAAAAAAAGAAGTAAAAATCCTCTTCCTTTATTATTAAATTAATGGAAAAGTATTGGCACTGTATTGCACAGACATAACCAGCAGAAGAAGAGACATCACCACAAAGACCTATTGTAAGTTGTGGTTAGGATTATAGGTATAGAGTTATTTGCAAAGGGAAACTGTTTTGTTGTGCTGCGTAATTCATTATTACATGCTGAATGTTGAAAATCAGAGTAAAATATTTCTACTGAAACTCATTATGTTAGTAGTATGCATGCAAAACAGAAAGAAAAAAAAAAGCATGTATTAAGATCGTGAAAGAACTATATTTGGATTAAGTTTTATACTGTGTCATGACCAGTTAATAACATTAGCAAATCAACCAGGACAGACAGAGAGAGAGAGAGAGAGAGAGAGTACTACAAAGATTTATTTCAATTGTTACAGGAAGGTCAGGAGCAGCAGCAGCAGCAGCAGCAGGCACCGAGACAAGGAACATGGTCGGTGATAAAGACACTGGCGATCCGCATGTTGTTTATTTACTTCATTGCCAGCATGTTTCGTCGGTCCCCCACCACTCCTGCCAACGAGCCTGCTGGCTCTGGCGGTTCTGGAATGCGGCCATCTTCCAATTTGTTTGAGAAAGGCACTGTGATGGTAAGCGGTAAATAATGCATTGAGAAAATTGATCACAAATTAGTTTTGATGATACTGTAGTCTTGTGTTCTTTTGGTGGGGAACACATTTACTTTAAAAAGAAGAAAGTGAAAATGTAGAGCTCTGTTAACTCAATCCCTCTTTACCCTTACAATCATCATCCACCTGTGATGAGGAATTTGCAATGGAACAAGTGTACTGACTGGTCAGAATGTTTAAGAATGATAATTTTGATGTTTAAGTTGTGGAGTTATGTCTGGATGCATGCTCTGGTATAGAGAAAAAAACAACTCCCCCTACCCGTTCTACCCCCTTTTTTTGTTGTGTGTGCTGATGAAGGATAAACTTTTTGGATTCCTGGAGGGCCTTTGGCACACCATGGCATTCATCAGGGCCTCCAGAATGGCTGGCTGAGCGTTCGATGAAGAACATGCGCACACACGTGCACACACACGCAACACCCCCACCCCCATCCTGATGTTGCGAAATGCATGCATGAAAACTTTTTTATGCTCTCAAAAAAGGATGGAAATTCACCCCCTGCCTTTTTTCTCCATAGGATATGTACGTGTACCTGTCTGAAGATGAGGAGTTCAAGGACTTCAAAAACGAGGATGCATTATTCTGGGTGGAAAAAGGACTGGTGTATGGAGACTGGGAAAACGGACCTAATGGTGATGGCTCCTTTGAGAAAACTGGACAGTTTGAGGCGTCTGAGGTGAGTTGTCCACTGTGTTGTGTAGTGTCTGTTGTTTCTTGTTGTCACTCCCTGATTTTTGCCTTTGTGTGCATGATTTTGTTTGAATTTTGTGCAAGCAGGTATGTATGCCTGCGTGAGCGTGCACACACACACACACACATACACATACACATCATGTGACTTTTCATGTACATGTGTGCGCACATATATCATGTATAAACACACTTTTTTGTGTACCATTACTGTTGTTAAACAGCTGATTATATTAAACATGTGTCACTAAAACCACAAAAGCTGTGTTGCATTTTCAGCAAGGAGGGGCTTGAGTGAGTTGAGTAGGATGACCCCTTGGAAAAAGCCCCGTAAAATTGAGAGAGGCGGGGGGGGGGAAGGTCACTAGGACCCGCAAATGTCAGATTGACAGGAAATAATGTAAGGAGAGGAGGGATGGGTATAAGTATGACAGGATGAGCCTGTGGACGACAGTGATGAGATCTGAAGGAGTGCCATGCGGGCAGCAGCTCACTAGTCACAGAAATATTAACCCTCCCCACCCCCCCTCCAAAAAAAGGCCTTTTTTAAAAAACATTAATCTTTAATTGTGTGTTTCTTGTGGCTGTTAAAATAAGATATTCAGTTTTTAAGTTTGCTGTATGGGAAAGGAACAGAGAATAGAACAACTGGTGGATAGTTGTTGTAAATGTATTTTTTGTTTTTTTTCTTCTTCACAGACGTTGCAGAACAACGGCTCCATGTTCCTTCATGTGTATCTTGTGAAGGAGGGCAAGTCTCCAGACCCTGCTGACAAGGCCCGAAAGCTTTACTCCAAGAAAAACACTGTCTACAAATCAAAACGTATGTTCACAGACCTGTTTGTGTTAAGAAAATTGTCGACAGCCAAGTATAGCTTGTTTGATCATAAATTAGCATGAATTGGTCATGTTCTTGTTTATTTGGTGGGGTTTTTTTTGGTTTGTTTGTTTTTTGTTAGAGGTTTACTGATTTTAGACTGTTCTTATGTGAATTTTTTTCATGTATATTTGAGGAGACAGTAGCAAGGTATACTGATTTGTACATTTGGGAGATATAAAACAGTAACTTACTGTATGAATCAAGCCAACTGAGATTTAAACCACACAAATCTTTAGCATATAGATGAAACACATAGATAACTGAAGAACTTAATTTTTTTTTTATTATTGCAAAGTACAGAAGTACTTTTTTTTAGGGGGGGGGGGTGGCACTTCTGCATAGATGTATCATTGATTGAAAGAATGCAGTTTTTTGTTGATGAAGAAATATAGAAAAGTTCAATTGTTTGCATACATGTTGATTTTAGAAAAGGAAAGGCGGACTCAGACTCCTTAATGTTTATTCATTTATGTGTACATTACTTGCATATCCATGCTTCTGTAATCCTGAGCCTGTCAGAGATCCTGTTGCATTTTTTATTCCAAACATTGTATGCACCTTATCTGTTTATTGACCGTGGTGTTGTTGCAGGTTTGAACAAGTTCAAGAAACGCAGGTTCCACTCCACTGTCAACTTGCTGACTGGTGCTACAGATGTCCACCCTGACCTGCAGCAAGTCAGTCTTAACTTTGAATATATATGTTAAAAACTTGTCTTTAGCCTCAAATAAGTTAGTAATGAACAGTCAAAATCACTACATGAAAAGCTGTGTACACGTTATGGCATTGTACATACATGTATATTTATAGAAGGCAGGTCATAAAGAAACCCTGCATTTCAAGACTAAGACTGATTGTAATTCAAGACTGGATCTGATGAAATATTTCATATAGTCACTTTTTTTTGGTAAGCATATAAACAGGGTACATGGGAAAATTAATGTAAGAGCTTCCCATTAGGTGTGTCATTTTTCTTTAAAAGTATGTTCTTTCGAGCCAGAAGGCCCATAGAGCCGGAGCTTATCCCGGTTTCTGTAGCGTTAAGCGAACTGATGGTTTTTCACCACCCCTGTGACAGGACGCTAGTCTGTCGCCAGATACTTCCCCAGCAGAGCTGGTACCCACTTGTACACCTGGGTGGAGTGAGGAAAATAGGAGTAAAGTGTCTTTCCCAAGGACACAACACCGAGCCGAGCGGGGATCGAACCCACGACCTCTGGATCACGAGTTGACCGCCTAAACCACTCGACCACGGTGCCTCCTATTTTTCTTTAAACTGATTTTTAAGTTCAAGGCATCATTATAAAACAAAATTTGCTCAGTTTAACCTGGTATTAAATTTGAAGACGACACAAAAGAGACCTAGATAAATCTGATGCTGTATCTCAGGTGATGCATAGAGCATGAAAGCTGTTTGAATGCACTGAATTGCAGAATCTAGAATATTGTGATTCCAAAGAATAAGTTTTGCTCTTGGCAACTTTTAATTCCTTCGCAGTCCAGTAACTGTCTTTATAAGCAAAGTTACATGGAATACAGTAATGACCCAAACTGTGCATCATATTCATAGAGCACAGTCTGAAAGGCGAAGGTTTGTAAATGGAAAGTTTGTGATGACTGTTTGCAGAAGGAGAATAAGTCGTCCTATGAAATCCTGTCCCACTGGCATCCCAACCTGACCATCAACTTGCTGGATGACCACTCCCCATGGATCAGGGGCTCTGTACCACAGCCATTGGATGAGCGTGAGTGTGTGTGTGTGTGTGTGTGTGCATGTGCGCGCATGTGCGTGCGTGTGTGTATTTGCTTGAACAGTAGTGTGTGTGTGTTTCTTATGCTCATGTGCATATATGCTTAACAGTCCTGCAAAAGACATTGATATTTTTTTCAGATATCGATTTCTATCCTGGCTCTAACAAGTACTACCCTGTGATCTACCTCAACGACTACTGGAACCTCAACAGTGACTACATGCCCATCAACCACACAACCAAGTAGGTGCCTCAAATGCTGTTTAGGAGTCTTGTCACATATATTGGGACAGGATAGCTCAGTGGTCAGAGCACTCGCTTTCCCCAAGCTAAGATTAAGCAGCATTGAGTGTGGTTGCCGAGTGGATGGGTGACCGTTTGTGCGCCTTGGCTTCAGTACAGTCCCCAGTTGACCCAGCTATATATGGGCACCTGCCCTCTTTAAGGTCAGGGAAGGTAAAGCAGTGAGGGAGATGAGATGGGCGCTGCTGTCAATATGCTGACCCCTAGAGAAGCTGAGGTCTCTGTGCCTTGCTCCTCTACGACCACATATGTAGAGGACACCTTTACCTTTACCCTTTTACCACATGTCAAAGTATAGAAACACTTCACAAACTGGAGGGGCTGTCACTGGATTGCCTATTTGTTTTCAACCAAGCTTTGCCTGAGTGAGCAGTCTTTGTTTACAGGAGAGCAAAGCCAGTGTTCAACTCAGATAAACAGGTCAATGGAATGATGTGAGGTGCTCCTAAACAGTATATTTCTTAGATGAGAAAAATGAACAGTTACGTTTTCTGTCCATGGAAAGAGGTTTTACAACCTAGCCATGCAATCTTGTTACCTGTCGAGGTGTTGATGCTGGTTGCTGCATTCACTGTACAAGCAACTTGCATTGACTTATGCAGATTACATTATTTTATCATTTATTTATGTATTTTTTAGTAATTATGAATATTGCCATATTTATAAGGTACACTGTTGTTTTCTTTCAGTGAAGAATCAGTATTGTAAAATAAGACCTTGTCCGATACCTCTAAAATAGGGAAACAAAGTTGGCTGCCCCCAAAAACAAGAAGAAAGTCAACGATTTAAGCCACAATGTTTGTCCATGTAGCAGGCAGATCCTGTGCGTTTGTGGAAACCTTTTCATTTTGCAATCAGGTTTGCTGTGCTGTGCTGTGCAGGGTTCTGAATCTGACACTGACCTACAACCCTATCTCCCTGTTCAAGTGGCAAATGTATGCCGCCCAGTCCATGCGCAACAAGTGGACTTCAATGTTGGGCTCTGATTTTGCTGAAGACTCGGATGAAGATCAGGACTCTCTCAAGGTTGGTTGCAGCACGGGGTAGTACTGGGCTCTGGGCAGTGCAGCGGACAAGATTGTTCTAATTTATGCATTGGGTTAGGGTAATTCCTTTCTTTCCTTTTGTTTTGGTTTAGGCCATTGTGTGCCGGTGGGAACAGATGACAGAATTTACAAAACCGCATACACACGGGGACTGGATGTAAAAAAGCACTTAGGGCTTATTCCATTATCCTCGATATAAAAGAATTAACCCCCCCCCAAAACAACTGTCTCTATTGGGTATTGTCTGTGGTTGCCAGAATTAAATTTAGTTTAGAAAGCATGGCATAGTTATGGGTTGTTTCATAAACAGTTATATCATCACTTATGTGTTGCTGTTTTTTTTTAGGTTCAATGATTGCACCTTTGTGTAATGTGAAACATATCTCTTGACTTCCCTATATTACTTTCTTTGGTAAAAGGCCCAAGGAATGTCACCACAAAGCTCGTATACACAATGACTCATTCATTTATACCAAAACACTGGGCGGGGGGTGGGGAATAGCTTTGTGGTTAGATTGTTGCACTTGTGATCTGACAATCTGGGATGGAGGTGCCTGTTTTAGGGAATTTTTGTCCTGGAGATTACATTAGCACTGACTTTATTCCCCTGAAAGTTCTTAGAATGAGACTATAATCCAGCACTCCTTGTGCAAACACACGCAGAACACCTTCTACGCACATTAAAAAGTTGTCCTGCCTTCTGAAAGATTAGGCCATTTCATGCTGATAGGAACAAAATCCTCCAACAAAAAAACACATTCACATTTAGACACCATCCCCAAAGTCAAAATGTGGCTACCTTAATGGTGGGTAAAAATGGTGACATGCGCAAAATGTCACCTTTAGTGAACCTTGGAGCTCCAGCTGAGGTACAAAAAAACCCCAACAAAACCCAACACCCCCCTCCACCTCCTTCTAAACAAAAACTTCAACAGGTATGAGAAACGCCCATCATCCAACGCCCATCACTTCCACATCCATTTTCTTCCATTACACTTACACACTTACACATGCATGCACACACTCATGGGGGAGGGGGGTAGCCTAGTGGTTAGAACATTACACTCACAATCTGACGACTCGGGTTCGATTCCTGTTCAAGGGGATATTTTCTTCTGGAGTTAACATCAGTGCAGACTCCACTCTCCCCAAAAGTCCTTCGGATGAGACTATAAAAGTTCTTTGGATGAGACTATAAACCGAGGCCCCGTGTGCGAACGCACGGAGGACATCTTGCGCACACGTTAAATCCTGTTCCGCTTTTCATAAGAGTAGGCCATTGTGTGCCGGTGGGAATGGATGACAGAATTTACAAAACCACATACACACGGGGACTGGATGTAAAAAAGCACATAAGTGCTTATTCCATTATCCTCAATATAAAAGAATAAAAGAAAACAAAAAACCCACATGCATGCACACACGCACGCATGCACACACACACACACACACACACACACACGCACACACATGTGCCAGTCCTGCTAAAGAAAATGACTCTGTCTACAGACAGCGTTTCTGGAGACCAGTCCTTACCTGCTGGCTTTGACCATTGTGGTGTCCATCCTCCACAGTGTCTTTGAGTTCCTGGCCTTCAAGAATGGTAAGTAAGACCTGCGTGATGAGCCAGTGTTCAAGGGCTTCATTTATGCGTGGTAAAATTGTTTATGAGCCCGTAATGAAGAAATATTGGCAAATGTTTGGACCGATCCAGACACTGAGTCTTAATAAAGCAACATTTAAAATTAAATTTTTTATTGTAGGTAGTGAGATATCAGCTTAGCAATACAAGATAGTTCGTATTTCACCCAGTCTAAATATTTACCTTTAGGGCCTGCTTTGAAATTAGCATTAAAAGATCTTATTTGAAAAGGTGAAAACTATATATTCAGCAAGATTTTTGTCTAAATACACTTAATTGGGTAACAATGGTAGTTGTCTCAGTGCAATGTTTGATAGCTAGTTTTACTTTAAGATATTATCTGACATGATATTTTCTGCTCTGATATCTGAAAATTAGCCCAACATCTAACATTATATGTGAAAACATCAAGACATAGTTAGATAGTTGAGATGTAGCATTGCCAGAGCTTGTCTTTCAAATATGTGCTCATTTGAAAGCACGTCGTGTAAACTGTGTGCAGACATTCAGTTTTGGCGCAGTCGCAAGTCACTGGAGGGACTGTCTGTGCGTTCAGTGTTTTTCAACGTCTTCCAGTCGTTGATTGTCCTGCTGTATGTGATGGACAATGAGACTAACACCATTGTCAAGATCTCCATCTTTGTCGGACTGTGCATTGAGATCTGGAAAATCAACAAAGTTGTCAATATACAGGTCTGTATGGATAATCATTGTTTGGTTTTATTTGTTAGTTGCTATTTGTTTTTGTAGAACTTTGGCAAATAAAGGGATGTTCAGACCTATGCACCCTCTTGATTTGTTTTGTAGAACTTTGGCAAATAAAGGGATGTTCAGACCTATGCACCCTCTTGATTTGTTCCAGAAAAACCTGTAAAATATGATTTCATATGTGGAAAAAAAAAGAAAACCGTGATGGTAGGATATGAAAAATCAGTTAATTAAAATTTGTTCAGGAGAAGAAGCCAGATTCACCATAGAATTGCGCTCAGCAAACTAATACGACTAGATCTTCAGTTGTTTCCTTGTTCTTGATTTAAAGAAAGAATTAAGTACACACTGACCTACATACACATGCACATGTGCGCGCACACATTCTTTCCATCTATCTTGTATTATATAACAACCTTAAGTCATGCCAGATTTCTCTGCGTGAAATTCAGGCTGCCCTCCCTGGGAGGAGCTCGTTGCTACAAGCGCAGTGCCACCTATTATTATTTTTTCTTTTCCTGTCTGCAACTGTATTCTTTTCCCTATTACTGGCTTTTTTTTTTTACAGAATTTTGCCAGGGAGAACTCTCTTGCCGTGGGGTCGATTACAGGCACTAAATGCTTGTTGCACATGGGACTTGGGTTTATTGTCCCATCTGAAAGATTAGCACCCAGACCACCACTCTTGGTCTAGTGGAGGGGGAAAAGTTTCGGGCACAAATAGAGATCAAACCATCACACACTTCAAACCTGGAATTTTTGCTTTCTAGGCAGGTGCGTCAAATCTAGACCACCGATCTACATCTAGCTCTCTCTCTCTCAGGTGCACAAACACACTCAGACAAACAGACACACACAGACACACACACAGACACACACACAGACACACACACACACACAGACACACAGACACACACACACACAGACACACACACACACACACACACACACACACACACACACACACACACACACACACACACACACACACACACACACACAAAGACTGTGATCATTGGTTCTTGTAATGGCTTTCTTTGGTACAAGTATTATACAAGTGTTACTAAGGTTAAGATGTGGTTTTTATTTTTCCAGAGATTTCCAGGAGAGAAAATGCTTGGGGTGTTACCTAAGATTAAAATGGAGTTCAAATCCACGTACACTTCTAGTCCTACAAAGCAGTATGATATGGTGAGTGATGTTCATGCATGTGTGTGTGTGTTTGTGTGTGTTTATATGTGTGAGTGTGTGTGTGAGTAGTTATGGAGCTGATTTTCTTGAAACTAAAGACGGTTGCTAAAGCAGGTATCATTTGAATTTGTCATGATCAGGTCCCATCTAGTATTGATCAAACTTATTTGTGGCATCATACGCAGGTGGTAACTCAGACATGGAGTTTAAATCTACTTACATGCAATAGTGATCTTTCCAGAATGACTGCTGCTCTGTCGGCGTAATTTAATTTACCAGTATTGATAGTTAAAGATGCCAAATGCCTGAATGTGCATCCCTATTCAGATCAGTCACTTTTGATTCTGTATCTGCATCATCATTCTTTTTTAAATATAATTTTATATATTGTTTAGCGAGCAGGACATAGATTTTTGCAACTCGGTCCCTGATTACTTTGACTTTTTGTGATGCTGTCCATCCTTCACTTGCGTTGTTGATAACTTTGGATTTTGGGGATCTTTTTATTTATATAGCCTTGTAATCATGAACTGGGGCTATTGTTTCTACTGGGGACCACCTTCATTTTGCTTCTATTTCTGCTATCAAGGCCTTCAAGTCTGTCATGATCACTTTTTTTTTTAAACCTTACCTGAGATCACCATTCTGGCCTAGATTGCTGTAGTATTTCATAGCATGTATAATAAATAGCTAAACCTAAATTCTGGGAGGAAAAAAGAATTATGCTGTGGATTAAAATCTTTTCAAATCATCAGATACCTATCTAAATGAATAGGTTCTTTTCATTTTCATTAATCTCTGCAAAAATATATTATACTTATTCCATTTATGTGGTATGTACGAGCATGGATAATGCCTATGTTTGTGCCTATGTTTTATGTTTGACGAACAGATGGCATTCCGGTACCTGTCTTGGGTACTGTATCCACTGCTGGCGTTCTATGCTGTGTACTCTCTGGTGTACCAGGAGCACAAAGGCTGGTACTCCTGGGTCCTCAGCATGCTGTATGGGTTCCTACTGACCTTCGGTATGTGCACTCCCTAACAGCAGTAGCTCACTAAAGCATAAGACAAAAGGACATTTCCTCCCTGAGTTGATAGTGATCATTCGCCGTCGATGATTTTATTCATTTTTAAGTTGTTTGTGGGGATTTTGTGTGTGTGTGTGTGTTGTTGGTGTTATATAATGGTGAGAATGCTTGTTGTGATGATAATAATAATGATAATGATGTATGGAATTTATTTAGTGCTGAATCTTGTAAAGTGCTCAACAAATCAAAGCACTTAAATTCAAATCTTTTACACGCATGCAACCATCCACAAGCAGGATTAACATATATCAAATTTGCTCATAAACACACACACACACACACACACACACCACACACACACACACACACACACACACACACACACACACACACACACACACAGAGTTAACACCTGTGCTGACTCCACGGCCCCCCCTCCCCCAAAGTCCTTCAGATGAGACTATAAACCGAGGTCCCGTGTGTGAATGCATGCATAAATCTTGCGCACATGTTAAAACCTGTTCCGCTTTTTGCAAGAATAGGCCATAGAGTGCCGATGGGAACAGATGACAAAATTGACAAAGTTCTAGACTAGATGTAAAAAAAGCACTTGAGTGCTTATTCCATTATTCTCGAAATAAAAGAACAAAATTAGAATTAAAATAAATAAATAAAAAGAAAAGCAGAAGTAAAACAAGTCCAGCCAAAATGGAGTGTGTGGGTACTCTGCAGAGCAGTTTTAATTATCTGCAAAACAAACAAATCTCAACTGTTCCTGAAGATTCATTGACGTTGCAGTGCTCAGCAGATAAAGTGCAACTGTTCCCTTTCTTTTCCCGTTGGTTTTGAGTGCGTTTCTTTGCTGAAAGTGATGTGCTTGTGTATACATCTTCATAGATTTTATGTCATCCTCCTTTCTGCTCTTTAGGATGTAATACAACATTCATGACAAAAATAGTTTTTCTTACTTGACTGGAACAAAGAGTAGCTGTGGGGTAATGTGAAAGAAGAGGGAGGGATAATGTGCAGGTGCATAGACTTAGCTGAAGGATAAGAATTTCTGTGCATGTTTTAAGTTAGGTGTGACATTCTGATCACTTCATGAGCATGATGGTATGTACGGTCCAGGGTTCATCATGATGACGCCACAGCTGTTCATCAACTACAAGCTCAAGTCAGTGGCCCATCTGCCCTGGCGCATGCTGACCTACAAAGCCCTCAACACTTTCATCGACGACATCTTCGCTTTCGTCATCAAAATGCCCACACTTTACCGCCTGGGCTGCCTCAGAGATGGTGAGTGCGCTAGACATGCTCTGGAATAGATTTGGTACAGAGAAAGCTCAGTGAGAAGTTTCTGCAGGTGTAAGGAATTTCATGATTGTATGCTTTGGAAAACATGGACTTGAGCATATTTGCAGTTGATTGAAATGATAATCTGAAGCTGCATTCTTCATTGTATTTGTTTTATCCTTAAAAGAATGCTGCATTTACTGTTGTCATTTTAGGTTTTGAATGCATTTTTTAACCCTAGTAGCGCTGAATATGCAGCAACAAGCCTCACTTCTATTGGCTGAATTAACATTGGCTAGCATTTTGGAGGAGGGTGGGCTCAAACAACCCTTGATATTGATATATAAAACTGAATTAAATGTGTTAAGCTACATATCACTGGAAAGAACAGATAATATGCTTTCAAATGAGTGTAGTTTTATAATAATGTGTAGTGATTATGATTATGTAAAAAGAAATCCAAAAAAAAAAATCGTGTGCGCACTACTGATCACTGTTCCATTGTCAGGGCCCCAGATCGATTTTAACACGATAAGCAAAGTTCTTGCGGTGCATAAATGTCATGATTAGGTAAACACTATTTCTTGACATTAGTTTTCAAAAAATAAGTAGTTTGTATCGCTTTAACCGTCACCAAATACTCGGAAAAGTTCAGCGAAAGGATCGACGCCATCGTGACCGTCATGGCGGAATGTGCGAAGTGGTGGCTTTCTATGACAAAAATACAAAGATCGCTTGATTTCATGTGATGCAAAGTATTCAGCAGCATAGCGATTTGACTCAACAACAGTTATTTCGAAGCCTCGTTGCGTCAAAATAAAGTAAAACAATCTGTGACGTCGAAATCGCCGAGTAGCGAAGAAGTCCATCCAGCAAAAACTAGCACCGCTCGATTCAGTCCGATCGCGATCGATTTTAACCAAGTTTTTCAAAAATATTCCACAATCCTTACCTCATCATCTCTCTTATTGTTTATTTCAACCAAATCCAGCCTCTAAAACTCCTCCTCGCTGTCATATTGTAAAAAAGCTCGAAAAACGCTTGAAGAAATTCTAGTGCAAACACTGGCCGCCATTTTTGTTGAAGACGATCTCGGCTGGTCCGAAAAAAAAAAAAAATACACTCTTAACCAATCAGATTCATCGTTGCTTGTGTGTGTCAAACGACCTTCACCCCTTTCTGCGGGCCTACAACGGCCTTAACATTCATTGGCTGACCTTTGAAAGCGAAAGTAAGCTTTCAACTATGACCACCCACGTCATCCCGGAATATTCCGGGATCCGCCACACAGCCTAGACCAGCGGTTCCCGGAATATTCCGGGAACCGCGCTACTAGGGTTAACTGCAGCATCACTGCATACCATTGATTTTTGAGTAACATGAAATATGTCATTGGTTTTGTTTTTTAACCTTTTGTCTTAGATAGGCTAAGGGAGTAAACGGAAAGGGAGGGGGAGGGGAGTGATAATGCTTAGTTTGTTTTAGACAAGCTAAAGGAGTGAATGAAAAGGGGAGTTGTGGATTATTAGTTTTCATAGATGCATTAGAGCGCCAGGATGTGTTCCATAACCCACAGCCCTCTGCATTTCCAGATGTGATATTCTTCATCTACCTGTACCAGCGCTGGATATACCGCATCGATCCCAAGCGCGTCAACGAGTTTGGCACCAGCCAGGAAATGATAGACAACCCCAACGCTGCCTTGGCTGAAGATGACACCGGTCCAGATGGCAGCAATCCTCCGGCCCTGGAAGGGGGGGAAGGTGACAAAAGAGAGGGGGCGGAGGAGGAGGAGGAGGAGGAGGGCCAGGAACCCCAGGAACCCCAGGAACCCACTCCAAAGACACAAGCTGAGAAGAAGGAGGACTGAGAAGCAGATGGGGTGGCAAGGGCTTGTGTTCAGTTTCTAGAATTCCGTCTGTTGTAGGGAAACTAGCTCCTTGACTTTTGGTTTGCGTTTAGAAGCCTTTGTTTGCCAGCATGAGTGGGTCTTGAGTAGTTGGTTGAATGTGGCTGAGAGAACAATTGTCTTGGTGGTTGTTTTTTTTATATATACATGTAAAAAGATAACTTGATGTTATATATGTACTCTTTGATTTATGAAAGCGGGGATAGTAGACTTTTCATTTTTGAAGAAAAAAAAAATCAACTTGTTCTTGATCGATTTGTGATCCATTTTCTTGCTATACAATGTTATTGTGAATAGCTGAAGTTATTGTTTCATGAAGTGGTAAGAAAAAAAACGCATAGGTGTTGAGTATTGTCAGCAAAATAACAAAGGAAAGAAAGGGGGCGGGGGTGAGATAGGAGGCAGAGAAATAGGAGAATATTCATGGGGGGTTATATGTCATATGCGCTCTTTGTTGTTGCTGCTGTTGTTGTTTTTTTTAAGAAAAAGATATGTTTGTATTGTGTTCAGAATTGTATCTGAGCTTGTTTGTTTCCTTTCCCTCATACTCTTTAGTGTGTAACTTGCGTCTTTGACTTCTTCCTGTAAAAGCTTACAGACCTGACAGGCATGGTTTGAAAGGAGAGTGGGTTAAACATAATCATTCTGCTTGCATAATAGTGCATTTCAGTGTTGTCTATGTGTGTGTAGGGGGATACAGAACCCTTTCTGTAAGATACATATACATGTACATCCTTTGTTTCTGGTAACTTTTATTGCAACCATTGAACAAGCGGGTTCTGAAGAACGACAACATATTATGGTAAATACTATTGACCTTAGGAGGCATTCAATACTTTACCAACATAGGATTATGTATGGACGTGTTTGATACTTTTTCAACAGATGCCGTGAGACAGGTTTAGTACATGCCATACTGAACTGGAAATCCATTTGCATTTTTTTGTTTTGCCTGCTTGCTTCAGTATCTGAAGAAGAATCAGTGTGTGATGTCTCTCGTTCTTGGCAAGAACCTGTATGATGATGATGTGTGCGTACCTGAGGTGTATCCATATCTAAAAGTAAGTATGCATTTACACAGTCATGCATTGCTCACACGTTTTGGATGTTGCCAACATGCATATCTCCCTGATGCGTTCTTTGTTTAATTGTTGCTACTATGTTGCAAAAGATGAGAGAATCTAGTATGCATAAAATGTTATATGCAGAAGAGAAACACACTCAAGGAAGTTTTTGTAACCAAGCGGAAATCCAGCATACACAAAAAGCCGCATAGTAATGCTTCTGTTAGGTTGTTAATGCGAACTTCCTTGAGTGCTTTTGGAGACCAGAGGAAAAAAACACCCAATAATAGGAAAAACACCTTTCCTGTACTTTACAGAAACCAGGTATCTTTTTTCACCTACAGATTGTATTTGGGAATATCGTCTTTGTTATAATTCTACAGATCAGCAAAACAAAATCTTGCCAGAAAGCAAATGTTGACGAAAGACAAGTAACAAACAAGCTATTTATTTTTGCCTGCTTTAGACTTGGTAATTCATGCTCTGTTTCTCTGAGTTTTGTGTTCAGTTGTTTTTGTGCTACATTTATTCAGACCTTGTTAAAAGTTTCTAAGACACACTACCTTTTACTGTAACTTGCTGTACTGTGATGCAGATAAAGAAAACGTAACTGTTGAAATCCTTGTTATGCAGAGACCATTGGATGAATTACAGTTGCTATGTAATCTTTGGGATTAATTCATTGGCTGAAAAAAATTTTCTTTAAATTTTTGTCAAAGGTGCTTTCCTCAGCAGGACTACAACCACAACCTTGTTTCAGGACATTTGCAATTAGCAAACAATTGTTGCATGCTCAGTACAGTTATGGTTGATGTTTGAATCAGCAGGTGCAACTTTACTTCTTGTTGGAGGCTAAGGAGCTCGCTTACAGGAATAATTGAATGTTAGACTTCTCTCATTGAAGAAGTTTTAGCAAAGTTGATGGAAGGTTTAAAAAAAAATTATTTGAGATTATCTGTTGCTTCTGGCTTTTTTGGTTTGAGTATTGAAAATCAAAATAATTTCCTGAATACTGAAGTGCTGTGTGTGTATATTTTTTCCTTTAGGGTTTTACCTGTCAAATGTTGTGCATGGGGAGAAGGTATTCTCAGAAAGAAGATTTTGGTGCAAGTGTGGTTGGCTTATTTTTGCTCTTTTATTTGTAAGGAATGAAACTTTAGGCTTGACATTCAGTTAAAAGTTATATTTCTAAGTTGTAAAGAAGTTTGAACGAGAAATTATGCCTGCCACCATCACCTTTTGCTTCCCTTCAGTTCTCTGTTCTGACCCCAAGTGCTTTCCAATTCTTGTTTCAAGTCTGCTTTCATCTTTATTTCCCTTGCCTCTATGGGCTTTTTCAGTGAACTTACAATATTTCCAAGACAAGATACAAAGCAAGTTGGTATCCCCATCCAGTGTGCAGACTAGCAAAGATATGTTGTAGGCCCAACAGTGTTAATTTCGTAGCATATTTGCAGCAGTGAAGGTTGTCAGTTTTGTATTAATAATCAAATGGATATCAGATAACTAGCTAATGCACTTACGGTATCAAAATTGTGATATCTGCAGAGAAATGTATTTGTCAAAAGTAATTCAGTTTTTACAGATGAAGTAGATGTTAAGCATGGTTATTGCATTTTTGAAAACTTTTCTTCTGCTTGCTTGTCAGGGTGCTTGGGCGCTTGTACCATTTCATTTGTTTTTCTTGGACTTATTTTTTCCCACTGATGGTGGTGGGAATGCACAGAATGATCTCTTCACCTTGGAACATCATGTTTTGCATCAAACATTAATTCTCATATTTGGATTACGGTACTTTTGAAATATTCTGGATTTTTTTTGGGGGGGTAAGGCAGAGGACAAAAGTTTGAATGTTAAGATATGGGGGGAAATATCCAACTAGTGACTGTCTTTTTTGTTAATGTATGATCTTTAGGGTAGAATATGTCTGTTATTCATCTGCATCTAACCCTCTGTCTGTCTATCTCTGTGTCTGTGGATCAAGTCAGCTGATTTTGATACAACAACAAAAAAAGAACATTGAATGTTCTGTTTCCATTAGTTTTATTTCTGAACAGCATTGAAGAGTCAGTTCTTTAGAAATGTATTGTGAAACACTTTCTTCCACATGGTTCAGGGAATGCACATGTATGGATGTTCCCACTTTGTGTGTGCAAGAATGTGTTCATATGTAAATTATGTGTTTTTTGTTTAAAAAAATGGGGATCTGGCCAATTCAGATTGAAGGAGAGAAGCTTATGTAGATTGATAAAAAAAATTGTGTTTACAAAAAACAGAAAGAAAAACCATCAGTTTGGTAAGGAAGGTTGCTTATTTAGATGGAAATTTTTAAATATTTTTTTTTTAGGTCATTCTGATAGTAAAATTGCAAGACTATAGGACTGTGTGTTTATGTTATTCGCTTTGTTTCAGAAGTAAAGTGACACAATTCAGCACCGTCTCATTGACCTGTACAGTATTTGTAGACTGTTATTTTGATAACGAACCTGCTTTGGATGTATTGTCTATGATTTTGTCTTAGTATACTTTTCCAGTATGCTCTTTCAAGAAGTCCTTTTGTAGGCAGAAGTAAAAGGACTGTATTAACATATGTGTAGTGTGTGCGCGTGTGCATGTGCTGATGATCAAAGAGAGTCAAAAGGTCATTACAAGGGGGATAGGGTAACCTGGTGGCTAGAGAGTTGCACTCGGGATCCTAGTTCGAGCCTGTTTGAGGGGGTTATTATCATGGAGTTACTGCCAGTGCTCACTCTACTAGTAGCCCTGTAAGTCCTTCGGTTGAGAGTATCAACCGAGGTCCCGAGCCCACTCATTCTGCTTTTCAGAAGAGGAGGCCATTGTGTGTCGGTGGGAGTAGATGACAACATTTGCAACACAGCATGCACACTGGTGCATGTGTAGACATTCCCAAAGTCGGAATGTGGCTACCTTATCGGTTGCATACGCAAAATCTTGGACTCTAGCCGAAGAATGGGGGGAAAAAATGAGGTCATGATAAGAGTGAAAAACAAAAACAAAAAAATGTTGAAAAAATATCACTGTTTGAAAAGTGTTTTACAGTGAGTGATTGGAAGCCAAGAATGCTTTTAGTTTTCTTTCTTCTAATCCATTCTTTGTAGTGAAGCCAACAGAATCTCCAATTTTGAGGCCAATTTGAAATGTGTGATGCATTAGGTGTAGGTGTTGTTTATTGCTTTATTTTATTTTATTTTTTTTAAAAATGGGTGCATGCTTGTGATGCTGATACTTTTCATTTTCCATATATAGACACACCGAGACATCACATATCAAAAGTTGAAAATATTTTATTTGTCTGAATCAGTTTTCTTGTTAGTGGTAGGTTTCCATAGTGTGTTTTTCTGTTTCGAGACTTAGACATGAAATGACAGTTGAAATGTAATCTTTTATAATTTTATTAGGTGTTTCTGAATGATTTGACCCGAGATTTGAACAGAGCATGTAATATTGTTCAAAAGCATTTCACACTGTGCTCTGGCACTCAGGATTTTAGATCATGTATGCGCATTTTTAAAATATAAGTGTTACATATACACAGATTCCATCTGATATTATTCCGATTTAAGTGTACCCAGATATTGTCTGAAAGTTTGTTGCTAAACTAAATTTTCTTCAAGTATATACCTCTTTTAAAAGTGTATAAAACAGTTGAATTATAAATAGAAGTCCCAGTCTTAAAATTCCTTACGACGGTGGACCTCAATATATGATTTAAATTGAGGTGATAGGAAATCCATTGAACTACAGATTTTAAGAAGATACTGAAAATAACTACTGTAGCAAGTGTGGACTGGCTGTATGTATGAAAAACTTTTATGTCATGTAGTATTTCAAGTTTCTGTGATATGTTACTTGTAGAACTCATGATGCAATGAAAGTGGTGCGAAATCGTCAAGTGGCATGGTGCGAAATCGTCAAGTGGCATTTGGTAGTTTTTGACTGTGTGATATGGGTAGCAGTAGAATGTGTTGTGTGTAAAGTTGTGCATGTTGAATGTTAGCTAAGAAGGTAGACTGTCAGTGGTATTTAACTAGTTTTGTCATCCCTCTGTCCCACCGTCCTATGCTTTGGTAGTGATGTAGTGACTTGGGTAACAATGCCAACATGTATGTACATCAGTCGTTTTGTCAATGTTCTTACAGCAGACTTGAAATCCTTCTCATGCAGGATAGTTGTAAAACCAACAAATGTCATTAAATTTTGCTCAGTGGCTAGAAAGAACAAGGTGGCGACTCGCTCGAGAAGAATATCTAGGTCAAGAGGCAAATTAACCTGCTACAGGAGCATCATGAATATTGCTATGTGTGTGTGTGTGTGCGCTTTACATAACAGTGCCCATGTCTAAGACTGTGTTTCTGAGATTTCTTGCAACAACAAAAAAAGTTCACACTTTGAAACGGTCTGTGACATTTTCCAAATTAGAAACACTAATTCAGAACAGTCTCTGAATTAGGCTACAGTAATGTTTGTGTGCTTTTGACTTGATTCAGCTACATAACTGGTGACAGAGAGTATACATGTGAGGACAGCTTGATCCACATTCAGTTTCCAGGTTGCGATAAGCGTACCATCCACACAGCTGCTTGTACTGAATCTGTTATTTCTTGAAGTCAGTTCGCCTCTTGATTGGATCTTCCAGTTGCCATCTGTGTAAACTGAACATTCTAAATCCACCAATGTTAAGTTACTGTGAGTTGTTGCAGGATGATGTCATTTGGAACAGGTCGCTGGGAATGGCTGGCTATATTTCTGATGTGATACAAAAAGCGTACGCGAGTCAGAACTGGCATGTGCATGGACTGTTTTCATTCATTTTGTTTTTAATCAGAGCACACTTTTTTTTGGTGGTAACGTGTGCTATTCTTGACAAGAGTAAAAGAAAAGCAATAAATCTGTGTTCTTGGCTGCAGGTTCGTTTTTGTGTGCATGATACTTTATCGTAGGGAACTGTTCACACCAGCATACACATGTACATTTTCAGGAGTTAATGTTAGGGATTTTTTTCTCTTTATTTCATTCTCAAATATGCACCATCATATATTTGTTCCACATCACACTTTCCAGTTTTGATACAGTTTGTACTTTTATTAAAACCTTAAAAATCTTGCACACGTGGAACACTTTCACTTTAAGTGGGCATGATCTAAACAAACGAAAACAATAGACATACAAGACGTTGCATAACGGATCAACAGTCTGCAAAACGCCATTCTACATGACAGCAGTCATCAGCCAATAGTACAGGCCATAATAGCCAGGGTCGTACAGGACTGTAGACAAAGCAAGTACTATGACCACTATCAAACCTCCCACTGTGGCAAAACTTTGAAATACAAACTTCACCGGCATGCAGGTCAAGGCAATGTAACCTCAAGTTACACTTGCTGTTTACTTGGCAGTGCTATGAAGTCTTTGCCCAAATAGTGAGCAGTTACACAGTGTAGAGTATGTTAGTCCGTCGTGTTCGACGATGACCTCCAAAACAGCAGAGGAGGCAGCTGCTGTTTCGGAAATTGGGCAGAAATTTGATTATAGTGGAGATGTCTTGCCCACAGTACATCCCCACTCTCTCGGCCAAGTGGGCATAAGGACAGTCAGCGTTGGAGATGTTCTCCAAAGGCCAACCAGCCCCCAGGGCTGCAGCACATTAAGGACTGTGCAAGTCAAGCCTCCTAGTCAGAGAGTCATAGTCAATCACTAAAGACTAAGCTGTAAAGTGGAATTCCATGAGTGGAAAAGCCACTGGTCATACAGCCTATCACTTTGCTGTTGCCCCCAGCGTCAATGGTAGACAAAAATAAAGTTGACAAAAATTGAAATAATCAAATTTCCTTTCTCTTGAGGACTCTAAAAGGCACTAATACGGCTCTACAATATGAATACCATGTATTTTATATGTGTTGACTATAACATAAGAAAAAAAGGAAAAGTAAGGCATAGGTATTCTTTACCTAATCTGCAATGTCTGATGATTAATGGATACTGTCAGATTTTTCAAATTCACTGGACCAAAGCATACAATCAGAAGCTGTGACATGCATATATTGACAGTCTGTATACTCATTCACAATGGGATTCCAGCATTTGTAGATCTCCCAAATTTATCAATGTAGATATCTAAACAAATAGATAAAGAAAAGAAACATTGAAAGCAGCTGATATAGACAACTTCAACACAGGTTTATGTACTCATTTCTCTAGGAAATTCTGTTGGAAGAAATCTGTACACATCTACCTAAAAGAGGCTAGAGAGAGACCCCCCCCCACAAAAAAAAAGAAAAAAAGTAGGAAATTCTGTCAGGATAAATTTGTACACCTCTATCTAAAAGGGGCCAGAGGAAAAAAACAAACAACCCCAACCCAAAATCGAATCCCCCCCAACACACACACATGCACGTACACAAACATACACTGACTTTTCCTCCCATTTCTGGTTCACAAAGCATAAGGGATTAGAGAAGTCCCAGAATCTCATTCAAAATTCCTCTGTTTTACCAAGTTTTCCAACCGCTATCACTCAGCAGAACAGGACGGAACGGCTCATCTCTTGCGTCTGTCGTACAGTCGAACAAAAGGGTCTTTGTGATGCGGGGGCGTCAGCACTCGGCACCCTAACCATGGTTCCAGAACTTCTGGGAGAAGCACACTGCTGTCCTGTGTATGAAAACCACAAATCAACTGTCTGTGAAGTATGTGAAGTTAAAAATTTTTTAAAAACTGAAACAAAGCCCCCCCGCACACAACAAAACGTGTCTATAGTACTGTTTTGTTCCTGTGTAGCTCGTTCATGCTGTCACACACAACCCCCAAATTAATGTAGGACATCACATAGGTGTAATTTAAGCAACTTTATGTTTGTTTTTCAACTTTTAAAAAACACCCTAATTCTATACTTCTGGTCTCTGAGCTGATAGTCATGAATCATTAAATGTCGGTGTTAAGTATTGTTTGATTTTATCGGGTGAACTCTTAACCAAGTGATAGCATATAGATGAGCTGTACTATGCAAGGCAGCACACAACTTCGTAAAAATAATCCATAAAACTGCAATACCCCCCTCCCCCCCATCTTACTTCAACAGATACATGAGAACATGGTTCCTTCGACTCCCAACTTTTTTCCCCTTAATTAAAAAAGTCACTATTTCAGTACACTGCTTGAGACCTATCACAGACATAATGGTCTTGTTTTCAGAGAACTCTAACCGTGAATTGCCACCAACACAAACCACTCTCTCACCTGTTGTTGGTTGTTTTCCAACAAAGCCATCACCATTCTAGGTACTGCACATGCTGTCCCATTCACCTGTTCGAAGAAGAAAAAGTGTTTTTATTTATTTATTCTTTTATATCAAGGATAATGGAATAAGCACTCATGTGCTTTTTTACATCCAGTCCCCGTGTGTATGCGGTTCTGTAAATTTTGTGCCCTGTTCCCACTGGCACACAATGGCCTACTCTTCCGAAAAGCAGAACAGGATTTAACAAGTGCAGAAGATGTTCTGCATGCGTTTGAACACGGGACCTCGGTTTATAGTCTCATCCGAAGGATGTTGGGATAAAGAAGTGAAAAAGAATATCTATTTTGACGATAATATGTATATTTTTGCGAGTGAAATAATGGTTTCAGTAAAACGGGATCATGAAACACGACAAAAGTCATTTGACATTTAAACATTAATCTGGACACACACAAAAAAGTGACTGGTCACTTTAGATCAAGTTTTGTTCAATTCTTGTCGAATGGTTGCAATACCACACTGGAGTAAATGACACTGGAGCTTGCTAGCCAGTCCATGGGTATAAAGCATAATCTTGTCTTCTCTACGGTCCCTTACTGGGTGGGGTGTGCAGTACCCAGTGTTCTACTGTGCTTGTAGCTCTGCTGGAGGTCTGCCTGCTGGCCTCAGCCAGCAAGTTTTGACTACATAACGGCTTTTTTGTACAGGATGCATGATGACCAATGGTGAGATTTTTGTGTTGGCAACCTTCTCCCCCCCCCCCCCCCCCCCCCCCCCCCCCCCTTTGGGTAGCCACATTCCGACTTTGGGTATGGTGTCTAAACACGACACCTGTGTGCATGCCTTTCCAAAAAAAAAGAAAAGAAAAGAAAGAAATAATTTTGTCAACCATTCCTACTGGCACAAAATGGCCTACTATTCCGAAAGGAGGAACGGGTTGTTAACATGTGCACAAGATGTTGTGTGTGCATTTTGCACACCTCCGTTTATAATCTCATTCAAAGGACTTTGACAATCAGTTAGATTTTTTGGTCAAACTGGGAAGAAAGGGCGAGGCTGGGAATCAAACCCAGACCCCCATGGTTTTCTTGTTAGGCAAGCCAACATCTTAACCACTCTACCACCTTCCTTCTTGAATGCATAAGTAATTTTAGAAGGTTGACAGTTCAATTTGAAGGAGGGTATTTCAACATGGTAAGGAGTATGATATGGGTTCACATGTTCAACATCACCATCACCTATCTTGTAGTCTAGTAGACAATGGCGGCACCACTGAAGATTTTGCAACCAGCTTCCTCCACACCTTGCGGTTCTCAGCTTTCCGTAGTACAAACTTTCGTAGCACAGAAAAGATCTGATGACTTATTTTTGTGCAGGATATACATACACAAATTTGATTTATTTTGCTCAGCTAACCACAGTGGCCAAATAAAGTTTGTACTGACAACAATGGTAGAAATCTTTTATTCAATTCTTATGATAATCATTCAATTGTCCCGAGGATGATAAGTCATTGATAAACATCACTTACTGTGTGCACAAATTTTAAGTTCCCTTTTTGGTCCCTGTACTGAATATTCAGACGTCGAGATTGAAAGTCTGTACAGTTGGAGGCACTGGAAATCTGCAAAAGTGACACACATGGTTGGTTAGGTACACTGGAAATCAGCAAAATGACACACATGGTTAGGTACACTGGAAATCTGCAAAATGACACACATGGTTAGGTAA
This sequence comes from Rapana venosa, assembly GCA_028751875.1. Classification (NCBI taxonomy): domain Eukaryota; kingdom Metazoa; phylum Mollusca; class Gastropoda; order Neogastropoda; family Muricidae; genus Rapana; species Rapana venosa. Next base: position 31,015,461 of record CM054138.1, read on the forward strand.
GGTAAAGGAGTCCCATAACCTATAAGGTCGTAGGGGAGCGAGGCGTCAGAGACCTCACTTCTCTAGGGCCAGCATGTTGAGGGCGGCGCCCATCTCCTCTCCCTCGCTGCTTTACCTTCCCTGACCCTAAAGAGGGCAGGTACCCATTTACAGCTGGGTGAACTGGGGGAACTGTACTGAAGCCAAGGCGCGCAAACGGTCACCCATCCAACTGGTAACCACGCTTGACGCTGCTTAACTTGGCTGGGGGAAAGCGAGTGCTCCGACCACTGAGCTATCCTGTCCCCACTACATGGTTAGGTACAGTGGAAATCAGCAAAAGTGACACATATGGTTAGTTAGGTACACTGGAAATCAGCAAAATGACACACATGGTTAGGTACACTGGAAATCAGCAAAATGATACACATGGTTAGTTAGGTACACTGGAAATCTGCAAAATGACACACATGGTTAGTTAGGTACACTGGAAATCAGCAAAATGACACACATGGTTAGTCAGGTACACTGGAAATCAGCAAAATGACACACATGGTTAGTTAGGTACACTGGAAATCAGCAAAATGACACACATGGTTAGTTAGGTACACTGGAAATCTGCAAAATGACACACATGGTTAGGTACACTGGAAATCTGCAAAATGATACACATGGTTGGTTAGGTACACTGGAAATCAGCAAAGTGACACACATGGTTAGTTAGGTACACTGGAAATCTGCAAAATGACACACATGGTTGGTTAGGTACACTGGAAATCTGCAAAATGACACACATGGTTGGTTAGGTACACTGGAAATCAGCAAAGTGACACACATGGTTAGGTTTCCCCTGTGGGGATGCTGGGCAACTGACAGTATAAATATCTTCCCCCATCTTCTGGGAATTCTGTGCAAGGAATTGCCTCTTTTCTATCCCTCTCTTTGTTTCAGCCTCATTTCGAATCTTGCTGTTACCTCCTTCTTGCCTATTTGGTCCGATCTCCTGCCTTTTTCCCAGAAAGACTTAAAAGATAACAATTCTCTCCCATGCTGAAGTCGGACGCGCTGGGCCTGACCTGTCAGGAGCTTAACGGCAGCGCAACGCATTTTCGCTCATTTGACAGACAACAATAGTTGCTGTCTGAGCGTTTGACAACGAAGAAGAAGAAGAAGAAGAAGAAGTGCAAAAGATTATGAAATGATCAAGTGACTGCTGTGTGAATTTGTGGGAACCTGTACAAAGAGAATATTTCACATGCTCGTGACATGTCCTGACAAATTTGAAAACAGAAACTGGACTCTTACTACCTATTACCCTCTCTCTCATAAGTTGACATTCTCAGCTGGCTTGGAACGAAAATCTTTACATGGAAAATATGCAGGACATTTATTCAAAACATTTTTATTCATCAAACTCCAAAAGGAATTCAATTTTGTTTTATCTCTGACACAGTTTTTGTTGAAATGAAATATAAGTACCTCATGAATGAAAAAAATAAAGGTAAACTTGGGAAAAAACCTGCCAAGCATTGGAATAAAAGAAAATGAAATATTAACATACAATTTCTTAAACAAAAGAACATAATATGTCCTAAAGCTGTCCTTCAAGAAAAAAGTAACCTTAAATATACACCGCCTCAGTGTAGCTAGTGCAATGTCAGAATGAAATGGAAAAAAAAACCCAAACATTAAAAAAATCCAGCATTTTACATATAACTCAAGAACACCTTGCTATATACTGAGGCATGACAAAGAACTTAAGATTATCAATTCATAAAGGTAGCTGGGGACTGGAAGCTCAGTGGTCAGAGCACTTGCTTTCTCCAAGCTAATGTTAAGCAGCATTGAGCAAGGTTACCAAGTGGATGGGTGACCGTTTCTGCGCCATGGTTTCAGTACAGTTCCCCCAGTTCACCCAGCTGTAAATGGGTACCTGCCCTCTTTAGGGTCAGGGAAGGTCAAGCAGCAAGGGAGAGGAGATGGGTGCCACCCTCAATATGCTGGCCCCTGGAGAAGCTGAGTGAGGTCTCTGATGCCTCGCTCCCCCAGGACCACATAGGTTATGGGACACCTTAACCTCTTTTTTTTAAAAACCAAGCTAGCTGATGCTCCACGCTTTCAGTCATTTCGGAAAAACCCCCAACCCAACCTGTACAAATAAAACCACAAGAAAACATCCCAAGTTGACCCACCTCTCCCCAGAATCCACGTCCCGGCATCCAGGTCTCAATGTCGTACTTGCGGTGTGCTGGTGCCCCAAGCTCTTCTGTTGGCATGTCCAGGATTCTGGTGGAGAGCATCATCATCATCATCATCATCATCATAATAATAATAATAATAATAAAAACATGATATTGATATAGCGCCGTACCTTTCTTCCCAGTTTGACCAAAAAAATCGAACTGAATGTCAAAGTCCTTTGGATGAGACTATAAACCGAGGCCCTATGTGCGAACGCACGCAGAACATCTTGCGCACACGTTAAATCCTGTTCTGCTTTTCCGAAGAGTAGGCCATTGTGTGCCGGTGGAAACAGATGACAAAATTGACAAAACCGCATACACACGGGGACTGGATGTAAAAAAGCACATGAGTGCTTATTCCATTATCCTTGATATAAAAGAATAAATAAATAAATAAATAAAATACCTTGAAAAAAACAAATCAAAGTGCTTTCGTTCATCCCACTCATTCACATGCAGCCAGTTACGATTAATAGTTTTTACACATTCAAATGTATACACACACACACACACATGCACGCACACACACACACACACACACGCGCGCACACATAAAGGTTATACACTTTGGCAGGGTGATGGGGTTTTGGCTGTTGAGCCCATCACATCTCCTCAGCTACACTGTATATCTGCTTAGTCTTCAAATGTGGGGAAAATGGAAACAAGTGGGGATAATAATAATAATAATAATAATGTATGGAATTTATATAGCGCTGAATCTTGTAAAGCAACAAATCAAAGCGCTCAGATGACTTTTTTTTTATGCGAGTGTATGCGTTTTTTTACATTTTGTCATCTATTCCTACCGGCACACAATGGCCTACTCTTTTGAACAGCGGAACAGGATTTAACGTGTGCGCAAGATGTTCTACATGCGTTTGCACACGGGGCCTCGGTTTATAGTCTCATCTGAAGGACTTTGACATTCAGTTCGATTTTTTTGTCAAACTGGGAAGAAAGGGCGAGGCTGGGAATCGAACCCAGAACCTCACGGTTTACTTGTTGGCAGGCGAACGTCTTAACCATCCTGCCACCTTCCTAGAGAGAGAAGATGTGGAAACATACAGACAGAAAGAAGATGTGTAAACGAACAGTGTCTGCCAACGATTTTTGAAAAAGAATCTGCTTTGACTCTTGTGTTTAAATACACACTTCCAGCGCACAGACACAAAAATAATTATGAGTGTAAACAGTCTTTTGAAATCAATCTGGCAAATAGCTGACCAAAAAATCATCTAACGTGCAGCTCAGACCTTGAGTTCTATCCCTGAAGTTGGAATGCAGCTACCTAAATAGTGGGGGTGGGGGGGGGGGGGGGGGGGGGGGAGAGGTAATGGGGAAAGGGGGGGGAAGGGGAATGGTTGCATATGCATAAATCTCGCCATTGGTGAACCTCGGAGCTCTAGCTGAGGAACGAAAACGAAAAGACTTTGAGTTCTTATCTGTGATGATGCCTAGCTACTTTCGTTACATGTGTGTATGTTTGCTTGTGTGTATGCTAATGTCAGAATATTCAACAACAAAAAATATAATACAACACCACACAATACGGTTCAGTCAAGTCCAGCCCAACCCAATCCATTCCACTTTGGCGGATCCCAACCTTTTTATCTATTCATTCTTTTTTTTTTAGCTACCAGTGAAACCATAACTACAAAAAAACAACGCACACAGCAGTTAGTAACTATCACAAATAAACTTAAGTGACACTGACCTAAAATACCCCCCTCCCCCCCAAAAAAGACCAATGCTTCAATACTGACTCACTCCTGTCAAAAATCAAAAAGGGACTGGCGTTTTCAAAAAAACCCACTGACCTGAAATGAAGGCCAAGGGAGACAAACAGTTCCCGTTCAATGTCGACGAGTTCCTGAAGAAGCTGTGAGCTCTCAGTGCCGTCTTCATCAGCCGTCACCCCAAACATCTCCACCTGCGTGTACACGACATTTGCTGATTATCCTCGATACCGATATGGGATGGGATAGCTCAGAGGTCGGAGCACTCGCTTTTCCCCAGCCAATGTTAAGCAGCATCGAGCGTGGTTACCAAGTTGGATGGGTGACCGTTTGCGCGCTTTGGCTTCAGTACAGTTCCACCAGCTGTAAATGGGTACCTGCCCTCTTTAGGGTCAGGGAAGGTAAAGCAGTCGAGCAGGATAGTTGCACCCATCCTGAAGCGCTAGGAAGCTGCTACGATGCCCCGTCCCCTCGACCACTAGTTTATGGGACCCCTTTAACACTTGCCCTGTGTTGTTATACTTGGAACATGTTACTGCTCTTCCTCCTACAGTATTGCTCATGGTAACACTAAACAACACATCTGCACTTTGTTCCACACATCTCAAGAAACATGAGGTACTAAATGTTGGGAAAAGACATAAACGGTGGCAACGCATTATGCTCGACATTGGACACTAGTAGGGACCTGAGAACAAACTTAAAAGAGATAAAGAAGGCTATACAGCAGTGAGGTGGAGGAAGGGCACTTACTAACCTCATTTGCTGGTCTTGTAATGCTGTGTCTCTATCTCCACTCCCGAACGGAACAGCATGTTATGGGGATTACTTATTTATGTCATTACTATTGCATTTGTCATTGTTATTAAACATGATTGACGTCGCTCTTATCATCAGTTCATACTCATTTATTACAAAGATATAATATCTATAATAATGATCATGTTGCACAAGGTGTGTGTGTGTCTCGGCACTCAGGTCTGACAGTGTGGCTGTAAATGTTGGTGGAAAAAAATAGCTTATAATGTGGTGTGCTACTATGTATCGTCACATTGGTAATTTGGTAAGTTGTACCTGATGGAACATACAATAATGTATAATAAAAAGTTGTTAACGTATTATGATGTGGGTGTGGAAACTTATTAAACATGTTGTCTGCTGTGGGTGTTGTATGTTTGTTGTATTATCTTATTTTGTGAGCTGTAAGATGAACATATATTTATTCTATGTATGTATCTTATGTCATGTATACTCTGCTCATGCTCTGTTATGATGTTGTGTGTTATGTTCTATTATTATCTATGTCTATTCTTCTATATTATGTATGTATGTATCTATCTATCTAAGATGTTATGTATATATATTATTATGTATGTATGTTATTATACACACAACATATTAAGAGAGAAGATTATCTCATATCTATCACTCATCTCTATTCTCTATCTCCAGACCTTGGTGAACTGATGCACTCTGTAGATGCCCTTCTCTTCAGCAATGTCAGAGGTCTCTGCCCTGTAGCAACGACTGACAGCCATCACCCTGTAAGACATACACACGTGACAGAAGTTTTCAACACAGCAAAAGATGACGCATCTACAGACACACATGTGTATCATTATTCACATATATCGACGGACGCTATAGCCGAGTGGTTAACACAGTTTGACTCCAATCCCATGGGTCCATGAAGTCATGGTTCGAATCTTCATGGTGTCTCAGGTCAACTTCAAGGGCAGACCTGCCAGTGCCTTCATTCCCTTCGAGTTACATATACACATGCAGAAAATCAACTATGCATGTTAACTCATTGAGGTTGTGCCGAAGCTAAGCTTGTACTTTCCTTTTTCCCACTGTAGGAAAGGAATAATCGCACTCGAATTGATTTTTTCATTCGATCACGTTGATGGTTTACTCAAAATTGTACTTCCCTGGCCGTACAATCTACTTTTCTAAAACACAGTTGCTTTCTTGACCATAAGTTTGCTAGTTTTCGCGTGGCATCTTGTTTGACTATCAACAAGAATATACTGGAAGATCCATATTATGATTCTAAAAAAATAATTATCCTGTTGTGATTAAAAAAACATCACATATTCCCAGTTAGGAATTCTACTTTGGTGAAAAATCATCCCATACGCACAAGACTATTGTGAATCAGTCAGCCATTTAAGAACCAACCACAATTTTCAAAACAATTTTCGTTGTCAGCAACTCAGTGTACAATATTTTGAAAATTCCTTTAACAAGAAATACAGTCATCCTATGGAAAATTTAAACAATCTCAAAAGAAGACATTATAAACTTTTCAATGATGTATAATGTGTATGTCATTATTATGTTGGGTAAGTCTGCTGAATTTTTCAAATATAGCCAAAATCATGCGTCACCACAAAATGGCGGGATCCATTTCACTGCGACTCCAATGAGTTAAAAATCCTGTAATTCATGCCAGCATTCGGTGGGTTAGGGAAACACGAACATACCCAGCATACATCCCCAAAGTTGGAATGTGGCTACCTTCATGGAGGTGAGGCAGAAACGATCGCGTACGCAAAATCTCACCACTGGTGAACCTCAGAGCTCTACCCGAGGAACAACAACAACAACAACAACAAACTAATCAAACAATTTTCAGCTCGTCACAAAACACAACCCTCAGAGTGTACAATATTGTAATGTAAAAAACATTTTTTTCTTCCCAGGAGTTAACATCAGTACTGACTCTACTAACCTGGAAATTTCTTCAAACAAGTCTATAAACCCAGGCCCCCCATGTGTGAACATCTTGCACAGACGACTTGTTCTGCCTTTTACAAGAGTAGGCCATTCATGCAAGTAAAAACGGATGATCCTCTCTCCCCCCCCCCAAAAAAAAAAAACCCAACACAAAAACAAAACAAAAAAACCCCAAAATTACCCCAAAATGTGCACACTCATGTCATAAGTAGATCTTGTCCCCTAAGTCGAAATGGCAGGAAAGAATGGTTGCATACACAAAAATCCCACTAATTGTGAACCTCAGAACAGAAACTAGAACCCCCCCCCCCAAAAAAAAAAAAAAAAAAAAAAAAAAAAAAAGAAAGATGTGTGTGCAAGATGTGGTGCATGTGATTGCATATGGGATCTTGTTTTTATAGTCTGATCTGAAGGGCTTGTTTCATCTCTGGGTTAGTTTCACAAGGGGATTTTGCCAAGAATAACTCTTTCTGCTGAAGTTTTTTTAAAACTTATTTAAGTTTAAAAAAAAATCTACTTTCAATATGAGCTAAATGCTAAACACATTGGATTTATCATCTACCACTAGCACTGGACCAAATATGACTCACTGACCACTTGCTTCTACGACATAAGTATTAACATCTGGTCACCAAATGACCATCCATGAGAATATGACACATATGTAGGGGAGCAGGGTATCCTAATGGTTAGAGCACTGCGCTCATATTTTGATAACTCAGATTTAGGTTTAGATGACCCCGGATGTAGGTTTAGATGACCCTAGATGCAGGTTTCGATGACCCTGGATCCAGGTTTAGATGACCCAGGACCCAGGTTTAGATGACCCCAGATCTAGGTTTAGATGACCTCGGATGTAGGTTTAGATGACCCTAGATGCAGATTTAGATGACCCCGGATCCAGGTTTAGATGACCCCAGATCCAGGTTTAGATGAGGTTTAGATGACCCCGGATCCAAGTTTGGATGACCCTGGATCCAGGTTTAGATGACCCCGGATCCAGGTTTAGATGACCCCGGATATAGGTTTAGATGACCCCGGATATAGGTTTAAATGACCCCCCTGGATCCAGGTTTAGATGACTCCAGATCCAGGTTTAGATGACCCCAGATGCAGGTTTAGATGACCCCCTGGATCCAGGTTTAGATGACCCTGGATCCAGGCTTAGATGACCCTGGATCCAGGTTTAGATGACTCCAGATCCAGGTTTAGATGACCCCGGATCCAGGTTTAGATGACCCCGGACCCAGGTTTAGATGACCCCGGATCCAGGTTTAGATGACCCCGGATCCAGGTTTAGATGACCCCAGATTCAGGTTTAGATGACCCCGGATCCAGGTTTAGATGACCCCAGATCCAGGTTTAGATGAGGTTTAGATGACCCCGGATCCAGGTTTAGATGACCCAGGATCCTGGTTTAGATGACCCGGATCCAGGTTTAGATGACCCTGGATCCAGGTTTAGATGATCACGGATCCACTGTTGGCCGCCGCTCTTTCTCTATTTCGGGTCCATCGACCTGGAATGAGCTCCCTCTCTCTCTTCGCCAAAAACCTAGTTATGACACTTTTAAATCCAGTCTCAAGACATATTTATTTCAAACCTAAGATTTCCCCCCTCCTGTTTCATATCAGAGCTATCCCACCTTCACTAACCCATGTCCTATCACCCTGCTAAAGTATATGACCTGTGTGAGTGTGTGTGTGCTTTTGAAAAACATTTGACTATTGAAATTTTATTTCATACATTTTGTCTGCATCGCATCATGTTTGTAAATATCTGTTTGTTTAAACTATTGATTATTTATCATTGATTGCATGACTGTGTAAGATTAGGTTGAATGCATGCGCTTTGATTTGTCTTTGCAAGATATAGTGCTATATAAGTTCCATTTATTATTATTATTATTATTATTAGATGACCCTCTGGATCCAGGTTTAGATGATCCCAGTTCCAGGTTTAGAGGACCCCGGATCCAGGTTTAGATGACTCTGGATCCAGGTTTAAATGACCCCAGATGCAGGTTTAGATGACCCCAGATGCAGGTTTAGATGACCCCAGATGCAGGTTTAGATGACCCCAGATGCAGGTTTAGATGACCCCAGATGCAGGTTTAGATGACCCCAGATGCAGGTTTAGAAGACCCCAGATGCAGGTTTAGAAGACCCCAGATGCACGTTTAGATGACCCCAGATGCACGTTCAGATGACCCCAGATCCAGGTTTAGATGACCCCGGATCCAGGTTTAGATGACCCCGGATCCAGGTTTAGATGGCCCCGGATCCAGGTTTAGATGGCCCCGGATCCAGGTTTAGATGGCCCCGGATCCAGGTTTAGATGACCTCAGATGCAGGTTTAGATGACCCCAGATGCAGGTTTAGATGACTCCAGATCCAGGTTTAGATGACCCCGGACCCAGGTTTAGATGACCCCGGACCCAGGTTTAGATGACCCCGGATCCAGGTTTAGATGACCCCGGATCCAGGTTTAGATGACCCCGGATCCAGGTTTAGATGACCCCGGATCTAGGTTTAGATGACCCTGGATCCAGGTTTAGATGACCCCGGATCTAGGTTTTGATCTAGGTTTAGATG
>CM054138.1:31029751-31047251 GCA_028751875.1 Rapana venosa
GGACGTTAAACTGAAGAACTACTACTACTACTACACACACACACACACTCTTACCTTTTCCTTCAACTTGCTGAGGGTAAATCTGACGAGGGCCTGCTCCAGCAGAGCCAGTTTGCCCAGGAAGTAGTACGTGCGGGGGCCTGTGGTCAGACTCACGTTGCTGCACAACCGCACAAACAACAATGTGATGTCAAAGTCCCTCGGATGAGACTATAAACCGAGGCCCCGTGTTCGAACGCATGCAGAACATCTTGCGCACATGTTAAATCCTGTTCCGCTTTTCGGAAGAGTAGGCCATTGTGTGCCAGTGGGAACAGATGACAAAATTTACAAAACCGCATACACACGGGGACTGGATGTCAAAAAAGCACATGAGTGCTTATTCCATTATCCTCGATATAAAAGAATAAATAAAATAAAGAAATAAAATAAACAATGATTCCATTTCAATAACCATAATGTATCAACATCAAGGACAAAACATCCATGATTCCATCAGTCTGGAAAAATACCAACATGTGAGTCAGTCTTTTTACACACCCGAACAACCACATAATATGTGACGTTCCCCCACATAATGAGTCACATTGCACCAGAGGTCAATCTTTTAGTTGTTAACATGTCGTTAATCTGCAACAAAAAGGCTGTTCCATACAGATTGAAAATCGGAGATTTCTAAGAAAGGTTATTATAAATTGAAATGACAGACTGCGGGAAGTGACAAAAAGAAATGGACAAGTTTTGCATCCTAATTGGTGGTCAAAATGAGGGCTGGGGGTATTTTTAAATGTGTTTTTAAAGCAAAAGGAAACAAAACCATGCCTTGATACTTCAGTACAAAGAAGAAGAATGGCTTTAAATTTACAATCAATCAAAATCTCAAAATTGGCAACTTGGCAAACCTGGCTAAAATGGCCCCTTGCGGAAAAGTAGGTTAAGGTGCAACGTGAGTCACTTTGTGGTACAGCGTCACAATCATCGATATCAAGGACAAAACATCCGATGATTCCATCAGTCTGGACACATACCAACAATGTTAATCAGTCTTTTTTACACACCCACACAAGCACATAATATGCGTTGATACAATCAAAATGCTATGTACAGATATACATGTATGTATATCATTAACATTTGCAATCATAGGGAGGGAGGGAGAGATAGGGGGGGGGGAGAGAGAGAGGGGGGGGGTTGCTCATCAACTACAATATCAATCATATCGATATCAAGGACAAAACATCCATGATTCCATCAGTCTGCACAAATACCAACATGTTAATCAGTCTTTTTTACACACCCACACAAGCACATAATATGTGTTGATACAATCACAATGCTATGTACAGATATACATGTATGTATATCATTAACAATGGTCACTAAGAAAAATGCATCAGTCATGGTAGGGAGGGAGAGATGGTGGGTGGGGGGGGGGGGGGGGGGGAAGAAGAGAGAGAGAGAGAGTGAGAGAGAGAGGAACTCAAATTCGTACTCGAATGATTTATTCACAAAAAGGCCATTGGCCCATACATGAAGGGGGTTGCCGAACTGCTTAGTATTTTAGTGAGAAAAATAAGGAAGCACAAAAAACCCCAAACTGTTATTGCATAACCACAAACACCACAATAAAAATCAGTTACAAAAAAATATGACTTAAGAAACCAAGATATCTCTTATTCTAAAGGCTTTACACAAATATAAAGCGAGTCTGCGCACAAAGAGAGAGAGAGAGAGAGAGAGAGAGAGAGAGAGAGAGAGAGAGAGAGAGGGAGAGAGAGAGAGAGAGAGAGAGAGAGAGAGAGGGGAGGGTTTGCTCATCAACAACAACATCATTCAAAAGGCACAAAAGAACCAAACGAATAAAGCAGTTTTTTTTTCTGACAGTAACAGAATAAGCACAAAGACTCCCCCCCCCCCCAATCCAGCCCATGAGGAATGGGAGGATGGGGGTGGTAGAACAAACGAATAAACCAACAAACCGACAAACAAACCATTCTAATCTTCTTCCTCTCACATGAAGTACAGGGTACTCACTCTGTCCGCAGCATCTGCAGGTGTTCTCCAAGCTCCACAACCGTCTTTGGGGTGAAGTCAAACTCTGCACGACACACAGACACACACACATACAATACCATTTTTGTCATGAATATACTATAATATCCACAGAAACACAATTTTGACTTAGGGATTGGCTGGGTATGTGCGTGCACTCGCACACAGAGTTGCTAAATTTTGCTGGTAAGGAGGGTGTGTGTGCACTCACACACATGCACACACACAGGCATTAACGCATATGCGAGCGCACACACACACACACAAACGGGATAGCCTAGTGGTAAGAACATTGCGCTCGCAATCTGACGACCCGGGTTCGATTCCCGTTCAAGGGGATATTTTCTCCTGGAGTTAACATCAGTGCAGACTCCACTCTCCCCAAAAGCCCTTCAGATGAGACCATAAACTGAGACCCCATGTGCGAATGCACGCAGAACATCTTGTGCACACGATAAACCCTGTTCCGCTTTTCGTAAGAGTAGGCCATTGTGTGCCGGTGGGAACAGATGACAGAATTTACAAAACTGCATACACATGGGGGGGACGGGATAGCTCAGTGGTCGGAGCACTCGCTTTCCCCCAGCCAAGTTAAGCAGCGTCGAGCGTGGTTACCAGTTGGATGGGTGACCGTTTGCGCGCCTTGGCTTCAGTACAGTTTCCCCAGTTCACCCAGCTGTAAATGGGTACCTGCCCTCTTTAGGGTCAGGCAAGGTAAAGCAGCGAGGGAGAGGATATGGGTGCCGCCCTCAATATGCTGGCCCTAGAGAAGTGAGGTCTCTGACGCCTCACTCCCCTACGACCTTATAGGTTATGGGACTCCTTTACCTTTTTTTTTATACACATGGGGACTGGATGTAAAAAAGCACATGAGTGCTTATTCCATTATCCTCGATATAAAAGAATAAATAAATAAATAAAAACACACACACTCACTCACTCTCTCTCTCTCTCCCTGTTTGTGTGTGTGTTTCTGTCTCTCTCTCTCTTTCTGTCTGTCTCTCTCAAAAGACCCACACACCATCCTAACAAAGACACGTATAACAACACAACAGTGCACCAACCTCTTTTGGCTGAGTGGACATCCACCACTTTGGCCATGGGTTCTTCCCCGATAGGCTGCACAAGGCAAGCAACAGTTTCGATCGTCAGTTTCTGGGTATACGGAGTACACTGTTTACTTATCTACATGTGGGAAACCACAGGGTCTGATGCTGGACATCCCGCCTGTGAAAGGAAGTATGTGCATTTCTGAGCATCCGCTCTACGCCTCTGCTTGCTGGGGATAGTGAAGCTGCAACCTCTTGTTTGGCTTGCCTGGCAAGAGGGGTACCCTTCAGAAGGGTGCTGCATAGCCTCTCCTATTGCAACTTTCCACAGCAGGCACCTACTCATTGGTGTCCCCTGTTTTCGCAAAGACCTGCTGTGGGGAGACCGAGTGCCTGGCGGGATAACCAGGTAGGATAGGTGGAGCCCGTTTTGCTGACAAAATCCACCTAGGAGAGCGGAAAACTCTGATTTTAAACCCATGCATGGAGAAGGAAAACTCGAAGAACACCCAGGAGGAAACCCTGTCATGCACCAAAAGGAGCTGAAATCAGAGGTGTTGGGCCGTCAGGTGCTCCAACCAAACTACGACACCATGTAATATAGCCTTAAATGATGTACCCAGGCAATGCAAAGAAGAAAGAATCTACATCATTCCTTTATCTTCACCTATCCCGTAGTCCTGTAGACCGTGGGGGGCACCACTGAAGATTTTGCAACCAGCTTCCTCCACTCCTTGCGGTTTCCGTGGCAAGTCATTCCACTCAAGGCCATTCCACTCTCTGATGTTGTTGTCTTCCCATTGTTTTTTTCTGTCTGCCTCTTCCGTCTCCAAAATCATGTTGTTGTTTTGAGCCCCATTAGTTTAAGTGATTATTTAGAAAGAAAAAAAAAGAAGACATCATCCCTGCTTATTTTAGGAAAACAAGGAAAACGTCATACCTCCTTAAAACAGAGAGTCATTTTCTTACATAGTATCAAGTTAAAATGGAGGTTGGCCTAATGCCTGCCACACACACAAATTTGTATACCTACATAATATGGAGCTGTCATGCACGCCTTTCCTATCACAAGCCAGTTAACACCATACACTGACACCTCCCCCCCCCTTCCCTCCCAAACTTCTACACCAAAGAAAAGTTACGCTCACAACTAACTTACAGAGTCTGGGTGTGTGGTGTTGGGGATGTTCAGAGCCTCTGTCAGCAGGTCTCGCCACAAAGCCTCCTTCTCTTCTGCCTACACAGACAAGTGAGACACAGTGAAACCTGAAAGATGATGCCATGAATGTGACACTCCACCATGAAATGAGTCGCTTAGCACCTGACCCACTTTTCTGCCAGGAGCCATTTGTAGGCAGGTGGGGGTCAGGTCATCAATTTTGAGATTTGAACTGAATATAAGGGATGGAATAGCTCAGTGGTCAGAGCACTCGCTTCCCCAGCTAATGTTAAGCAGCATTGAGTGTGGTTACCACTTGGATGGGTGACTGTGCGCCTTGGCTTCAGTACGGTCCCCCAGTTCTCCCAGCTGTAAATGGGTACCTTCCTTTTTAGGGTCAGGGAGGGTAAAGCAGCGAAGGAGAGGAAATGGGTGCCGCCCTAATTATGATGGCCCCTTAAGAAGTTGAGGTCTCTGATGCATAACTCCCCTACAACCACATAGGTTATGGGACATCTTGACCTTTCTATATGATTATAAGCTTTCTTTTATCTTGTAGTGAAGTATCCAGGTGTAGTTTTGTTTCTTTTTTTCTTTTCTTTAAAAAACATGTTTAATTAAAAAACACTCGACCCCTCATCCTGACCACCTACCATAATGCAGAATTTGTCGATTACTCATTTTTGTCCTTTCCTGGAGTCTAGCACTTCAGTTTGTAATAACATTTTCATAGAACTGTTCAATTTTCAATCTGGTTATTTTGGTATTGAACAGCCTTTTCAATACAGATTGATAACATTTTAACAACTAAATAGTGACCTGTGGTGCAATCTGACTCATTATGTAGTCGAACGACACATATTTAGTTTTAGTTTTAGTTTCTTGTTTTGAACAAAGACAAAGTATGAGAGTATAATCTAGATGTGCAAGAAATGCATGGACAAGCTTTAAAGCAAATATATTACTAAAACACAGTCATGCAGATATGCAGAAGCACTCATAATGCAACACTCAATAATAATTCTATGACCATTAAGTACAGACCCCTTCCCACTACCTCCAACACATTTAAAAATACATTTGTACAATCCTATTAAAATCATGAAAAAGAAAACCACCCACATATTTTTTACTTTGTGAACATAACATAGAGTATGTGTATGCAGTGTGTGTATGTATTGTGTGTATGCACGCATGTATGTGTGCACACATGTGTGCAAGTGAGTGTATGTGTGTGTTTGTTTGTTTGTATATGATGTGTATGAATGTATGCTTGCAAGACATTACAGAACAGCTCATGTTTGGTCTGAAAGTCAAATAATGGTACTACTATCAATATACAATAATTTTAATACATTTCTATCTTATAAATGATCCGAATCCCCCACCCACCCAAAGAGAGAGAGAGAGAGAGAGAGAGAGAGGGAGAGAGAGAGAGAGAGAGAGAGAGAGAGAGAGAGAGAGAGAGAGAGAGAGAGAAGAAAGAAAGAAAGAGAAGAGAGAGAGGGATGAAGGGAGGGATGTAGGGAGGAGAGAGAGAGAGAGACAGAGAGACAGAGAGAGAGAGGGGACTTCTTGTCTACTTACTGTGCATGCATTTTCATGTCTTTCCAATAACTGCCTCTGGAAATGGAAGAATGGAAAACAATAATCAGTATTTCAACAATAACTCACACAGCAATAAAAAAAAAAAAAGGATACAAGGCATTAAAAGAGAAGGCATAATACACACTGCATACACACGCACTAACTTGCACACAGGTGTGCACACATACATGCATGCATACACACAATACATACACACACAGAGTGTATGTGTGTGAGCGTGCATGCCTGCGTGCATGCATGTATCTGTGTGTGTGTTTTCATGCACATGCATGCAACCATTCAATGATTCATACATACAGTCATGTTTGTGTTTTGTGTATCTTGATACACACTTTGTCCAACTCTGTGAAGTATTTAGGAGTAGTTCTTGACAACACACTCTCTATGAACAAATTCATCACCCAGACCTGCCAGTCTTGCTACTATCAATTACGGTGCATAAGCGCGATTCGCAAGTATCTGTCCACTGATGCAACTTCCAAGCTCGTCACATCTCTCATTCTTTCACTTTAGACTACTGTAATTCTCTTTTGGCTGGCCTACCAGCATCATCTATCCACTCTCTTCAACGCATACAAAACTCTGCAGCTCGACTGGTCCTAAGAAAGAAAAAATCTGAACACATCACTCCTCTTCTGCGATCTCTTCACTGGCTGCCTGTCTCACAAGACTGGAGTATAAAATCAATACCCTCTGTTTCAAATGTCTCCACAAATCTGCACCCTCTTATCTCTGTAACTGTCTTCATCTGTACACTCCATCCCGTTCCCTTCGTTCAGCCGCAGATACTTTGTGCTTTCGAACACCCAGATTCAAACAAACCACTGTTGGCCGTCGCTCCTCTGTTTCTGGTCCATCCACCTGGAATGACCTCCCTCTTTCACTTCGCCAAAAGCCTTCACTTGATACCTTCAAATCCAGCCTCAAAACACACTTATTTCCTACCTGAGACTTTCTCCCCAAATATCTGTCCCTAATTTTCAACAGCATCTTTCACCTTCTAAGTGTTGTTCCAAGTGTGTGTGTGTGTGTGTGTGTGTGAGTGTGTGTGCGCGTGCATGCGTACATACGTGCGCGCGCATGGTTTTGAAATCTGTTGTTCATTATGTTTAAGGAGAGTTGCATGCCTGTAAATGATTGAGTGCAAGCGCTTCGATTTGTTTGTTTTTTACAAGATTCAGCGCTATATAAATTCCATATATTATTATTATTATAATATATATATATATACACACAGCAAGCTCACATAAAAATATTATTCTTATTCTACCCAAATATATGATACATCCCCCCCCAAAAACACAATAACAAAAAAAAAAAACCCCAACCCAACTCTACCCACCAAACTATATCCTGAAACTTACCACTTTCTCTATGTCGCCAACCCCTTTTCTGTTGACAATATTGGTCTTGATCATGTCACGATTCTTCGGGTCTCGCAAGAAATCCCAGTTCAGCACAGGGTCTGGACGCTGAAACTCCGTAGACCAGGCTTTCGGCAGTGATGGCAATGACAGCGTCACTTTCTCACCCTCGCTCGATGGCGTTTTCTTTTCATGAGTCAGCTGGTTTCCTGTAGACACTGAGTCTTGGTAACAGGTTTGTGAAAGTTTGGAATACAGACGCTGGTGGCGCTGGAGGCAGTGCTTGCAGATCTGCGGCTGGGAGGGTGGAGGTGTTTGAAGTGGAGGTGCGTTCGGTGCAGGTGGGAGAGCGTGAAGTGGTTTGGTGAGGGACCAGCGCAGTCTGGGAAAGAAACGCCAACCTCGGGACATGTTGTCTGGTTTTTATTTATTCAAGTCAACGATGTATTTTTTCAGCTCTCGGGGACACTCCTGAAAACACAATGTGCATATACACACATATACAGTAGCACACACACACTATATATATATATATATATATATATATATATATATATAAATAAACACATACACTACATATTCACATGCAATTAGTCAGACTGAGTTACAAACATGACTTGCATGTACATAACATTAAAAAAAAAGCAAGAAGTTGTTACACGCATTGATATCTTACAGATTTGAAAGTAAAGCTAAAAGTGACACAACAGTACACAACCAGTTATTTATTTTTCATCCTTCCTCAGCCTTCATCTGCACAGTATAGATGAAAACAACACATTCTCTGTACTTCCCACTTTGCATCACTCTCTACTCTAGGGTCTTATTTTGTTGTTGTTGTTTCTCTGCTAGAGCTCTGAGGTTCAGCAATGATGAGATTTTTGCGCATGTAACCATTTTTTGCCCACTATTAACTTCTTAAGGTAGCCACATTCTGACTTTGGGGATGATGATTGATGTCTAAACATGACACCAGTATGCATGATCTGTTCCTACTGGTATGAAATGGCCTACTATTCGAAAAGAAGAAATATAGGTTTTAACATGTGCGCAAGATTTTCTGCATGTATTTGCAAATGGGACATTGGTTTATTTATTTATTTTAGCAGTCACCGACTGTACTTAATTGCAAATGGGACATTGGTTTATTTCTTTTTAGTTTTTAGCAGTCACTGACTGGACTTAAAGTACACGAAGATACATGTACACTCATCTTGAAAACAAAGTTCTTTGTAAGTATCAAAAGTACCCAAAATAACCTTTTAAAAAGTACTATATGTAAAGTTTTATCTGTTTTATCATGTTTGCTGCTTTTTTAAATGATGGCCAAGGCAAGGAAGTGCATCAAATGATATAGATCTTTATTATCTATCCCATTAACTAAGAGGGGCTTCATTTGAGTTAAACTTGGGTGCGACTCCCAATCAGTTCATCCCTCAGCTATACCTTCCACCATATTATAGTGTATGTGCATGCATACAATGATACAACACACACACAGAGAAGATTAAAAGACGTTAAAAGGAAAAAGAACATACACATGCATTCATAGACCCATAAATGTGCGTTTCTTTCAACCCTTTGATGTAGAAAATCGAAAATAAAAACTATGTCTCAGATGTTACACTTGTCAAATTACTTTTTGGATACTTTCTTTATGCAGAAAGCCGGCATGGTCCCAGTAGAGCAGACAAGGTCGCCATTTTCTTCCAGGGCGGTTAATTCATGATCGAGAAAACGAAAGTACTGAAAAAGCTACAAAATGATGGACTTTATGTACTAAAAGTCCAAAGTTTGCTTTTAATATTTAAAAGAAATAAATTTTAGAAATTTTTTTGGAAGACTTTGTTATTTCAAAGGATTGCTTCTCCTTCCCCGCATACACAGACAGGAGAAACATTCCTCTGACACATTAAACCAAGATATATAACTCCACACGCAAAAAAGTATCTCCCTTGTGTTACGAAAACATAAACTTCCGGTCACGTTGTGACACGCAATGAGGTCAGTTACAACACACCTGACCTATTTTTCCGTGAAGAAGCCCTGTGAACAGCAGAGACGTTCCATTCGGGCATATGCAAAGGAATCTTACAAGAATCATGAAGACGGTTATTTACCTTTTTAGAAATGACCTCAGGCTGCATGATAATGAGGTGAGTATCCTTTCAGATTCACGATTTGGGAGTTTGCAATTGATATACTTACTTCATGTTACACTTAAGTATTTGTTACCAACATGCACTTCTTAAATTTTTATTATAGCCAGCATCTGCACTGTCTTCAGTGTTGTGTTTTGTGTTCTGATGTCCGTGCATGTGTGTGTGTGGTGTGGTGTGTGTGTGTGTGTGTTGTTTGTGTGTGTGTTGATGATGTGTGTGTAAGTGTGTGTAACACTATTCCCTGAAAACTTGTTCCTGTAAATTGTTCTGTATATCTGTTTGGTTCATTTATTCTTTACTTGGGCCAGTTGGGGACAGACAGAATGGCAGTAGGTAGATATAATACTAGATAAAAACGGCAGCATAAATCAAAAACAAAACAAAAAACAACAACAAAAATAAACAACCCAGAAAGAAAGATTGAAATGTACTTCTTGTGTTTTCTGATGTGAGAAACTTTAAATGTTTGAGATGCGTTTGCTGACCAATACACCGATAGTATAATCATCTGTTGTAGTACAGTGATGTTAAGTCTTTGCTCTGAAACATAATAAGAGCAAGTCTCGTTTCTTTGGATGTGTCCCAACAGGCTTTACAGTGGGCCCATCGGAACGGAGATCATATACTGCCTCTCTACTGCTTTGATCCGCGACATTTCGGGGGCACGCATCATTTCAATTTTCCCAAAACGGGGCCACACAGACTACGCTTTCTGTTGGAGAGTGTCACAGACTTGAGGCAGAATCTCCAGAAGCATGGCAGGTGTGTATGTGTGTATGTGTGTGTGTGTGGGGGTGGGGGGGGGATGGGGGGGAGGGTATGTGTGTGTGTGTGTGGAGGGTGTGTGTGTGTGTGTGTGTGTAGGGTGCGTGTGTATGGAGGGTGTGTGTGTATCTCTGTGTGTGTATGCATGTGCACATGGATGTGTGCACGCATGTGTGTGTACGTGCGCACGCATGCGTGCATGTGTGTGTGCATGCATAGCATTAATAACTTACTTTGTCTTTTGTTTGTTTGTTTCTTGTCTTTTATTTGTTTATTTATTTTACTTAAAGCAAATATGGAAAGGAAAATCAAAACAACACTGATTTGCTTTTATTTCATGTAAGACCATAGCAGTGTTACTGTACTGCACGCATGATTTGTTAAAAGCATAATAAAACATAGGCACATATATATGGTTTGCTCACACATGTATTCAAATAGTAGACTAGTCAGTTTATTTTTTATTTGTGTGTTCGTTTGTTTGAAAAACAGCAATCTGGTTGTTCGTTGTGGAAAGCCAGAGGTTGTCATCCCAGAGTTGATTCAACAGATGGGCAAAGAGAATGTTGAAGCACTTGTTTATCAGAAAGAGGTAAGGGGTGTGTGTGTGTGTGTTTGTGTGTGTGTGTGTGTGTGTGTGTGTGTGTGTGTGTGGTGTGTGAGTGAGTGTGTGTGTGTGTGTGTGTGTGTGTGTTTGTGTGTGTTGTGTCTGTGAGGCAAATGGAATAAACACTCATGTGATTTTTTACATCCTGTCCGCATGTGTATATGGTTTTGTAATGTTGTCGTTTTTTCCCATCAGCATATGATGGTTTACTCTTCGGATGAGACTGTAAACCGAGGCCCTGTGTGCAAAGGCACGCAGAACATCTTGCGCACACGTTAACTCCTGTTCCACTTTCGTAAGAGTAGGCCATTGTGTGCCGGTGGGAATAGATGACAGAATTGACAAAACCGCATACACACGGGGACTGGATGTAAAAAAACAGATAAGTGCTTATTCCATTATCCTTGATATAAAAGAATAAAATAAATAGATAAATAAAAAAGCAGAACAAATTTTAATACGTGCACAAGATGTTGTGCGTGAATTTGCAAACGGGACCTCGGTTTATAGTCTCATCCGAAGGACTTTTGGGGGAAGTGGAATCAGCACTGATGCTAACTCCAGTGGGAAAAATGCCCTTGAATGGGATTTGAACGTGGGTCAGCAGATTATGAGCGCAATACCTAATGCTCTAACCACCAGGCTACCCAGTACTGTGTGTGTGAGAGTGTGCAAGCATTCATGAGTGTGCTTGTGGGTGTACATGTGCAACTGTGTTTTGGGGTTTGTCTATATGTGCATGCACAGTGTGCATATATGGATACAAAAAACATATTGGATGAAGCAGATTTGACTGATAGTTAAAAGAAAAAGGCATGAGAAAGGACCAAGAAGGCAGAAAATAGACAGGAAGAAGGTGACAGGAAGAAAAGAAACAAAGCAGAAACAAAGAGAAAGAGAGAGTGCCCAGCACAGAATTTCCAGAGGGTGGGGATGCTGTTTAGTTATACTGACATGCCCCTGGCATCCCCACAGGGGAGTGCACAAAATTGATAATTAATGAAATGATGGTGCATTCTATTAACTTAATGGTACATCTGCGGATACTCTGTGCTTTCAAACATCCAGATTCAAGCAAACCACAGTTGGCCATCGCTATTTCTGTGTTTGTGGTCTGTTAACCTGGAACGATCTTCCTTGATCCCTTTGCTAAAAAATTACACTTGATACTTTCAAATCCAGCCTCAAATCACACTTATTTTCCTATAGAGATCTAACCCCTCCCCCACCCCCTTAATCTTTCCAAACTCTTTAACAGCCACCCCAATCTCCATCACCCTGCCTTAGTGTGCTGTTCGCTCGTGGGTTTATTTATTTTTTATTTATTTTATCTTATTCTTTTATTTCAAGGATAATGGAATAAGCATTTGCTCTTTGCATATCCAGTTCCCGTGTGTATGCAGTTTTTGTAAATTTTGTCATCTGTTCCCCACCGGCACACAATGGCCTACTCTTCCGAAAAGTGGAATGGGTTTTAATGTGTGTGCAAGATGTTCTGTGTGCATTCGCACATGGGACCTTGGTTTATAGTCTCATCCAAAGGACTATTGGGAGGAGTGGAGTCAGCACTGATGTTAACTCCAGAGGAAAACTCCTCTTGAACAAAATTCGAACCCGGGTCAGCAGATCACGAGCTCAAGGCACATCACTCTAACCACCAGGCTACCCTCCCCCCCCCTCCCCGTCCCCCCCTGGAGTGAAGGTGTGTGTAAATGATTTGAATGTAAGTGCATTGATATATTGCTTTACAAGATTCAGCGCTATATAAATTCCACACATTATTATTATTATTATTGTTATTACATACTTATTCCTTGTTATTACTGACAGGTCTGCCAAGAAGAAGTAGATGTGGAAAAAGCCCTGAAAGCCAAATGTGGGGTTAAAGTTCATTCAGTTTGGGGTCATACCTTGACCCATGTGGATGATCTCCCTTTCAAACCTCAAAAGTGAGCCCTGTGTTGTGTGTGTGTGTGTGTGTGTGCGCGTGCGTTTGTTTTAGTGTGTGTGTGTGTTTTAGTGTGTGTGTTTGTGTGTGTGTGTGTTTGTGTGTGTGTGTGTGTGTGTGTGTTATAGTGTGTGTGTGTGTTTTGTGTGTGTGTGTGTGTTAGTGTGTGTGTGTGTGTGTGTGTGTGTGTGTGTTTTAGAGTGTGTTTGTCTGTGTGTGTGTTTGTGTGTGTGTTTGTGTGTGTATGTGCATGCTTGTGTGTGTCTGTGTGTGTGTGTGTACGCTGTCAGTACAAAGTTGCGGTCTTGGCATACCGTCACTCTGAAGGCTCGCTTGCTCCATCTCTGTCAGCTGCCTTGAAATCACGCACCACAACTAGAACCCTGCGGTCTTCGAATGATAACTTACTTGTTGTACCCCATTACAACCTCAAAACCGCAGGTCGTAGATCTTTTGGTGTTGCTGCGCCCACGATCTGGAACTCTCTGCCACCAGCCGTCAGACATGCTCCCACTTTATCCCAGTTTAAGTCTTCATTGAAGACACATCTCTTTAATGTATTTCTTAGCTAGTTAATATATTGTGCTTGTCTTGACTGTCGCCGTTTGTCACACTGTAGGCTACTTCATGTGCATGCCTGGCTGTTGGTTATGGGTTTTTGTTTGTTTGTTAGTTATGTTATTGCTAGTGCCTTTTCTCTTGAGTGTACTGTTAATTGCCCTGCTAGTGTGTGCCCGGACGCAAGTGTGTGCCTCTACAGTGCGATAGGTATCTCTGGTAAATTTATTTGCGCTTTAGAAATGCTCATTATCATTGTTGTTGTTGTTGTTGTTATTATGTGCTGTGTGTGCATGTGTATAAATGCGCATGGTATGAAAGCGCATTGAGTCATTGCTTTGAGAAATGTGCTATATAAATGCTATTCATTATTATTATTATTATTATGTGTGTATGTGTGTGTGTGTGTGAGAGAGAGAGTGCTTTTGTATGTACATACTTGTGTGTGTGTGTGTGTGTGAATGTGTGTGTGAGAGAGAGAGCATGTGTGTGTATGCATGTGTGTGTGTGTCAGCATGTGTGTGCATGCCTGCATATGTGCAAAGATACTTTTTAAAGGTATAATCTTTTTGTCCTTTTAATTTCCAGTCTGCCAGATGTGTACACACAGTTCCGGAAAAGAGTTGAGGCCACTGACAGAGTGCGGTATGTCGTGCCGACCCCTGACCCATTGCGACCTCTGCCCCCTGACCTTGACCCTGGGAATATTCCGAGTGTCGAGGAGTTTAATATTCCCAGTGAGTAGCATGTTGTAGAATATGTTGATTAGTTCATACCCTAGACTTCTTAGGGAAAAAAAAAAAAGAATGTGAAATTTGATTGGATTTCATGTTATTTTACATTGAAAATGAGAATTTGGTGGCATATGTGTATTAAGATTCATGGTGTCACATAAAGGTATGGTGTATGGTAGAGAAGTCAGTAGATTGTTTTGGAAAAGCTGTGATTTGAATCTACCCCCCCCCCTTTTGTTGTTGTTGCAAAGGTATTTTTAAAAATTGTTTTAAATGTGTACACAAAGTAGACAATGAGATGGGATATTGTTGTCCTTTCGACATGTTTGGTATGATACACACACATGCACACACTCACACACACAAGCACGCACGCATGCATGCATGCACACGCACACGCACGCACGCACACACGCACGCACGCACACACACACACACACACACACACACACACACCCACACGCACACACACACACACACACACACACGCATTCATACACATGTCAACTCAAAGTCAAATGTTTGAAACAAAGAGACAGCGCAAATAGGATGAAAATATTTCTTGCATGGTAACCTTTTCTTCTTATTTTAAAATGTAAAATTTTTATTTTTATATTTTTACAGAGCCTCCAAATGTGGACCATTCAGTTTTTCCATTTCCTGGAGGGGAGACAACTGCCTTAGCCAGACTGGAGAGTTACCTGTGGAAAACGGACAATGTAGCCACATACAAAGAAACTCGGAATGGAATGATTGGCTCTGAATATTCCACAAAATTTTCTCCTTGGTAAGTGAAAAGAATGGATGTAGAATTTTTTGAGAAGCAATGATTTATGTAACTTATGTTTCGGCTTGTGTAGGTGGGCATATGAAAAACAAAGAAGAGAGGAATGAAGTGTTAGAGTAGTGAAAGGGCATACACATACACATACACACTCTCCACACATATGTATGTGTACAAATGCGCACATACATGCATGCAGATCGTGCATGCACTTGCACTTGCACACATGTATGTGTGAGAGATTTATTTTTTTGATGGAAGATTTGAAATAAAAACTGAAAACACACACAAAATATTCACACTCACACACACAGAGTCAAACACACACAGTCACACACACACACAGAGTCACACACACACACACACACACACACACACACCACACACACACACACACACACACACACACACACACACACACACACACACACACACAGAGTGATTTTTTTCATTTGATGTAATAAAGTAGTTGCATGTGTGTGTGTATGCATGTGTGTGTGTGTGTGTGTGTGTGTGTGTAGTGTATGTGTTTGTGTGTGTGTGTTATGTGTGTTTGTGTTGTGTATGTGTCTGTGTGTGTGTGTGTGTGTGAAGTGTGGGATGCTATTGAGAGGAGTACAATTGTTAATGAGAATTTTTTTTCTCCAATTTTATGCATCCTTTTTCTTTTCGTGTGTGTCAAAATCCTTGGTTTCTATCGTGAACTGCCGGTAGCCAAATCTTAAGAAGATACAAGGAGTGAATGGAACATATTTGACAGACTATGTAATTTCTTTGGCTTCAGGCTTGCTCATGGGTGTCTGTCTCCTCGTCACATCTACTGGGAGATCAAACGCTACGAACGAGAGCGCACGGCGAATCAGTCGACCTACTGGGTCATCTTCGAACTGCTGTGGCGGGACTACTTCCGATTTGTGGCCATGAAATACGGCAACCAGATTTTCTTTCTGGGAGGTGAGAAAGTGATGGCATTTGGTAGTGCAGTTTTTGAAAATGCATTGGAGGATGACTGTGTTTGTAGTACTATTGTTGGTTATTTGTTAGCATGGCTGTGGAGAATGTGATGTGTTGGATGGCTTGAAGGGTTAGCAATACAGGCGTAGATTGCAAAGCACGTTTTTTATACAACACAGACAGCATTTTGCGTTCCTAAAACTGGAAGTGCCAATCGTCTTTATTCCCAAATGGAGCACAACTTGTAGTTGCAAATCTAAATACTACAGAGAGAGAGAGAGAGAGAGAGAGAGAGAGAGAGAGAGAGAGAGGAGAGAGAGAGGAGCCTTGGATCTCTGGGTTATGGGCCCAGCACACTTCAACTGCAATACTCTGCTTGTCAAGAGGGAAGGAGGGAGGGAGGGAATCAAGAGGGAGGGAGGGAAAGAAGGAAGGAAGGAGGGAAGGAAGGGAAGGAAGGAAGGAGAGAGGGAGGGAGAGAGGGAAGGAAGGAAGGAAGGAAGGAAGGAAGGAAGGAAGGAAGGAAGGAAGGAAGAGAGAGACAGAGAGAGAGAGAGAAAGACATACATACATACATACAGACAGACAGACAGAGCGATAGAGTGTATTCAAACCTTTTGTCTTTTTTGTGTGGTTTGTAATGGCTATTAATGTAATTTTTGAAAAACGAGGAGGAAATATTAAAGTAAATGTGTTGCACATTCAACACTTATTTTAATTGATAGTATTATCTAAAATACCCCACTTCCTGACATCACTCCATGGTGAAGATCACTATGCTATCTTATATCATGGGGACAGGATAGCTCAGTGGTCAGAGCACTCACTTTCCCCCAGCCAAGGTTAAGCAGCATCGAGCGTGGTTACCAGTTGGATGGGTGACCGTTTGCGCGCCTTGGCTTCAGTACAGTTCTCCCAGTTCACCCAGCTGTAAATGGATACTTGCCTCTTTAGGGTCAGGGAAGGTAAAGCAGCGAGGGAGAGGAGATGGACGCCGCCCTCAATATGCTGGCTCTAGAGAAGTGAGGTCTCTGTTGCCTCACTCCCCTATGACCACATAGGTTATGGGACACCTATACCTTTTATCTTATATCATGCAAAATTGTTTTCCCTAATATTACACTTCTTTACGTTTTTTAGAACATTTGACTACAGTTTTCAGCAACTGACACTAAAATAAAGAAAAAAAAAAGGAAGAAAGAAAGAAAATCTGTCGATGAAGAATGAAGAAATGCGTACAACTTTTGGTTCGTACAGGTGCTGTTGTTTGTCACCTGTGTGTGCAGGTATTCAGAACAAACAGATCCCTTGGAAGAAAGACATGAGACAGTTCCAGGCATGGAAAGGTAGACCATTGTTTTATGTTGTTTACCTGTAGGGATTCTGTGGGGCTGTCAATATTAAAAAGCATCCCCACCTTCTGTACACCTGCAGAGTGTACAACCTTTATGTGTGTGCGTGAGTGTG
The DNA here is from genome assembly GCA_028751875.1 of Rapana venosa. Lineage (NCBI taxonomy): Eukaryota > Metazoa > Mollusca > Gastropoda > Neogastropoda > Muricidae > Rapana > Rapana venosa. Next base: position 31,046,963 of record CM054138.1, read on the forward strand.
TGTGTGAGTGTGCGTGTGTGTGTGCGAGCGTGTGTGTATACATTTTAATTTGTAAGGCTGCATGTGAATGAGTAGGATGAATGAAAGCGCTTTGATTTGGGTTTTCTTTTGCAAGATATAGCGCTATATAAATTCCATTTATTATTATTATTAAATTCTGTGCTAGGAATTCCCTTTTTTCTCTTTCTTTGTTTCTGCCTTGTTTCCTTTTCTTCCTGTCACCTCCTCCTTGTCTAGTTTCTGCCTTCTTGGTCCATTCTCTTGCCTTTTTTTCCTAGAAAAGAGGCCT